>VXBC01009483.1:723654-751919 GCA_013399945.1 Ploceus nigricollis | reverse complement strand
AGCGCGGCCGGGCCAGGGGCAGGGAGTGAGTCACCGGCCGGGCTGCTCTTCTCCCCGGTATTTGCGTTCCTAAAAAAGGAGAGCGAGGCGCAGCCTGGCAGTAGGAAGGAGCCGAGATGGGCCGCCTTAGAGCAGGCACAGCCCGGACGTGGCGGCTCCCGAGGCCGCCGAGCGGGTGGAGGCTGGGCGGTGAGCCTGTCTCTGACCCGCGCTGCACCCACACGCCCTGGAAAGGGCTGCAGCTCCCTCTGCCCTGAGCTGACAAGGTGGTCCTTGGTCATGGATTGGAGTCGATGAGGTCTTTTCCATCCTAATTAATTGTGACCGCCACCCAGTCACTGCGTGAGAGCGGGAGCTCGGGGGTTCGAGGGCCTTCTTGGGTTGTTTCCTGTGCTTCTGGGTCTGTCACTGGTTACACAGTGTGTAGGATGAAAGAAGAGGCCAAATAACCTCCCAAAGGGTCTGTGCTGGGCGTTGGACAGCTTGTTAGGAAAATAAAGTTGGAAATCACGCAGACACGATTTGGAAGAGTATTTAAGCTCTGTTGTAGTTTTCAGTAGTAATAAGCCTGAAAATAACAAACTGAAAGAGAGAAGTTTTGGGTTAGATATTAGGAAGAAATTCTTTACTGTGAGGGTGGTGAGGCACTAGAACAGATTGCCCAGAGACGCTGTGGATGCCCCATCCCTGGCATTGTCTAAGGCCAGGTTGAATGTGGCTCTGAGCAGCCTGGTCTAGTGGAAGGTGTTCCTTCCCATGGCAGGGGAATTGGAACTAGGTGATCTTTAAAGTACCTCCAAACCAAACCAGTCTTTGATTCTGTGATGATTCTGTGATTCTTACAGTCACCATGCCAAGGATGATGATTCTGAATAAATGATAGGAGCCAAATTCACTGAGTAGCACACTGTTTATTAAAAAGGCTGTTTTCAAGAGATAACTGTTCTGCAAAGTGCTATTCTTAACCAATTATCTACTGCTTTTCATACTTTGAATTCTTTAGAAATGGCAATATACACAATATGTCAGGTGTAATTTTAGCAAACCCCTGATTATGGATAGTGATGCATTAAGGTGCAGTGACTTGTCAAGACAGTGTAGTTAGTCACCGACAAGCTCAGTTACAGTGCCTCATCCCTGATTATGTTTTTCTGTGTCTGGTTCATTCTGTTTGTACAGATACACATCTGAAATTTTAAAAATTGTTTTTAAAAGTTACATTTTTTTAAAAGACATGAATGCTTGGGTTCAGAGCTGTAAATCTGTACATTGCAGAACTGTGTGCCTGTGAAAAGGCAAGTGAAACTAACAAAAAACCCTGTTGAAATTTGGCTTGAAAGCTTTTTTCTGCAAGTCAAAATTGACAAGTTGAACAGACTTGTTTATTATGAGATGCATATGTTTACAGTATCACTGTATTTTGTAGGATAATTTATATGAAGTACTGGAGACTGATATGTCCTTGAATCACAGAAGTATAATGGTCATAAAAACTTAAAGCAACTTCCTTAGAAATTAAGTATTTTAACAGGAGTGGGGAAACTGCTTAAAGGCAGTGGGTAAATTCCCTTCTTCAGTCAAGTTAATATAAAAAAAATACCCAAAACCCAAAATCACCAAACCTTCCCCTCACTTTTAAATTTAGTAAATTAAATCTGTCATAGGTTTTTTGTTTGGGTTTTTGTACTTCTTTTTAACAGAGTAGGTTAGTTAACAGATTTGTTTTATATCAACATCTCTAAGTTGCTTTATGAAGGATGATGCAATGATCTCCGTAGAATAATTTATACAAAATTTGTTTACAAGACAAAAGAGAAGTGCCTGGGGTTGTTCAGCCTGAAGAAAAGAAGGCTCAGAGGAGACCTTATCACTCTCTACAGCTACCTGAAAAGAGGTTGTTGCAAGGTGGGGGTCTGCCAAGTAACAAGTGATCAAACAAGAGAAAATGGCTTCAACCTGTGCCATTAAAATTCTGTGAAAAATTTCATAATGGAAAGAGTTGCCAGGCATTGAAGCAGGCTGTCCAGGGAAATGGCTGAGTCACCATCCCTGAAGGTATTTGAAAGCTCTGTAGATGTGGCTCTTAGGGACATTGTTTAGTGGTGGACTTGGAAGTTCTGCATTAATGGTTGGACTCAATCTTGAAGGCCTTTTCCAGCCTAAATGGGTCTGTGAGTCTATAAAGGCCTGCTTAGATCATTTGGAGTATTTACACATAAAGTTGTGCTGTCAGTGCTTTACAGCTGGACTTTGTCACAGAACACTTGATATATGGGTTCAAAAAAGTCATTTAAGTGCTTTGAGTGTAATTTGCCTGTCAGTATGATAGGTGTCTTACTCACACCCAAGATGGTTGTAAATTTCCTCGGTATGGTTAAAGCTTCACAAGATTAACTGAGAAGGTTCTTCCTTATAATGTGTTTGCATACTCATACCGCGAGAAGCTTATTGATTTTTAAATACCTGTTTAACTAAGTTTCTGTTAATGTTCTCATTTGCTGACAAATACACTGTTGGAAGTTGCAGGCTGTTGTTTTTGAGGATAAAATCACCTTATTGATTTGTTTTAATTTATATATTTGCTTTCCTCTCAGTACTGCTTTGCTAGACATAGCAACAACAGTTTTCCTACATAGCAATTAGGACTCAAATGCCATGGGTGAGCAGTAGCATCTTGACAACTGCAGAGATTACTCAACCTAGTAGTAGTAGTAGGTGCATTAAAGTGCACACCTATGCCTTGGATAAGCACAGGCTTGTGTAACTCGCTACACTAAAGTTTTGTTTGGTTTAGATTTGTAGCAGCTATTTTTTAACACTTGCATTTTATTTTGGTTTTGTACTTAGCAAGATCTCATGAGATGGCGGGAAAAATGAAAGAGATGGTGGAAAGCTGGTCTTTCTTGGATACTGCTGAGTCTAACTTCAGGCCCCTGGTAGTAATTGAACTTGCAAAAGGCACCAAAGAAGAAACCATAGAATGGTTCACTAAACGAATTGTGGACAAAAAGGTAAATGGAGGTGAGTACAGTATGATCTTCTGTAGCACTTTGAAGTCAAATTGGCTGTCACCATAACATGAAGACATAGAGAAAATTAGTTTTTGGGGAATTTGTGGTGTAATGATTGTTTGCCAGTCTCATTTCGTTTTGTGTTTTTTGAACCCACTTAACCCTGTTATTAATGAAAACATTGGCTTAAGGTCAAATGCCAGTCGAACTCTAGAATTCTTCCATTTTTTGCACTGAAGTCCTGATAACCTATGTTTCAATGTAGTTTTGATTTCAGTTTTTGTAGCAGTTGTCTAGACACGTTTCTCCTGTTGCTTACAGAAATGTAGTAAGCCTTGCCTAAATGAAGATGCTTCACATCCTGTCCATAAGCCTTCGTACTGTGTTGTAGAACAAAATTAAGTTAGCAGAAAGCAATTTAATCTTGATAACTTCATGTAGGGTTTTATTTATATTTTTTGTTAGCATGAAGGGTCTTAAAAAGGCAGTATTTCATTATTCATTTTGGTATGCTTATGGGAATTGAAGTTAGGCTAATTTATTTGTAATTCCTTGGACTTTTTTTTTAAACTTTTTTTTAAAAAGTCATTATTTGTGTCTGTTGTAGCTTATAGCTTATGGTCAGTAATATTTCTGTGGCTGATGGATTTGTGACTACAAACTTGCTTTCAGGCCTCTTTTAGGTAAGTTAGGGATGTTTCTGCTTCAAAAATCTAGTTTCCTTAAAACCAATGGGACTGTTTGCAGAAGAACTTCTTGCTTTTGTGGTGTGAACCTTTGGGGGATAGATTGAAACAGTCCCCATTGTTCCAGTTCATTGTTGAGAGTGCTTCAACAGAAACAGGGCTAAATCAGGGGTTGACCCTGCAAGATTCTGAACAACCTGTATCAAGTACTGTTGAAACCTTAACTCTTTGTGCCCTTAAAAAGAGACATTTTCAGCAGTCCTGTTAGCTAGGGCCAATACATTGGATGCTAAAATGCTAGGGCTTTTAGACATAATCTTAATGTAATTTCTTGCTTATTTTACCCCTCTTTACTTTAAAGGTGCACAACTACTGATTAAACCACTGGTTACGGAAAATGGAGTTGAAAATATTTATCTAGTTGGAGCTTCCCACTTAAGGCTGTTGCTGGGAGCTGAAACTGTAGGTTTGGTGAAGGAGTGCAGTGATAACTCAATGAGAACTTTTACATACAGCAGTAGAAAAACTTTCAAACATTTTGCAGGTAAGCAATTGTAGGAATCTTTGTCATTGAAAAGTAGTGACTAAAGATTATAAGCAATTCCGCTGCTAAATCTTTTACAGTCTTTCTATTCCTTGGAATGGTAACTGCGAACAGCAAGTGGAAGACCAAGCCATGAAAAAAAATACTTGTTTTTAACTATGGAAATTTAAGTCATATAATGAATTTTGGTTTCTTTCACATGGATTTAATTTTTTCTTGTCTTTTCCTTCATGCTTTTCTATGCTCCAAATAGTCTCTTACTAGTATGAAAGAATTTCTTGGAAAATAAGACAAGAAAAAGAGTTGATAAACATGATTTTATGATTATCAATCCATGTTATGAATTAATGTAGCAATTTAATTTCAGTGAGCCAGTTTTGAGGCTTATGATCTTAAAATAAGCTGGAAAAAATAGAAAAATTTTTTCTCTGTTACATGTACACATCAAACAAACAGTAATTAATACTACAGATGCATTTGGTAGGATTTGGGTGTGATTACTGGAATGGTTCCTTTTCCTCTTTTATTTTGTGGGGATGCCAACATGGGAACATTTCCTTTTAAATGTGCTGCTTGTAAGGTATTTAATGCCCCTACAGTGGCAGAGCTCATTATTTTACTCTGCAGGTAAATACTGGAGTTCCATCTTAGTATTGCTAATACTTTTAATGTGCCTGTTTGAGTGATGCCTTTCAGCACATTTTCAATATAAAGGTTCTTGGGTCCGTCTGAAAAAAATTTTAAGTTTCATTGTTCAGTGGCAGTTTTGCTCAACACCACTGCTGTGCAATAACTGTTGCAGTGCCTTCAGTTTTGTGACCTTGCTTTCCTGAAATTAGGAAGCCTTCAAAAGAGTTGTCAGTTGCAAAAGTGCCACTTCCATTTCTTTCATGCCTTTATATTATTAATGCAAATCTGTCACAAATTCCACTGCTAACAGAATCTCTAGGATTAGATGGATTTCCAACTGCTGTAAATATATTATTGGCTGTATCTCCTGGTATTTTTTCTTTTTAAAAACACAAATGTAATTTTAGTTTTGCCCAGGTGCAATCAGAGAAATTGTCACCTAGAAAAGAAACCTTGCAGTCTGTGTTGTCTTGGTAGTATTTCTGCTTGCCCAGTTAAACTATAATATCCTACTACTCTTTGTATTAGAGTTTTGTTGATATTTTAGCTTCTTCCTTAGTGTATTTAGGGCAATCCCTATAGTTTCTTATTCTTAAGGGGGGGAAAATTGTTTTTATGTCAAGAAAATCTAACTCTTGTTTCCATGATGATAAATTGATGGCGTTGACATAGGTTTGCTGCTGTAATTTTTTTTTCCAGATGCTGGTAATTTTTTGTAGTTCTTTGCTGCCAGGGTTGTGTGCTGCACCATTTCATACAACCTTCCTTTTTATTTAGATGACAATCACGATTTCCTTACAATGGCAGAATGTCAGTACATCATCAAACATGAACTTGAAAATTTGAGAGCCAAAGATGAAAAAATGATCCCTGGATATCCTCAGGCAAAACTGTACCCAGGAAAATCAATTGGTAAGTAATGCAGTTTGTTGCCTCTAACTCACTGAGTTGATGTGGGATAGTGTTCATGGTGAAAAAAAATTAATTTTCCTGTAATGAAGATAAATTCTTCAGCTGTTCAAGTCCGACTATTTTTAACTAAATTTGTTTATTCACTGCTTCAGTAATAGGACAAAAGGCAATGGATACACAATACAACAAGAGAAATTCTGAATAGGTGTCAAGAAAGTATTTTTCTCAACAGTGTAATCAAACATTTGATCAGGGATTTAGAGATTGTCGGTAACTGTCCTGGGAGACTTGTAAATCCTCACTAGACAAGGCCCTGAGCAGCCCTATTTAAGCCACACCTACCCTGAGCAGGAAGGTGGACCGGATTACTTCCAGAGGGCCGTCCATGTCCATCCTGAGTTGTTCTGTGACACTGAGGCTCTGACCTTACGTTCTCTTCAGCTGGGTAGCTTTTGCACATTTTGGTGTTATCTATTATTTTTAATTAGTACCAAAAGTATTTTTTATTTAAGTTACATAATTATATACTTGGATTCACTCTGTATAAAAATACTGGAATGGGTACCACTGCTCCAGAGTTATAAATTTCATAATAGGAAGGAAGTTTTATTTATGTGGTTTCACTGGTCTTCCTCTTTACTTTAAGAGCTTTTCCTTTTCATTGCAGAAAGAAGCAATGAGAGCTGGTGCTGTTTTTATGGTAGCTGAAAGTAGTTTGTTGGCAGAGATGCTACAGATTCTTAGGAGAATGTATCTTAATAATTGTATGTCCTTTTATTAACAGGATCTTTATTTTTTAGTTGATCATCAGAGAAGGAGATCTGTGTTCAAAAAATGTAAATAAATGTAGGTGTTAGATGAGTTTACATTGGTAATTTTTTATATAGCCAGGGTGTTTTTCTAGTTGTGTGAAGCCGATGATGATGGGAAATAGTAAAATACTGTCACACTTCAGTGCCTCCCTGTTTTTTAATATATTTTATTTTTTCTATGGTTGTAACTTCAGAGCAGTTTATTAATTGTTTATCCACACATGTAGTATTGCTTTCCATAACAAAGCTAAATACAAATTGTGGAATATGTAGTTTGTTTGCAATGAAGATGTGATGCAATTTATGAATTAGTGTAAAATGGTAATTCAGAGGTTTTTTTCTGTCTTTCCCATAATTAGTACAATGATGGCTTTGTGGATATCCCTGCAAAGCTACATGTGGCATTTCAGTCCTGACCTGTAGCACTTTTTGCTATTGAAGCTGCATCTGGTTATATTGCAAAGCTGTGGAGTAGTTATTATATGTAAAAAGGTTGCTCTTTGTCTTCCAGTAGACAGCACAGTATTTGCAGGAATAGGTATAACTGCTCTCTATAATTTTTTAATTAACATAAGACAATTTTTTTAGGATTTGTGTGCTAGATCTGTTTCAAAGGCACTTTAGGCTTGCTAAATACACAGCATAACCTGTTTACTTATGTCAACCTCACTGTCCTTTGAAGGAGTGCTAGGTATCTGTTTTTTCTTTTGTCTTCTAGTGAGAAGATTATTGACCAGTGGTATTCTTGTTCAAATTTTCCCTCTGCATGACAGAGAAGAGTTGAAAAAGCTTTGTCACAGCTGGTATGGCCGAGTGAAAGTTGGTTATCAACCTTTAGGTATGTGAACAGCCTTTGCATTGTGGTCATGCAGTGGAGTTGTGAAATTAGACCACTACTCTTTTACCATTTGGACAACTTTTTCCTCTTTTAGTGTTTCCTGTGTGACCTGCTGAAATGATTTTAGACTTGCAGAACTGGTGGTTTCAGAGTCTGTAGCCTCTGAGTTTCCATGTAACAGCATTCTGCACATCACAAATTCTCCCCACCCCTCAGTAAAGCAGGAATGGTCCAAGCCAAGACTGTTTTTTCAAACTGACTCTTGACAAGCTCTCATGTGTCTGGAACTCCTAAAGCTTTTTTGTGTTGTGGGTGTGTCAAAAGTGTATTTACAATTGTTTGTTTTAAATTCAGTGTCTGAATGAAGACTGTATGTTGTTGCATGCCAGCATCACTTGAGTATACTTTAGATACTGAATAATGTTAAAATGAATATAATTTTTAGTCTAGAAATGTGGAAAGTTAAGTTCTAAACTCCAAACCTGTAAGCTTTATTTAAAAATAAGAAAATAAGCATTTGGGAGCTTGCCTAATTATAAATCTCTGGGTCTTGCAGTTGTTTGAGGTTCTTTGCTGAGCTGCAGGAAGTTAAAGATCTGGCTCGATAATGCCTGCTTCCAGAGTATTGTGTTAGGAGCCTTATTGTGTGCTGGTCTTTTGTTTATGTGAGAAAGGGTTTTTTTTTGGATTGACACTGAATCCATACAAAATTTTGAAGCAAATGCTAGGAGCCTGTTAAGTATGTACTAATTTAGGGATGTCTTTCATTTTGGAGTGTGAAATGATGCTAATGATTTACACTTGAATGTATTTGTTAATGAATTTTTGATTGACAGGGATGTTGGAGTGCTGATCCTTCTGTCTGTTTACCTTTCCTTCTTGCTTTCAGAGATTTTTATCTGGTTGACAATTGTGAATTTCTGCTGTAGTGTTTTGTAAGCCATAAGAATATTCTGTTATTGCATGTGAGTTTTTTTGTGGTAGTGTATTACAGAAGTAATGTACTGTGGTAGTGTATTTACAGTGTCAATTCAGAGGTCATGCTTCTATGGCTGTTTCTTTAAGCTGGTAAATACATAGCAGTGGCATGCAAGCAATCTGGTCATCCAAGCAGCCAAAGACAAGAGATTCCAGCATTCTAAACTGTTTGGCAGGCATTTCTGTATCTAATAATTTCTAGATTATATGAATAATAATCCTATATATTTTTTATTAGTAAGATAAGTGATATGTCTTCTTGGAGGTAATACATCTGTCATGAAATATACCCATTACTAGTGCACTTTTTAAGTCTCTGTAGCACCTGAGCAGACAAACTTAGTGAATACAGCAAAGTATGTATTTCATGTATGAGCTGTCTGCTGAAGAGAGTATCTCAACCTGAGTACTCTGTCTGATGTGTTTAAGATTTAAGATTTTGATACAGCTGTCCATCTATTCCTTTAGTTCCTTGAGGGTTGTCAGAGCACAACTAGTCCTTTTTGTCTCTGAGCAAGCTGAAACAAATTTGTTTCCCAGGAGTACATATGCCAGTGGGAATTTTCAGAGGCTGGGTGTCACTTGCTGTTAGAGTGGTTTTTATTACATCAGATGTCTTCCATGCCGTTCATTGATCAATTCTGTCTGCAAGAATGATAGTGTTTTCTCTTAGGTTGGGATTTTTCTTTTTTTTTTCCTCTCTTTTCTCTGGAGAGCTGTTTGACTTCCTTGCCATCTGAATGGTATGTTTATGAGGGTATATATGTAACATTGAAAAACATAATTCAGCTAACCACCTGAGTTTTTCTAATAAGGATGATTTCCTAAAAAAAAAAGCAATGAAGCAATGATATTCATTGTGTTATTTAGAAAAAGAATTCTGGCCAATGAAAAGTTGTAAGTTCTTGTAAGGTCAAGTTTGATATTGTACTGACATCTCTGTTAGGTGTTGTCTTAGCTGATTAATTTCTTTCTGCAGATGACATACGCTGCTACTTCGGCGAAACCATTGCTCTCTACTTTGGCTTCTTAGAATACTTCACATTTGCCTTGATTCCAATGGCTGTCATTGGGATCCCTTATTACATGTTTGCATGGGAAGACTACGACAAATACGTGATGTTTGCCACATTCAATCTGCTGTGGTCCACTGTGATCCTGGAGGTCTGGAAGCGGATCTGCGCCATCCTGACGTACCGCTGGGGCACGCTGCTGATGAAACGACAGTTTGAAGAACCAAGACCAGGCTTCCATGGCGTGCTGGGGATCAATCCAGTCACTGGGAGGGAGGAGCCAGTATATTCAAGTTTTAAGAGACAGTTACGGATTTACCTGGTGTCCTTACCATTTGTGTGCCTTTGCCTCTACTTCTCACTGTATGTGATGATGATTTACTTTGACTTGGAGCAGTGGGCTCTGGATTATCACAAAGAGAACGAGTCTAACTTCAGCAGTTTGATGCTGTACGTGCCCAGTATCATCTATGCCGTTGTGATTGAAATTATGAACCGTATCTATCGGTATGCTGCTGAATTCTTAACATCGTGGGGTAAGAAAGCTCTTCTTTCAAGTTAGAATCCCACATATATAGAATTTGTTTCTTTGTAGAATACATTACTGTGAGCTGTTGTTCAACAGAATGCTAAAGAGATTTCCCAAAGCAGGCTCTTGCTGTCGGGTAAAAGAGGTGGCCATTTTAACTTCTTATATGTTGAATGTTCTGAGATTGCAGTTTCATATTTGAAAAAAGCAATGGTGAGTCTGACATGCCATCAGAAGGGGTGATCCTGCCTTGCTCTTCAGCCTCTCTCTGCCTTTGGTGCGGAAGTTCCCCCTCCTTGATTTAACTCTTTGTCTAGCTGTCTCAGCCATAGTGTTGTCAAAAAGACTGGGGGGAGAGCATGGGGATAAGAGCTCAGAGGTGCATGGATGGCAGGAAGGATTGTCCTGGCAAGTTGCACCCACAACCTGGGTTTGCTTACTATGCTTTCATCTACTGTAGATCAGTGCAGAGGGCAGAGGCACTGAGATAATGGGACCAAATCTAAACCCACTCTAAATGGCACATGAGTGTTTATGTATGGTACATATATAATAAAGACTGGGATTCCACATCCCAATCAAAATGTGTTTGTCTGGGCACTCTCAGAAGAGAAGGAATGTTATAATAGATTACCTTCCCCCCACCCCGCCCCCGTGTGTGTGATTTATTTAACAGATTGGGCCTTGTGTTTTGCAACCTAACATAAGGATAGTGAAATGCTGGTGTTTATTTTGAATTTTAGCACTTCTACAGACATGTGAAGTCACTTTCAGACAAAGTTAATAGGTTAAGCTAATGGAGAATTAACTGCTTCGTGTAGCTCCATATGGCATTGATTTTCAGGACAGAATCCAGATTACTAAAACTGGAGACCCAGAAAATTAACAGAAGAAAGATAAAACAAAAGGGAGGTTGATGCAGAAGACAGAATAAAAACAGGTGTTGAAGTGGGAGTTGGTTATGCTTGCCAAAATGATTTGCTCAGCAAATTCAACCTAACATCCATGATAGTAAAAGCAAGCAATTTCTTTGTTTATAACTGTTTGAGATTTTTATTTAAATAATGATTTTTAAATTCATATCTAGGGCTCAGTTGGCTGTTTTGTTTCATTGTTTTTACTATACTGCAAAAAAAGGCATTTCTGTGAAGTACCCAGTTATGTTGATCTGATAGACTAAAAGATCTTTAACAGGCAATTCAAGGGGTTTTTTAATCCAGACTTTTTTGGGTTTAAGCTGATGTTTCATATTCAACAGAGGCAGTATTTATGTAACCTGCTACACTGACAGCTTGTGACTTTTCTGTGCTATCCAATATGTTTCTGCTGCCATGCTCTGAATAGGCTGAAAAGCTCATCTGGCTCTCCTATCTTCTCTCCCACCTGGCATATTTTCAGATAATATCTGACTTCAACAGCTAAAGTGACAAAGCATGGGAAACAATCTGGGGTATTTTAAGCACCCCTCTTGCACCCATTTATCATGAAAGCTGATTGTGTAGTGAAAGCTAAAAGTAAAAATTGCAGTTGCTTGAGTGCATTTTCACGTGTCAGGCCTAACTTGATGCTCCTGTCAGAGCAGAGCTCTGCTGTTTTGTCCTGAGCAAGGTCCGTAGGTGATGGTGTCTCCTTTCAGCCTTGTTGACACAACACATGCTAGTGTGCTGCCTTCCCAGTTACTGCTTACCCAGGGCTTTAAAGGTACAATGTAACAAAATAGCAGAAAGAAATTTAAATCTCCCATCCACTTCCCTTTTCTCCCCTCTAGTAAATCAGCCTTCCTGTGACATCAGGTTCTGACAGTTTATCTTCAATGAACTGAAAATCTCAATTTAGAATGACTAATGCATCTGTTGAACTTCACATACTGTAGTCTTGCTTTAGAGTGTCTAAATTCCTTGGAGAGAGATGGGAATATTTCTGTGAGCATTTACTGGTTTTGAATAAAATTTGATATTTTTACTTTTCATTATGTATTCCCATTAATTTTCAGCCAAAGAGCAATCAATAACTAGACACATTTTGTTAAGTCTTAAGAGCGATGGATATTTTTTCTTTTATAAAATAGCTCTTCAGGGTAAGAAATAGATAAAAGAAGAAACTTTTGTGGTAGAAAAAATACTGGAGTTGTAGTCAAAAATATAGGTGATTAACACTGTGGATCAGCTTAGCTTCATAGATTAAGTGAGATATTGGTATAGTATAAATTATTTCTACCATGAAGTGTTGGAATAATATAAACTATTAGATAAGTAATTGTCACGTGGACTAAAAGTGTCTGTTCACTCTTTGGATAGCAATGTATAGTACATTGTAGGAGCTTCTGCTGTTTACTAATTAATAATTTTGTTGGTATTTTAGAAAATCACAGGCTGGAATCTTCATATCAGAATCATTTAATTCTGAAGGTTTTAGTGGTAAGTATGTCATGTAAGCAGCTTTTAGGATTATTAAAAAGACAGCTTGTGCTGTATTTTATTAGTGCTTTCCTAGCATTACCACAGTGACTTGGAGTTTTGCTCAAGGCCAAATAGTAGCACAAATATCAGAGTAAACAAAATTTCTGTTATGGTTGCAGTAACTGCTAGACTATTTTAGATGCCTCTTCTATGGTGGAGAGTTGGCTTTTTATTTGCATTGAATTGTTCATTTATGAGGATGCTGTGTATATAGTTTCTTTTAATTGGTGTGGTCCTGTCTTCAACTAAGAACTATTTTTTGCATGATTTTACGGTAAACCACACTTTGAAAAATTCATGTATTAACTTCTACCTATATTAACATTCAGATAACCTGTCTGAGGAACCTGAAAATGCCTGTCTGTCAGTCTACTCCTGTATAGTTCATAGCATACATGGATCTATTTCATTTATCTAATCTTCTTGATTCCTTTTTGAAAAGGTCATTTAAGTTTCTTCCTTTTTTATTGCCTCAGTTTCCTTAGAGTTCCTTCTTTATTTCCTTCACCATGTTTTTGTATGTGTGTGTGTGTGTTTTTATTTGGGATTTGTTTGTTTTGTTTTGGGGCTTTTTTTGTGTTAAATCTCAGTGTTACATGTCTGTTACTGGTAACCTCTGGATCTAAAACTCTTGTAGCTATCACTTACAGCTTTGTCTCCTCCTGTAGCCTTTCTCATACAACTTTGAAATATTCCTTTTTCCCCATAGAGTGTTTATACAAAATGATTTAAAAAATTATGAACTGTCAAGTGTAAGTTTTCCCCAGTTTTCATTCTCAGTCTGCGAATGGCTCTTTGCACTCCCAATATTATCTGTATTGGCCAAAAGCTCCAAAACAGGAGCTGCAGCACTTACAGCAAGTAGGAAACTTTGTTTGAATTTGATTGAATACTGTGATTATGTCTCATTTTAGAAGTAGGGAGTATTTCTCTTTGCCATAAAACCTTTTGAAGTGATTAAACATCAACTGCTGCTGACATATATAAAGGAACATTTTTAGAGATTTAGAGACATATCACCCAACACGTATATTTTGACAAAGTATCTCTTTTTAAAAAAGTCAATATATAAATATATAAATATCAATATATCCCTTTTCTAATGTTATCTGGAGAAATTGCCAAAAAAATTAAAGTTAACTAGAAGGTGATGTGGTTTTAATGTTCACATTTCGTAATACAGTTGTAGCTCTCTTTGTACACTTGGCTTTAGGAGAGCATTAAGCTTGTTCAGTGAAAAACTGAGTAAGACCAATATTGAAAATGTGTTTCTTCTGACCTAAGGTTTAAAAATGGTAAAGAAAATTTTGGTGGGCAGTTTACAACTTCATGGAAGCCATTTAATCAAGGCAGCTGTTAAGGTAGATGATATTCTGCATCTGAACTTTTGCTCGAGTACTAAAACCAAATATTTTTATTTGCAGTTCAACTTCTTAAATTGTTTTGCATCGCTTTTCTACATTGCCTTCGTGTTGTTTGATATGAAGCTTTTGAGGCAGGTGAGTGCCAAGAACATCTTAAGAATGTTGGTGAATCTAGGAAAATAAAGGATTGATTAAAACAGACTTCAATAGTTATTCTAAAACATAAACTTGGCAATTAATATATTTAGCCTATATTTTCTTAGAAATCCAGCTTCCATGTTTCAGTTCCCTTAACATTATTGCAGAATCATAGCAGAGTAGAGTAATTCTTTCTCTCTGTATAAATGAGGAACTGTTTTCAAATAAATTTGATTATTCTCTCACACAGATGAGACTGGGAAATTTTCATTTCCTTTCTATTTCCTTTTATGTTAGAAGATGTTCTTCTCTGTAGTGTTCTTAATGAGAGACTCTTGAGGATAGGGTTGTGATTAAGTTCGACTACAGTAAGGATCTGAGAATAAATAAAAGCAAAAATAATTTGTAGTTGGTATTTTAAATCAACTTTCACTCTCAAATACATGAAAATTTGGTATAAGGAAAATATTTTTGCTCTAAACATAATGAGCAGTACAACAAGAACTTCAGCTCAAGACCTCTGTTACCCTGAAGTGATCTCTAGCAAAACACTTTACATATCTGTACCAGACATAATATTTGTGACATTTTCTCTACTTTCAGGTAAAATCAAGAAATGAAAAGCATAGAAAAAAATTCTGTCTTTAGTTCTGTGAGTGTTATTGGCATATATTAAATATCCATTGCCCTTTATTGTATTGGTGTACTGTTTTCAAGATACAACCAGATACACAAAATATTTAGACTGCTAACTCATAATTAGTCCTTTTCAGGATGCAGCAAAGGATGGGGACTGGATCATCTACGTTTTTCTATGCTATTCCTAGGTTTGTTAGGCTGACCTTTTTTTCATAGTATAGTAACTTAGAGTGTTACTCGAGCTCACAGATTTGCAAATGATCATAGGTTCATCACAGTTGTATTATTTTTTATTTCTTTTTTTTTAACTTAAGAGCTTGGCCACTTTGCTGATAACTTCGCAGATCCTCAACCAATTTGCAGAATCCTTGCTTCCTTACTGGCTCCAGAAGAGATACAACAGGAGGATGAAGAAACGCATGTGCTCCACGAAAACTGATGCGGACCTGTCATTAGCTGAACAGATCACCATGGAGAAAGAAATGGGAACCTATTTGGTATGTTGTAGTACTTAAAAGAGTTAAAACTTTTCTGGGCTGTAGTTGACAGAAGCATCAGCCAAGGCAAACAAGAATATTTTTGGCTTTCTGGCGTGACAGCTTATTTCCAGCTTCATCAGGTTTGCTGGTAGCTGTTTATGCAGCTGTGTGTTATCCTGGATCAAGAAGTGGATACAGTGCAGGACCCTAGTAACACCAGAACGAAGGGGAAGGAATGAACAGCTCTGTCTGTGGGAGCTACCTAACCCCATATCACTGGAAAGAAGTATTTGTGTAATATGCCCTTAATCCCCAAGGGTAACCCAAAGACTACCAGGATGAGTAGGCTGGCACAAGGAAGAGGGAAATTATTTCTGTTTTGGTTTGATTTTGCAGTGGTACTAATTTAAATGGTCAGTTAAACTAGAGCCTGAGAGAGAGCACTTAGGTCTGGTTGGGGCCAGAAACAGAGGACAGAAGAAACCAACTCTTCAAAACAATATTCCTGCTGGATGCTCTTGCCTCTTGAAACCACAGCTTTGGTATTCACTGTCTTCTTGGTTCTGTTCTTGACCACCTCCTACCCAGTATAATTTTTAATTGTATTTAGCAGGTTCCATGCAATTCATTCCATGCAATTCTAAAGGAATTTACACAGTGTATGTTGGTGTGTATGTTAAGGCCTCACAGACTGGCTAACAACTTGATCAGATGCTGCCAGCACAGTCACAAGAGTCTTAATACTGTTGATTTTTGCTTTTACAGAATAAGAAGTACATATAGATAGTGTACCTTTAATGTAAAAGGTAGACATCAGCAGTTTGAAATTTGGTAATAACACCATATCAGATTCTTCCTGCATGAAGTGCCATGAAATGGAAGAAGGAGAAAGAACTATCACCTTTACAATTTAAAAACAGTACAAATATGTTCCTGTGTGAAGGTTGGAGGGAGATAGAATTAGACAGCCTGTGTTACAGTGCAGAACACAATAGAAGTCCCTGCATTAGTGTCTGAGCTGGTAAACTAGCACAGTCCAGCACTGCACCTGCACATCGGCCAGCACAGCTCCCAGAGTTGTGTGTCAGCATCAGGCCTGACCAAATAAGCTCTGCCTCTTAGACCTGAGCTGACTCCTGAGTCTCAGCTGTCACATACAAAAGCAGTGTGGTGTCTCTGAGTCACATTGCCCAGTGCTGCTTCTTGCAGAGCTGGATCAAATGAATCTGCACCTGTTGTACTCTTGTACCCTGAATAGTTTTTCACGGGTACCCAAGAGGTCAATTGTAGAGATTTAGGGCTTTGCCTTGGATGTGTCCACTGCTAGCCTCAGCTTGAGTTCTAAATACTGTGTACTCAAAGCCTTAATTTTATATCCAGTCTAAAGATTATTGTTTTGCTGTGCTTGTGAATAAACGATATTAGACCACTGATTTGTTTGCAAGCAGTGAGCTGTCAGCAGGCAAGAATATTTCTAAAATTAAAACTGTCACAAGGGGGAAGCATTTGACTGTTTAGTAACTGAGGAGTCTTGACAGAATTCTGTGTTTCAGGCTCTTTTGTTTTGATTCCTTCTTTCACATACTCTTCAGCATTTAATTCTCTATTCTTTTTGTTCTCATTCTTGCTTACTTTTCAAATATCCAGCCCTTAACCCTGTTTAAGATATAAAAACATCCTGCAATAATTTTTTAATTATTATTTTTCTAATTTCTGCTTCACTCCTCTAGTTAATTTTCTCCCTTAATTTATTCCTTGCTTTTGTTTCCTTGATGTTGTAGCTGATATCATGGCTGCTGATGGCACAGTGACAAATTTCTTTAACATTGTCTCAGACTCCTGTTTTCCTACACAGAGTTTCATAAATTGAGTAGGAGAAAAATAAATACTTATTTACTTCATACTCTGCTATTTTAAAAGCCAATAGGTATTGGGCAGGGAAATGAGAAGTGTGAGGAAGCAGTGGGAATACTGTGCAGTTACCAGAAGGAGGAGCACAAAGGAAAGCTCTCTCTCTGCCTGCAGTGATTGTCTGAAAAATGATCGCAGTAGCAGATGTGTGGCTGCCATTCCAGTGGATGTTCCTGCAAATGTCCCTAAGGAAGACCTTAATAAAATTTAGAGTTTGTACAAAATGTTTCTGAGGAAAAAATCTTAATGGCTTTAAAAGTTAGGTAGCTGTTCATGGTCTGGCCTGCAGAGTGGTTTGTGAGACTGAACTATACTGTGGAACTTCAAAATGAGCTCAAGTGAGAAATGCAATTAATGGGTACTCCATGTTGATTTGTGAGTTTGCAGACTTCTACTGCCTCTCTCAGTTTCCTAGGAGAAAAAAGCACTAGGTGTTGGAGAGGGCAGTCAGTTTAACAGCTATGATGGACAAAAAAGAGTAGGTAACCATGTGTCTGATGCATGGAGCCAAAACCACTTTTGTGTGGTTCTTGCAATAATTTCAGATTCTGTCAAGTCTTCATTATTTCAGTTTTGAGAGAGAGGACAATACATGTGTCTGTGTAAATACAAGATACCTGAATCCCACTTTAGCTTCTTTGTGGTATTTCACCATCCTTTGTTTATGAACACTTTTTCTTTAAAAGGGGTTGGTTTGGTTCTTTCATAACAAAATTGCTGCAATCATAGCAAACTGTTATTAATATTATAAAACTAATATACAAATAAGTATATGATCACCTGCATGTGAGTACTTAATAAGCATTTAAGTACCCACATTCTTGGTTTAAAGATCAGGGGATAGACCTATTGGAATTTGTTAAATGGGGGTTTTTGTTTGCACTAATTGTTCTTTTCAGATGTCAGTGCTGCCTTGTAGATTGCAATCTTCAAGTGGTCCACTAAATCTGTCCTACCTATTTTGAAATAAACAAGCAGAAATACCGGAAAAGGTTTGCCTATCTACCAGCCTACCATCCTGGTTAGGTCTTTCATGGACAGTCTGAAATACTAGGACTTTTATTGCCACGGTGCTCTCAGGAGGATGTTCTGTCAGTTTAAATGCATGGTGCTGTTTTTCTATTCCTCACTGTTCCTTCTGTTACTGTTTAACTGAGATGCTCAGAAACCTGCATAGGTTGAATGTGTAGTTACTTCATGTAATAAGGATGTGTGACTTGCAGAAAATGCATTAGGCGAAAGGAAAAACCTGGGCCTCTCCTTATAAGAAGTTTTTAGTGATTGAATAATTCCAAATTAATTGGATTTTTAAAAATTCTTCTTGTCTACTATCTGCAGTCATTTCCAAACAACTGATTTGGGATGATGAAACATGTTTACGACTATAGTACAATTTCTGTGTTTCATCATAATTTTTTTTGTAGGTTAAAGTTGTTCTTATATTTCCTCTGTTTTTCAGGGTACTTTTGATGATTACCTGGAGTTATTCCTACAGTTTGGCTACGTGAGTCTTTTCTCATGTGTTTATCCACTGGCAGCTGTTTTTGCAGTGTTAAACAACATCACAGAGATATACTCTGATGCCTTAAAGATGTGCAGAGTTTACAAGCGTCCATTTGCAGAACCCACAGCGAATATTGGTGTTTGGCAGGTAATATTTGTGTCTTTTTTTTCTATTCATTTGTTTAAAAGAGGTTTCAGCAACAGTATGAAAGCTTTGTGTTTGTCCCATGAGCCACTTCAAAGTTCAGTAGGTACTTTGTTCTCTACCATGCCCTGGAATATCATCTGTCCAACTGTATATCCCAGTGATATTTTTGGTGGGGTTTTTGACCACATGCCTTTCAGCTGCCTTGGAAAAGAAAGCAGATCTTTTCTTTAGTTCTTGTGTGTGTATTGTACTTCTGTTGCAACTTCAACAAAGCAAAGCTTCCAGCTACTTCCCAGTATTCTTTATAGCCAGTGTATTTTAGAAATGGTAACTTCTGATGCAATTTCAGAAGTGTGGAGCTCAGCAGGGGTTTCAAAAGAAATGGAAGAATAGGTAAGTAGTTGGATTCCTAAGTCAGGCTTGTGGCCTATGCACCCATGGTTACTGGTGCTCAAGCTGACTAATTTGAAAATAACCTGGATCTGTGAGCAGGAGCTGGAACTTTCTGCACAGCCTGAACACTGTAGTCTATCTAAACAATTTCATGGTAATAGTACTGGGTTAAGCATTTTCTCTCCTCATTTGTTTGTCCATGCAGTCATGCTGTCACCAGCTATTTTGAGGCCTGTTGAGCGTGCTGCATCAGTGAACTGATCCTGACCAGAGTTTTCTGGAGTGACTAAATTGCACCCAGAAGCTTTAGCATTCCATAATAGCAGTGCTTGATAAGGGAGTGTGATAAGGTTGGGAGACCTTTCTAGGAGATGATCCATATTCTAGTTTTATTTAACAGGTTTTCTAATGTTATGTAATGGAGGTAAAGGGCACAGTGAGCTTGTAGGAGTGTGAGTTCAGCTAAGAAGTAAACAAGAAACCCTTTGTCTCCCTGAAAAGGAAAGAGGCTCAGAAGTTTCTCTCCTTAATGAGTTTAAAAGACATCTCATAAGACCAAAGGGACATCACATCAAATTTTGGGACAGCCAATTGGACAGAGGCCAAAAGGTCCCGCCTTAGCAATTCCCTAGAAAAGGAAAGCACAAAAGAGGTAAATCGCTTTTGTGAGGTGTTTCTAGCAGGGCACGGAACACCTACCCTGGCTCGCTTTTTCTCTGTTAAGAGGTTTGTTATTTTACTCTTTATTAAAACATTTATGTTTCTAACACCATCACAGAAGTCATCCTGCTGTTTTTAAGCCATCTAAGATAGCTGAGCTATTAGGGTGCTGCTACAAATCTCAGAGCAAGAAGAGATACGTGTAGCATGAGCTAATAGATTTTTTCAGTTTGGAGAGGTTGTAAATGTTATCAAATGAAGCAAGTGAGAGGTGAGAAATGAAATCCTGAAACCTCAAGTAGAACATACAGTAAAAACATGCAAACTAAGGATTCTGAGCAATGTTCATTAGACACATACATAGATATTAATGAAGTGGACTTAGAGGTGGAGTCTTTTAATATGTCATTAAAATGTGTGAATTATAATCTGATTGCATTTTAACATGGGATGTACTTTCTTAGTCCAGATCTATGATGCCAACATCTTAATGGCATATAGCTGCATTGATCAATTGTGTAACCACCAGAATAATCAGGCTGTGGTCATAAGTCACAAGTATAGCTGCAGGTGTATTAATAGCATTTGCTTTTGCTAGAGTAGTTTGTTTCAATCAAGGGAGTAGGCTTAAAAAATATTACATTACTACAGTACAGTAATTTTGGTTTACGGTGTCATTTTTTAACTAATAGCAGAAATGAATTTGCTTTGTGAATTAAAAATAATAACTAAATTTTTGAGTCATCCACTTCATATGGAAAATGAGAGCATTTGCTGAAAGATTCCTGTTAAAGGAATACTGGAATTATTTTATCAGGTGAGCTGAGTCACTAGCTTCTTGTCAAGGAGAAAGTTATTTCTGCTAATTCATTGTGACAGTCACTACAATTCTGTGTCAGTCTTTCTCATTCCAGACAAGACCTTGGAATAAGTAACCATTATATTGCAAATGTAATTGTTAAGCTGTATTAATATTTTCAGACATTTTGTGGGGGCTCTATAGGCAAGAGCTTCTTAGATTTGTGCTATTGCATGTGTTTAAATGTAAATCTTTTAACAAATCTCAAGTGATTGTGAATTTAAAAAGGCATTCTGAATCATTCTTACCTTTTCCTCTTAACATTCAGACAGAACCTCCAAAACCAGTGTTAGGACTACTAGTTCCTCTTGGAATTTTGCACTTTTTTCTTTATCCTGAAATAAATCTCTTTTGGAGTACAACTGCAGATGAATGCATACTCTTTCATGTGTTCAGGTTACAACCTTGTTGTGGTCTTGTCAAGCTGGTGAGGTCTGGACTGCTTGCCAATCAAGTCCCATGCCATGGAATTCAAAAGATGACAGAAAATAAGTTACAGTAATAGGTCTTCTGAGGCTTTAATGAAGAGAGTGGTATCATGCAGAGCAATCTGGGGGCTAGTAAGCTAGATGTAATGGTCATAACTGTAAATATATTTTTATTTTATTTCAGTTGGCCTTTGAAACTATGAGTGTAATATCTGTTGTTACTAATTGTATACTGATTGGAATGTCTCCAGAAGTGGATGCCCTTTTCCCAGACTCAAAAATGGACCTTGTTCTGACTGTGGCATTGGTAGAGGTAAGTCTGCCTTCAAAAAATGCATGTTGCAGCAAATAACACAAACACCAGTGGAAATGACAGCAAGAATTAGACTTTACCTCACATCTTATATTAGAAGGAAATTAAGATTTTCCTATCAAAGAAGTGTTTCAAAGTCTTTCTTTGATTTCTTTCTCTTCTATGTTTTCATTTACTGTGAATGCTGTTGCCATACTTTCCCAAGCATTCCCAAGATACCGTGCATTTGTTGCTTCATGTACTTCAAGTATTTAGTAGAGCTATTTCAAGAAGCAAAATAATCACATTTTTGTGAACTGTTTATTTCTCTGCTTGGGTTGTGACCCCAGCATATCTTAAAAAGACTTCCTACATAATCTTTATGGATGTATCCTGCAGGGCTTATCTGAAACAACTATGTGTCATGACTGTAAATATTTGTGATTGTAACAGCATTTGGGTTTAATCTTTTCCTAATTCCACGTAGTAAGCACATCAGTGTCATTCCTTTTCAGACATGGAGGGATGACAGTGGGTATTTTACAGAACTGATATTGCAGGACTTTGCCCTTATAAATCTTTCCTTCAGGGCTTTCTTATATTGCATTATCTTGACTTTTACCATTATTCTATTTCAGCTTTTAGAAACTGCATTACTTTTCTCATAGCAAAAGGTCTGGATTTTGTATGTGTAGTTACAAAAGTGCATCACCTTACGGAGGTGCATCAGGAGCATATATTTGTTTTTTGTTCATTTTACAGATATTAAGTGTTATGCAATGAATTATGAGCTTGCTTTGAGTTTTATTTTCCAAGCCTTAAGGTTTGCAGAGTTAGCTGTAAACATGAATCATGTCAACTGGTTTGCTGAAATTTTCATCTACATGCAGCCTGATGCACTCTTCTATTATGCACATGTGGACATTTACGTTAACCTCAGTGAGGTGTAGTTTTAATATAAAACTAATTTAGCAAGTCAAATGTAATGATACAGCTCATTATTAGACAACATATCTAGAGAGGTGATATTGTGAAAACTGGATGAGTAAATGTAAGCAATATGGATTTCTGACAGCTCAGAGATGGGGCTGGTTTTGCCTTTGCCTGCTGTGTATTAGCCTTTTATCTGTTTAAATGTGAAGCTAGCTGTTTGATCTCTGGGCAGACCTCTGTTTCTTGGTAGACCAAAGGAGAATACCAGCATTTTTCTCTAAATTTATATTCTGTTTATAGGCAACCCTTTAGGGAACAGGAATTGCAGCATAATAATTAGGTAGCTCTTGGAACTCCTTAACATTGTATCTCAAATTTTCTATAAATGCTGTGGAAAGGGAGATTCAGAAAACAAAGGGAAGAAAGTTTGGATGGAAAAGGTAAATTAGTACTGAGGGGAGGAGAGGGGAAAATGTTGTCTTATATAGAGAAACAACTTTGGTGAAGACCACCAGTCTATAATTATCATTGTATGGAGGGACTGTTGGAGGCTAATGCTGGACCAGAGGAAATTAAAGGTATTAATTAGGTTAAAGAAAAGTCAAGTTTTCTCTAATTATTCTGCTTAATTAAAAAAACCCAAAACAGCCAAATAACAAAACAACAAGCCATAATGCAGTGGTCAGAAAAGATCTATTAAAAAAGTTTTGATCAAAAGTATCCACTATGCCTGATGATTTTAAATATGGCGGTCTGATTTTTTTTTTTTTTTGGTGGTTGTTTTTCCTGTTATTACCAGCTATTTATTGTCTGAGAAAACAGAGAGATACAAAACCAACATGTGAGCCTTACAGTATGTTTCTGGAGCATAACAAGCCATGTGATTTTTTTTTTTTTTTTTGGAATGTTGTTGGTTGGTTATAAACAGTTCCAAAAATACTCAATGATACTCAATGTGAAATGTAAGACTTCTGCTGTCTCCTTAAGGACATTCTTTCAGTGCATTTTATACAGTATTTAATATCTTAACAGGTGTGGGGTTTGGGTTTTTAAAGAGATGGAGAATAGCTCAGGTCATACAATATTGCAGAAAGTTTCATAACACAAATTTTGAACTTTCTAGAGTCAAAAAGAGTTCTCCAAAGTGAAAGACATTTTATACAGAAATTTAATTTTAAAAAACTATATGAAAATGAGCACAGCAAACATGAGTTTTATTTCTGTTGAAAGTTGTTTCAGTTGTGTTGACAGTTAAACATGTCCTTAGTTACAGAAATTTTTTTTTAATCAGGAGTTCTGTTGTGCATATTTCAGGTTAAAACATTGTGTACAAAAGGTTCGAAGAAAGGAGGATTACTGGATGCTGTGGGAATATGAGCAGCAGCAGTATAGATTTATGTCAACTTCAAGAGATGGGGATGTTTTTGCTTTTGTTTCCTATGGATTTACTCCCATCTTCTCTGTTGCACTGGGGCTTTCCTTTACCTGGTGCATGATGAAACAGATCAGGGAATTGTTGTGGGAGAAGCAGTCTGACCCTAGGGAGCAGGGCAGGAGCAGCAGTGTGTGGGAGACACACAGCAGTGCTGTGGTAGATTTGTGCTGGATTAAATTTGCAGGACTTCTGCACCACTGAGCCTTTTTACTTTAAATATCACTTAATCTACAGAAAGATCTCTGAACTATGAAAGGAGCACAAATCTCATGTATTGGCAGTATTCCCATGCACCTTTACTCTATTTATGATTAAGCTTTGCATTTCAGTTGTAAAGAAATATTCCGGAACAGAATACATTACATTAAACTTCTAGGACAAACCTGATGCATCTAAAGTATGTCAATGTCAAGGTGGAAAAAAATTCAGATGTGTCTGGGTGTTGATAGAAAAGTGTTTTAGATCATCTAGCAGAGATTCAGAAAAACATGATACGGGTGAGTTATTTTATTTTCTGATGTTTACTGCAGGTGAAGATGAACATTTTAGTGTCTGTTTGCGCTATTTTGACAGCGTCTTGGCAGGCAGTTTGAAAATGTTAAGAAAGAAAT
This sequence comes from Ploceus nigricollis, assembly GCA_013399945.1. Taxonomy (NCBI): domain Eukaryota; kingdom Metazoa; phylum Chordata; class Aves; order Passeriformes; family Ploceidae; genus Ploceus; species Ploceus nigricollis. Next base: position 727,714 of record VXBC01009483.1, on the reverse strand, counting down.
TTCTTTGAGTTGACTATGTGTATTTTCATATGTTCTATTGATGGGGTAACCTACTTAAATCTTAGCCGTCTTTAAGTATTTTAATAAGTTTTTAGTAACTGAGACTCCAGTTGAGTATTTATAGATCTGTTTGATGCAAAACTAAACAGAAAAGCACTGTTGCTGTCAAAGCCAAGCATAGGTATTAGTGATGTCCTGGGGGTTTTTTTGTTGTTTTTTTCCAAAAAACGCTAGTGCTTTTTAATAATAATACTAATACTCTTCAAATGGAAACAGTTTATATGGCAACATTTAACACCACACTACTGAAGTAACAAAGAACTGCGTGTGATATTCTTGTAAGCATTCTGTACCCACCCCCTACTGATTTATGCAAAATATTTTTTCCCATTAACAACTCTTAACTCTGATACTATCTGCATTTTTGGTGGGAATATGTATTGTGTGAACAAAGTAAATGTTAATTAGAATACCACAGAATAAAATATTACCAATTTCACGATAAAGGCAAGCATTAAAATAATAAAATACAATAATAATTTTTAAAGTATTAAACCAGCGTTTTTTTTAACAGTTGACCTATTTTCATCAATTCAACATCTGCTTCCATGGCAACATGATTTGAACCAGGAGCAGAATGATGAAACTCCCCTCTTTTACTTATGGATGGATGCTAACTGAATGCAGCCAGTGCAGTTTTCAAACAAAAAGAAGTAGCTGAATGCCCTTAAAGCAGGAAACGATAAATCCTTATTAACATAATTTTAAAACAGTTGTATCACATTGTGTGTTTAGTTATTCAGACTTCACCATAGATATATAATTCTGGTGTGAATTCAGGTGCAAAGTAGGACATTCCAAGCACTGGTCTGTGCTTGTGTGAAACTGTTCCAGATCGCTTCTGACTGCCTACACTGATTTGAACCACAAAAAAAAGAAATAACTCTGAAGAAACTTGGTGCATAGTTAGGGAGGTAGGTTAAAGCAAGTGTAACTTTAATTCTGCAGTGCTTTTAAAAATTTTTCTTGCAAAAATTGTTGGCAAAGAGTTTTGTTCCTGATGACTGTTTCTTTTTAATGTGGACTCTGATAAATTTAAGGAATGCGAGTTAAATCAGTGTCAGGACTACTCAACGAGCTGAGTTCAAGAAATCAGTTCTGCTGTTAAGTACAGCTCTTAAACAGTCATTTTTCCTTCTAACAGTACATCAGTAGTGGTGTTTTGAAGCAGTAGCTGTGAAGTACGGCTCCTCATGAATGTGTCCTAGCCTCCAAAAGCAACTCGTGTATCCAGCCCTGAAGAGTAGTAAACTAATGGAAAGCTTTTTTTGCAGAAGTGCACTTAGCCTGGATGTTCTAGGTCACATGAGGGATTTGGGAATTACCTTGGAAATACTAAGTAGTAATGAAGGTCCTTCTTGGTAATGGTAATATAAAATCTGACATTACCATCTAGAAACATGATTTTGGGAAGAATGTAATCAGCTGTGCTCTAGATGAAAATGAGGACCTTTGCATAGAGACATGGGTGGTGTATTTGTAGTAAACATGGCTTAAACAGTTGGTCTGTGTTGATTTAATTTCATGGTGTCCTCATAAGGACGTAGATCTTTATCAGCATCATAGAAAAACCTGTATTGAAAAGTCAGTTCTGTAAGAAGTATGGAGTAGAATAAAGGAAATAATCCTCTCTTAAGCTTTGGTTTTTCTGAGTGAGAAGGAGCTGATGGTCCATTTATAAAAGGCTGGAAAGCAGGAATCATAGTGTGTCAATAAAGCTGATTGAAAGTCAAAGTAATTGAGAGTTGCCTGGTATACAACTTTTCTTTACAATTCCATTTCATTAAGTGTATTTTTTCATCAGAGGTCTCCTCGTATAGATTAGAAGCTCTTTGAGCTTCTGCTGAACAATCTTGATGTAGTAGTCCCAACACTCAGCTCAACAGTAAGCCTGACAGTTGTTTCTGGAATGATATGCCAGAGAAACTGGGAAAAACTACCAAACAGTTTGAATTCTAGTACATGACAAGGTATATTTATCATCTAGTTCTAGGCATCATGCATACTTTGCATTCCCCACAAATTTGAAAATCAGTAAGCATCACATCCTGAGTGCAGTTGAAGTTCTTTTGAATCCACTTTCTGAGCAAAAGCAGAATTAGGTGGATCGTTGTGTCAAAATTAAAGTATTTCCCCTTTTTTTTTCCTTTAAAATTTCTTAAATGTTTTGCAACAGATTTCAGTGAAATCTGTTTTCTCCCGATAAAGCTGGGTAATTTTTTTTTTTACAAAACAGTTCTAGTTGAATTATTTCCTGGCAGTAATGTACACGACTCCATTCTGGCCAGGTGGAAGTGAGGCATGGTCCTGCATGGTGTAGCATGCTGCATGTGTGGAGCAAATAGCTTTGTTCATGTAAAACTCATGAGTTTGGGATTTAGAACATATGCTATATATACATTTATGTACGGGCCAGCTTTAGTAGAAAAGGAACTGGGAAAAAATGCAGAAAAATAGGCTGCATCAGCATACACACATGTATAAATCCTTTGATACTGATGGAATTACAGAAGCGCAAAGGTTGGAGTATAACAGCTGTGCATAAAGTGGTTTTTTTACTAAATTATTTCTGTGTTATTGCCAGATCCCAACATAGGATATAGGAGCTGCAGAGTTTCACATATGGAGTTAAAGAGCAGTGTAGGTGGAAGGGACCCCTGGAGATTATTTGCCCAAACCTCCTGCTGAAAGCAGGACCCTGGATTAAGTTCTCAATGTCTTTATCAAGATAAGCTAAGACTTGAGCACTGCCAGTGAGGGAAAGCAACCACTTCTCTGGGCAGCCTGGTCCACTGTTTAATTGTTCTTGTGGCAAATAATAGGGTTTTTTTCTTATGGGAAGAAAAAAATTTCTCTGGTGCAACTTGGTAGCTCATGACCTCTTGTTCTTCCACTGTGCAACTTTGTGAAGAGGATGCCCCTGTCATCTTGAAAACTACCTGTTAGGCACTGGAAGGATGTGATCAGATCTCATCCACCTGCCCAATCCTTCTCTTATCTAAATGTAACAAACTGAGTTTCTTCAACCTGTGTTCATATGTCAGGTTTTTCAACCCTGTACATGGCACTCCAACAGGCCCCCTCCACATTTTCAGTCTCTGCTTTCCAGGTTGTCAGTGCCACTTAAAAATAAAAAAAAAAGTGCTTTTAATTCATGCTTATTCCCTTATGTCTTTCTGCTAATTGCAGTGTGTATTCTTTATTTGTCTTCAATGTATTTGCTCTTTAATCAGAGAAGATAATTTCTCGGAGTGTTAGGCAACTCTTTTAACTCTCTTACTGGTGAAATTTTTTTGGCAACAGTCTTGGGGTATCTCTCTTTCCATGTGTTAATTCTTTTTTGTGGTAACGTGTTTTTTCCATACTGACATGTATGCATATATACTACATTTATAACCTGAGTAGTTTGTCAGTTTTCAGATATAACTGTAAAGTAGAGTATATAGTGGTAAATATTTGATGTGTCGTTTCATTTTCTTCCTAATAGTTAAATGTATATGGAAAAAATTTGATTATTTATTTGTAATGAGAAAATATTAATTAGGGGGCTAAAAATAAATCTGTTTTTCAAAAATGTTTTGTGGTAAGGTGAAAACCATACTGACAGCTTTAAGGTTCATTTTTTGGAAAATACTTGGTGATTNAGTATTTTAACTTTGAGCTGAAACCCTGGCAAAGATTTCCAGTAGTTGCTGAATAGCCTCAGTGTGAGACTTAATGAAAGCTTCTAAAGCTATAAAGATTTATATAAAGACTATGTTTAAAGACTTAACAAATTCTGCTGGTTGTTTATTTTACTGTTTGGCAATATTTTAGGAGTAAAAATGAAGTCAAATATCAGTGCATTTAATATTCATATTAGTTTGCAAAAGATTCTTGAAATCATAGGTTTAGTTTTAATATAAAGTGAAGAAATATTTTAGATAAGTTATTCTTCTGAGTTACATGAACAGATTGTTCTCAGGGTTTTTTTTTTTTTTTTTTTTTTCTCACCTTCAAA
>VXBC01009483.1:586478-723506 GCA_013399945.1 Ploceus nigricollis | reverse complement strand
AATGTTTTGTGGTAAGGTGAAAACCATACTGACAGCTTTAAGGTTCATTTTTTGGAAAATACTTGGTGATTTAATTCATCACGTATTTTATTTCAGTGAAACTGACATCCTAGCCAAGACTTATTTATGCTTGGACATGGTGAAAATGGAAAAATGCAGCATTACTAATGCTGAATATTAAAAAAGGTTAATACAAAGCACTAGCAATTTCAATTAACATATTGTTCTNGAAATATTTTAGATAAGTTATTCTTCTGAGTTACATGAACAGATTGTTCTCAGGGTTTTTTTTTTTTTTTTTCTTCTCACCTTCAAATGTGGGGAAAGATTCATGGATTTGTCTGTATAAAATTTTATAAATGTTAGCTGCTTCAAGAAGCCTCCTGGAACCATATCAATGAGTCTAAAAAAATCCAGTTTTTCTGGTTGTACATTACTACAGATTATATTTATTTGCAAAATCAGAATTTATCACAGATCTTTTTATTGCCATCTACTGGTTCTTTTGAGATTTTCATTCTGATTTAGTGTTGATTTTTTGGTCACTTTGAATAATAAAGCTTAATGACAAAAGTGTGTCAGGCTGAAAACAAACACTAAAAAATTTGAAGATCTAAATAAGTTGTGTTCTATAGCTTTCTGCTAGTATAGAAATGAAAATGCATGTTAATATCTATGCTTAAATAGTCCAATGGATTTTTGAAAGAATCAAAACTTAAAACAGTTTTTTCTTATTTGTGACTAATTTTCTTTTGTTTCTCCTTATTTTCTGTTCTTTACTCAAGCCCTTCCATTTCAGGTTCTCAGTTTGCTATGTTTGAAATTGAAAAACAATCATAATGAATTGTGCTCTTCAAACTGTGTTCAAAAACTGGAATGTGTTGAATAAATGGGCACATATAGTGATGTGTAGGACAGCAAGAAATCAAGGTACTGCATCAGGTTTTTCAACCCTGATAGCTGGAATGTGTTAATGTATTTTACTACTGTGTCTGCCCCAACTAGAGCATTTTGACAGTAATGTTCATTCCTTACTGACCCAATTCAGAATGTGTTTTTTATCTTTAAAGAAGACAGTGTGCAAAGGATGGCTGAGCTAGATCAGCTCAGGGGTCTTTATAGGCCAGGATCCTTACTGCAGCAGGGCCAAGGGAAGAGTAAATTAGTACAGCCAACTATGTAGTTATATTCTTTCAAAATTAATTCCTAGAATTTGGTGATTTGCAGTGTAGCCTGTCTAATAACTGAAAATGATCTGGCCAGAGCTGCCTGGGAAGGTGTGCAGTGCTTTTATACAATAGCGTACCTGCTTTTTCAAAAGAATTTGAATTCTACTCTAGTAAAATGCTACTTAAGCAACTAATGTTGATACACTCTTGGCATCATAAGTAATTACCATATGCATTGGTTCTACCCTGGATTTTCATAGGTTTTCTCTGTGCTTTTTTTCAATTGTCTTTCCTGTCTGAGAAGCATTTTTATTTCTTAAGTTGGATTCTGTGAGTGTGGTTGTGACATTATATTGAAGGTTAAGAGCACAGGAAGCCTTCTCACTGGGAGAAAACCTTGTCGGTGTCTTAGTAGAAGCAATGATAGCAAAAAGGTAATAGTCTCTTCTTGCTGTCAGCTGGGTGGTGGTAGAAACAGGGAGCCACAAAGGTGTCAGGTTCTAGTTAGGTAAAAGATCTGAGCTTTCCAGAAGGGTACTTCAGTGTTCCTTCAGTAGGAATCAGAAATGGATGTGTCTGAGATGGTGCCATTCCTCATGAATTACCATTATCTGGTAGATACTGCTGTATTCCTATTAGGAAGGTTGGATGGGGGAGGTACTTTAGGAAGAGAGCACATTTCTTAACTATGCTAATAAGGGCTTCAGAAGTGTCCGCCTGGAAGAACAGCAGGACAAGACAGAGTAAGAATATTTTTTCCTGTTTCTTCTGGGATTATGGAAGGATGCCAGAATGACAAAACTTCAAAAGGGAGGATGAATAGAGAACAGATCTTTGCAGACAATTACAAGACATTTTAAAGAACTCTATAAGAATCAGACTTTCAGATCTCTTTAAAACGCACTTAGTTTAATATTTCCCACAAAGAATTTTCCTTTAATGTGTAAATATTTCCAACTGAAGCCTGAATATGCTGAATACACTTCCTTGCTGGCAGTTGGAACTTGAACGTCCAGACAAAAGCCAAGTTAATAGCTATTAATATTAATTGTTTACTTTCCACTTGATTAGGATTAGTAATTGTTTAATGACAAGACAGAGTATAAACATTCAAAGCCTTCTTGCTTAACGACCATTTCAAGACCAGCTTAGCATTTCATGAAGCTGAATTATTTTGTTTTGTAAATAATGTATTAGTTTATTCTCTTAAATTATTTAAATATTTCTCTGCAAATGTGATACCCGTAGCTGTCAGCACAAGCCTGAATAATGGCTTTTCCTAGGAATCTCTGAATAGGTAGAGCTATAGGGCTCCACTGTATATCCATTTATCTCTGATGCAGTTTGCAGCAGTGTTACTTTGTATTGTTCTTACTAGGAGTGTTCCTTTTTTAGGGACTGCAATGTTTTCCTGTCTCCAGGAAAAGTTTTTTATGATTTCTTTGTCTAGCATGGATGTTTTGGTTCGTTTGTTTGGTTTTTAAACTGTGTGCAGCATTGGACATTAAATACACTTTGTCATTTGTATCCTCCAATGATTAAGAGTGAAAATGAGTGGCTCTGAGCAGGTAGGGTAGAAAATGTGGGGTTTGCAGCTGCAGCTGGAAGGGAGATGGAGAATAGAAAATCAGTAAAACTGACTATAAATAGCAGGGGAAAGCCAGTGAAGCATGTTGGAGCCTCTGTATTGTTGATTAGATGTAAACACCTCTTTACAGAAAGAGTCTTAATAATGTAGTATTGTTGCTCACATGTTTCCTAGTTAAAAAATTGCAGAAAAATTTGCCTTTCTTGTACTAAAATTCTTTGCAATAACTTCTGACATTCTTGTTTGGAGTGTTAAACCTTCTGGGTCAACTTTGGTACTCATGTTGTTGACTTTTCTACATACCTGCTCAGTGTTGTAAACATAATTAGTAGTCATTTATTGGAAGCTTGCAGCATGGGTTCTATAGTATTTTATTTAAAAATGAGTGAAATTTGTTGCTATAGTTTTTACCCTCCCAACCCTTTTTTGAAAAAAGCTCTGAAGCATCGTGTGCTTTGTAAAATCTGGATTTATGAAAAAAAAAAAAAAATTCCATTTGCTTTGTTTTGTTTTTTAAATGCCACCTGGCACACTTAGATGAAAACTGATTTTGGAACTCAAATTGTGCAAGAAAATGAAGTACTGGATTGAAAGGCTGTAGCACAGAGTTTGTTGGGGCTTTTTAATAGTCTTTCTGAAAACATTTTATTAAACACAGGCTGAAGATGGTCACGAGTCATGGTAGAAAGTAAATGTCAGAAGAACTGGGACTTAATTACTTCATTTGTGCCCTGAATTTTTATCTTACAGTGGAAGAAAGTGTCAGTCCAGATTTTCACTCCTCTGATGAGAAGAAATTAGTGGGATGATATGTAATTTTCAAAAGGATTTTTCACGTATTGTGGCAGTGTGCAAGCTGTGAAGTGTGTCCTGCTTTTTTTATGCCTCTAACAGTCCTTTTGAAATCAAAGGAGATCCCTCATGCTTGCCTATAATCAGCTAAATCTCTACAGTGAATTACACAAAGGAGATACAGATAGATGCTGCTGAGAATTCATAAACCATAATATGTTTGATCAAGGTTAGTTTTAGTCAGAGGATTTGTTTTATGATGAAAAGTGTGTATGTGCCTGGTATATGGATTGTGGATAAACCAATGTCAAATATTAGGGTATCTTTTATTGAACTTGCAATATAGTTTGTGATACTGCAGTTAATCTGCATCTCAGCATATTTTGTGGTTTTTTTAGAAGTTCATAAACACTGAAAAATCTGAGACAAACTTGTTTTAGAATCCAGTGAAATTTGAAAAACCAGTTTATTACAGGAAATGTTTAGATTTTTACTCTTATAGCTTAGCAAATAAAGTTATTGAATTCAATTACATTTTGTTCTTCTAGCCTCTAAGAGTCTTTGTTTAAGAAAAAAGATGATATACCAAGAGTGGTTTGTAACAGAAAGATTATTAATACATCTTGAATTATAGTATGTTGAAAACACATGGAAGTATCAGTCCACGCTAACATTGGTTCCATTTGGCAGTCCTGCTTCACTTCCTGTGCAATTTTAGGAATTGCAGGATGAAGCAGGAGAAATGTGATGGGTATTAATATGACATCTTTCCAGTGGTCTTGATGCCAGTTTAACAAACGAATTCTGTAGAAAGTGTATTACATTATTTTTAAAAACATAAAACACATATATAAGCATGATTTGAGGGTGAACTCCTTACACGTACACAAAGGAATCCACAAAACAAATTATAGACTATTCCTGTCAGTCCTCCTGTTTCTGTTTCACTCCCTGTAATTAGAATAGACTGTAATGACTTCTAAATTCTAACTGCAGTGTGTCCTTTAAGAGTCAAGAGCACAGCTGGTAGTGAGAATGGGATGTAGCCATATTCCTCCCCAAGGAGACAGCAGGTGGAAAAGTGATACTGGGTACCATTATGCTAATAGCTTCATGAACTGGAAGGTCCTGTCCTGGCCAAATAAAGCTGACTATGGGTATGTCAGTGGGAGTGAGTCGATCTGCCTCTTTAGGATTTGTAGTTATTTTGGTGCTTATCTTGGCAGCTACATGTAGCACAAAACATACTGGTAATTTCCTGTGAGACTGCAGTTCTTTGCCAACTGGATGGTATTGTATTGGCGTGGCTGGAATTGTAAGTTCTGAATTTGCTGGATATGGGTAGAGCCTTGTATAATTTTGTTCTGTTTTTATGAGTCTTGCAAACTGATCAGGCTTTCCAAGCAGCCTCAGGTGCTATGACGGTTACACCAAGACCTCAGGTAGCCAGAGAAGTTAACAGTAATGCTGAAGAAGAAATATTAGGAGTGCACCTCCTCATATGGATGCTCTGTTGCAGTATTTTAATAATTTTATTCTGGTATAAATCTTTAAAATGAGAAGCTCCAAATGCACTGAGTTTTAAGCCTGTTTTTCATGTCCTCTCCCCTCACTCCCTAACTGTTCCTGATGGTGGGGTGAATAACAGTGCTGGCAACTTGTTCTTCCTTCCCACCCTCCATGTAGATTAAACTCTGAGATTGGTAGTATCTATAGTCACACAGTTTAAATACAAAAGAATTTCTGCAGCAAGGGACCAAAAGCTCTATGTTGTAAAGTGTCTTCTGAAGCTGAAGTGTAGGAGTATATGCAGCTTCAGAATACATATACAGCTGTATGATATATTTCTCAAATTTTAGCTAGGGAAGCTAAATGTAAGAATTGCCTTTCTACCAGAAACTGAACAAAAAGGAGGATCCTTTTCAATGTCACATTGCATTAATAATGGCACCTGCATCTTGCTTTGCTCAGCTTCCCTCTGAAGACATCTGAGCTGCAGAGATCTAGTGAGTGATAGGAAATAGTCTTGGAAGCCACAGAAAAAGACAGATGCTTCTTTTCATCCCACAGAGTAATTGTGGCTAATACGTAAAAAAAAAAAAAAAAAAAGCTGTATTATGGATTCTTTTAAGAGTTTGTGGGTAGACTTAAAACTTTGTTGACTCTGTTTCAAACAAAAGATGCCTCCTCTCTTGTCATTTGCTCTTCGTGCATTGCCTCAAGACACTGCACTTGTACAGTTATACTGATGGATTCTGCTGGTACAAAAATGTCCTTATGCATGTGTATGCATTGTATAGCACACAATGGTAGCTTCCATATTTTGGCAAAAAGTCAAGACTTAGAGGTAAATTCATGTTAGATTCCTTAGGCCTGCTGCCATCTCTAGCTATAAACTGCACCTTTGCCATGGGTATCTTTCTAATGTGCTTTATATTACAGAATTTAGCTACATTTGGAAAACCATTGTCAAAACCATTCAGGGCCTGAGAGGGCTACCTAGTGTTTCGGTGTGTAACTCAGAAAAAGCTTCACTTTGGCAGGACAGGGCTCAGGTATGCATCATTCTCCCTCTGATTCTGTTTACCCCATTTTACATCAGGAGAAATTGAGGGTGGCTGTTTGAAGGTGGAGGAGCTGCAGTACCATGTAACAGCTCTGCCAGTCTGGCTAATTGGGGAATGAAGATTTAAAGTGTTTTGTAGACCCTGCCTTAAGTTCAGTGTATCTAACTTTTCTTCAGCTGCTCTGAACCCAGATCATGCAAACTTGACCAGACCTGCAACATGTGAGATTGCTGACATGAGGGCTTTGAGCCTTGGCAAAATAACCTATTTATGAGTTTTCTCTTCTTGTGATTTGCGAATTTTTAACCAAAATCTCCCAAGTACAAGTTAAGCTGGTTAATACTTTAGCGTAGAAAAGTATTTAGTCACCGTTCCTTTCATGATTACTTTCCAACTGCTGTTTTCTGAATCACATGAACTTGTCTTTAAACTTCTCCTCACAGATCAATTATTTCAAAATACTTGATTTTGTTCTCACCAGAGTTGTCTCTACTTTCAAAATGATACCTGAAATAAGCTACAAATGCACATATTTCTGAATATAGAAAAGGTTCAGGTACATCCTGTGTTGTATGTGATGCTCTTTTTAGCATGTCAAAAGGTTTTTTGTCTTTTCTGCAGTAACCTTGTACTGAATATTACTTTTTTCTTGAATTAGTGCTACACATCTTTTAATGTGTAGCTACATTGTGTTGTTCATTGGGACTGTTTCCTCAGTTTTTCTCTTTAGTAGGACTGTCTCTTCAGTTTTTCTGGATTGCTGATTTCTAATCATGCTCATCAGAGCACTTGGATTTCTCCTTGCTTGGGATCATATATGCAGTTCTTAAACAAATTTTCCTTTTTAATCACTAAAATTGTCAGTGAAGCTGTTGAACCGGAATCCAATCCATTGCAGATCTTTGTAGACCCCCACAGCATAGAAATTCCAGCCTAACAGTTACCAATGGTTACTATGGGAGGGCTTTTTCTTCCAGTCATTTGTGTGTTTTCCTATTCAGTTATTTGGAGTATTTTGAAAGTGATACAACTACTATCAATCTTGTCAGAGTAGTTATATTTACTTTTGTTGTTGCTTCTGGACCTGCATTTCAAGTTTGTGCATTTTTGCACTATAGTTTCATTTGTGAATGGTTTTGCAAGGAATTTCAGAAATATATATTAATACTGAGTTTCTAGCTATCAAGTTGCAACAGAACATATTATTCATCCTCTGCCACTGTTCTCTGAATTATAACCATTTACTGTTATATCAGGTCATGTGCGTGATAGGCAGAAATCACACAAGAAAGGTTTAAATGGAGGCCAAAAAATTAATTTGTTGTTGGGTTGGTAGAGTTTTGTTGGCACTTGCACTTCCAAAGAGGTCTTCCATTTGAATTCTACCTGGTAGGATGCAGGCTTGTCAAGTGAGAAAAGATAGGGGTCTGTTCTGTGAAATGATGGTGCATCATGATTCCCTAAGCTCGCCTCTGCTCAGAACAGAAAGGGGGTCTGAGGTGTTCTTAAGCAGGCAGTGTTTTGTGGAGGGTGGTTAGTGACCTCTCCCAGCAGAGTTTCCTTCATTATCCCTGCAGTGAGGTTGCAAACACACCATGATACTGTCACTGAGCTCTTGAGTCATTAAATACATAGTGCAAGCTCTGGTCTGGCCACACAGGTAATTCTGTTTCATTAGTACTGCTGAATATGTGGAAATATATGCCAGTACAGAATCACTGTCCCTTTAGACTCCTTTTCATGTAATAACAATTTGTTGCATTGCTGTGTTAAAGTGAGAGGAGAAGTATGTGGATGGGAGGTTTTTGCCCATGCTTGCTAATATAACTGTTTTGTTTTAAAACTAGATAGCAGCATGTTAGTCTTCTGTTATGAAATGTTAACATAATATTTAGGAATTTTTGACAGTGTTAAGTCTGGCAGTGTGTGAAGCTGAGTTGCTTCAGAAAAAGTATCTGATGCATTGGCAATGTTTGACCAGTTATAATGCAAATCACTGCCACAAACATAGGTCAGTGTTGGTGGTGTTTTCTGTTATCAGGTCACTGACTAGTATTTAGAACTGGAGAATAAATATTCTTAGGGAAGGGAAACGAAATGCAGTAGCTTAGAATGAAAAGAACACAAACATTCAGTCATGATTTTGGTAATCAAAGGGCTTAGTTAAGTGCTGGTGTGTGGTGGAGTTCATTATCTCTGTATTGGCATACTTCTTAATCATAAGATCTAGGGAGTTCTGTGACATTATGCTAAATTTGTTCTGTACCTTTGACAGTTCTATTCTATGTTAATAATTATGTTTTTATCTCTGGATTCAGTAACAAAGCCACCACCACTCATGCCCAAGATGAAGTTTGTCATCTTCAATGAATGGGTTTCAAAAGAGGTTGTAGATAGACTATTAGTGGCTCACCTTTAGTTAGGAGGTATTATGAGAGTAAGATCCTTATCCTGGTTGGGGGGGGGAAGGGTGTGCACAGAAACTCTGAATATGGTGGGTCTCAGTCGTTTTACCACTAGAGGGCTTATTTGTATAACAGTGAAGATTGGTCTGGAGAAGGGTGCCTTGAGACAGCTTTCTGATGCTTCATATGGTCCAAGAAAAACAGATGGAAGTGTGACGTTCCGAGACTGGATATCAGACTACAAAGTCAAAAATATAATGAACTAGCTAGTTCTTCTAAACTCAGAAAATGAAATAAGAGATAGTATCTCAATCTGCAGCTAAACATAGAGGTTGATTAGAAGGAAGAATAGATTGGAGAAAATAAATTCAAATATCCTGTCAAATTGTGTGTTTTAAGAGTTTTGCTGTTCATTTGACTTCTGCTTAAAGCACCTCTGACAGAACTATGCATTTTTTGGACATAAGTTGCATTGTCTTTTTTTCTACTTTTCTTTTGATTTTCATCACAGCTGAACATTTCTTCATTTTTGCAGTCCATGCTAGCGTGCGTGTTTCCTTGGGAATCTGCTTAGTACGGAATGTGCCTGATTCACAGTGCCAATGAGAATCCCAGTACAAGTGTCCTCTCTTTCCTTTTCATAAAGCGTGAGTTGTAATGGCAGAATATAACATCTCTTTTGGCACTTTCCGAGAGTCTCTCTTTTGTTTTGAAACATTGCTTGGCAGTTGCTTGGCTTGTCAGTACAGAATCTGTGGAGACAGCTTTCCCAAAAACTGCCACTAGCTTTGGATTTTTGCCTGCATATGCACTTAAATTAATTTTTGCAAAACTCGGGTTCTTGGTCTGTGTCTCTCCTTTTGTTTAGATACTGCAAACTCTATTTAATGATTCTTGAAATGTGCAGTTGTCATTCCGAGTTTTATGTCTGTCATTAGATAGTATGGAATCCCTAATAAAGACAGTGCAGCTTCATATTTTCTCAGAAATCTCTAGATAAACTGTGGGGGTTTTTTTGGTTTTTTTTTTAATAAAATGTACGTACAACTTGGCAACAAAACAGTTGATTACATATTGGAGCTTGTGCTGGAAGTAGTTAGACAATTGGGAGTTTAAAGAAAAATTTGACAGGTTGTCCCCCTTAAAAAAAAAACTAAGGCAAAATTTTGTATTTTGAAACACACACACAAAAAGGAGTAGTTGTCGAGTTTTTATGTCCATCTTGTTCACTGATGCTTCTTTTCCAGAAGAAAAATCTCTTTGGAAATCTAATGTTCCACATCACTACAAAACTGTATTTCTGTGCAGATAATATTTTTCTCATTGGTGTAGTGGTTGGTATCACAAATGCTGTGACCACAGAACAAGTGGTGGCATGTATCGCGTTTCCGCTCTAGCTTGGCTCGTAATAGTTGTAGATAGATTTGTTTTTCTCTTTTTCCTCTTCCTGTTCCCCAACTGTTTTCAAAATCTGTAGACAACAGTAACTTCTCTCATAAGTATCCCTGACAGCTGTAAGACCCAGATGCCAAGTTCTGGCTCACAAGCCTTGACCTGCTTTTGGGCTTCTTTTCTGGCCTTTTGGCTGGCTCCTCTGCTTGTTGCTGGGGCAGCTGCAGAATCGTTTCTGGAGCCGATTGGTGCGGGGCTGGCTCATTTGCAGTGTGATTCATTGTTGTTGATGCCACTTCTCTTAGACTTAGCTCAGGGAGAATTATGTTCATGTTTTTAATATATTCCAAGAGCAGGAATTCTTAAAATTCTCAAGTTACTGTGATTACAAATACTGACTTTTAAATTTTCTGACTGTAAATAGAAAGTTTAGTTCTGCTTTTCTTAGAAGGAAAAACAGTCTTAATATTAGTACAAAGCATAAAGAACAGTAGTCCTCCATCCTTTCATGTTTTTGTTGGCACTAGCTTTCTGGATAGAAAGAGTGACAGTATTTTCACTGTATGTTTATCAATATCATTGTATGCTTATCAATATTTCAGTGACTTTCTAAGGAGCAAGTTTGTCTGAGACATGTTTAAAATGTCTTAAAAGGAATGTGCTTATAATTTGAGGACAAGAGTATATTAAATGTGTTACCTATTCATGGATTCACTATCAGTAGCTATGCATGAAGAGCATCTAATCTGGTTTGGAAGAGACTTAGTAGATTATTAGAGGGAAGAGGAGAAGCAAATGTGTCGATACAGGGTGCAGGGCCAGGTGGTATGTCTAAACCTTGTTTTAGACAGCAGGAATTTATAAAAAATAAACAATTGGTTTTTTTTTTTTTTAATTTCAGTAAAATGTGAAGTTTTAATGCCCAACAAAACTACTGAAATTTAGTATCATTGAAGTCCATCTTAGAGTAAGAAAATACAAGTAAATGACCATTGACATTGGAGGTGAAGCACTATCCGTGTCTTTAGAAAAACTAAAAAGCAGGACCAAAATCAGCCCTTCAATGAGGATTACATGGTTGCACGTTGGCAGAGGGTGTGCAGGGTTTTGAGAAAAGCTGCTATAACTAGATAAACATATGGAGAGGTTATCTCAGTGCCTGTGGTTGTTTTTCAGAGAGACAAATACAAATGGAGGTTACAAAAAAGAGATATTAACTTGCTAAATATCTCCAGAAATACATACTATAATTTACACAAGTAAATTAATTCCATGCTAGTAGTTTTTAATTTTTTACTACTTATAGTATAAACATTAGTAACAAAAAAATATAATAAACTCAATATTGTAAATGCGAATGCCAAAATTTTATTCTAAGTGTAATTCAGAGCTGATTTAGTGCTAGTGATTTGTGTCTCTTAATGAGTATACAGTTTTGCAAGACCTTGAGGGTTCAAACTTACCATACTGACAGTTTTGTTTCTATAAGCCAATTGTAAGTATATGTTCCCAGTTTAAAATTTTGTACAAACCTACCTCTAGTTCTGAGATGGCCCCTTAATAGCGTAAGCCTTCATCGTCTGCCTTCTAGAAATCTTTGAATGTGGTTTCAGGTTTTGAATCTCTGTGTTGGTGCACATTTGAATTGAGGTTTCAGCTCTGTCTATGAAGACATGTAGCAGAACACTGCCTTTATTTTGCATAGGAGAAGTCTTTTTACCACTGGATGCTGTGAATGCTGGGCATTCTTTGAAAACTTTGTGTCTGAGATGTGAGGGGAATGTTCCTTTGTTTAAAGGAACCTTTGTTTTTTTGTATTTGTGCTTTTTCATCCCAGTGTTACTGCCTTCTGCTGCCTACCAAAGAGCATTGGCAACCATTTCCAAATGTGTGCTTTCCTAACTTTATATAAACTTTTCTGCCACTCTGTGTGTGTGTGTGCTCTTTTGAGTTTTTTTTTGGTCAATGCACATTCAAGCCCCTAGTGAGCTTGAAGCCATCCTGGCTGTGTGCAGATCTATTTTTACCTGATAATTGGTTTTCCTGCTTGAAGGATTCACACATTGTAAATGAAGGTACTGATTTGCCTGGTCCCTGCATGATGTTTTTATTTCCTGGTGAATTGCCCTGTCTCTTGATGAAATTGGTTTATTTTAGAATATTAGCTGCAAATACCTCAAATCTACTAAAGAGTATCTGAAAGAGAAAAAAAAAATCAAACATTTGTGATAGGATAATTACAAATTTCGATAATTAATTGCAATATGCTTCCTTGTGTGCTTGCAGAGGAGAATGTTCACTGTAAGGGCATCTGTTTTTTATACAAAAATAATCAATTGATACATGATAATGTATTCTTAAAATTGGTTTAAACCAAAATTAAATTTCAGTATTTGAAAGTTAGGAAACAGAAGTTGAGGGATGGGGTTGTTTTTACTAGAGCTAAGCAATAGTCCATGTATTGGTGGAAGGAAAATGAGGAATTGAAATTCCTTATTTATCTAACTTAGATAATGGAACAAGTATGAATGTCTTATTTGGGAAGTGGTCAGTTTTCTTCAGCTAAAAGCTGTCTTCTTCCATAGAAGAGAACCCCTGCCCAGTGTGATTGACATTATTGACTTGTAGCTCTGGCTCACTTCCCCCAGCAATAATTCTGTAGGCAGATTTCTGTTTTTCTGGATCCCACTGCATGTTTCCTCTCATGTTTTTCCACTCCTTTGTCAGGCAACTTCCCTGCTAATCTATTGTGAGAGTACTCCTATATTCATATCAGTCAAAAGGAGTCATTTTAAGTCATGTGTACTTGCATATCTAATTTGAAATGGATCAGGGGTCAGTGGCCTTCAAATTCTGTAAAGGTTTTCTTGAAATAACTAGCTGAAAAATATTTCCATATATTCTTAGGACACTGCTATAAGAAAAAGTTGGAGAAGGCTAGAATGCCTAAATGCATAGAAAATGTATAGTTACCATCCGGTGAGGCATATGCAGTGCATGGTCCAGGTAATTTGCATGATGTTAATGACAGGGAGTAGCTGGGCATAAGCAGGATAGTGTATTTGATGTGTCTTCTAGATTAATCTTCAGAGCTGAAGTTTGCTGTCACATGGAAATAATTTATTACAATGCCTTTTCTTATGTACGTTATTTTGTAACTTTGCATCAGATCTTCATATGTGGCACTTTGACAATGTATTTATTAAAGATGCAGTTTGATCATTGCTTTGAATTGGAACTTCCATGTGTTCAATGCAAATCCTTGAAATATTGGGTCAAATGAAGATACAGTCACTAAAGCATTCTGCAGTTCCGCTTTCAGTATCAGGATGATTTGATTGGTAGAAATCTGTTCATGAAAGGTCCTGTGCAGATGGGTTGTCTGTGGGGGTTATTGGTTTAGGGGAAAAAGTTTGTACAGTTCTGTATAAGAATGGTTTTTCAACCTCTTTTTCCCCAAACTGATAATCTTTGATTTCCCATTTAAAATTGTGAGCATTATGTTAAAACTCTTCATTTGGTTGCATAGCTATGATATTATTCCAAAGTAGCATACTAATGTTAGTTTAAATAAACTGCAAAAAAAAAAAATCTGTAAGGCAGATGTATATATTTCCAAGCTGATGGTTAATTAGCCAGGTTAATAAAAAGGAGAGGTAGTATGTTTACAGCCTGCTAGCAAAGTGAAAATATAGCAAGTGGGATTAAAGAGCCACTTTATGGGACAGAGCTAATTATGAAAATGGAGTTTATAGTGGGAAAGATAATTTTATAGTCCATGTGTGAGGTATCTCCCTAAAATAGAAACTGGAAGGATTTTTTAAATTGTATCTTTCATTTTTTTTATTTTTATGAATGTTTACTCAATAGATTTTTTTTGTGTTTAAAATTTTCTAAGTGAACAATGCACATCCATTACTGCACTTGTTCTGAGTGGTATTTGCCTCTACAAATACAGAACATCTTCTCGACAATAGGGTTGAAAGAAAAAGTTAATGCATTGTCATAGAAGCATGTTCTTTTTGACAGTACTAAAAAGGATAATTCAAATGAAGTTAACAAGCATCTGCAGCTCTTGTCTGTTATTTCATATACTAATTTCTAATATGGTCTAATATGAAAAAAAAAGTCTTGTTTTATTTAATATATTTTCATGTATGTTAATTTGTTGTAGCAATTGTTCTTCAACTATTTCCCCTGCATGAGTATCTCTGACTCCTTCCTGGAATACCTTTGGATATTCCTGATTAACTGTATATCCTTATAACTGTGGTCCACATCAGATAGCTGGAATATGTATTAGCAAGATAGTGACTTGGGTTTACGTTACACAGTTTGTACATCCAGGAATACAACATAATTATCTTTGCTTATGGTGTTACACTGCACAGGATTGTTGGTAATCTTTGGTCAGTAGAGAGTTATTTTTTTCTTGCAGATAGTTACCTCATAGCTCTTTCTGCAAAATAACTTGGAAATGCAGGATGCGTAAAAATATATAGTTAAGTGAAAGCAGCTTGTAGGATTAAGTTTGTTAGCATGCTTCTTTTTAAATAGCTTGAATAAATCAAAGTGTTACATGTATCTGTACCTCCGAGAAGAGTATTGAAATGAGAGAAAGTTTTACTAGAGAGCTGCGACTACCTCAAAACTTGAGATAGCTGTCTTATTTTTATTTTGGATGACCTGTTCAGGTTTTTTTTGTTGTTGTTGTTTTGTGAGGTAGTTTTTTTGTTTGAGGTTTGGGGAGTTTTGTGTGTGTTGTTGGGGTTTTTTAAGTTGTTTGTTTGTTTTTGTTTAGGATTTTTTGGGGTTTTTTTGGTTGTGTTTGAATTTCAGCCTAAAGGAAGTTAAAATGGTACAAAATTATTTGGTTGATATAATTATATCATTATGCTACATGAACTAAAATTCTAGCAGGCCTTCAAAGCAACCTGATCTGTTCTTGTACTAAAAATAAAAATATTGGCTAGGAATTACATTGAAGTAACCCTAGTAATATGAATGTGCATATTATCTCATATTGGTGTCACTTCTGGATTAGGCAAGTTCTAATTTATAATATGCATTCCGTGGTTTTGGAAGTTGACCTTCCTCCCTGCTGATTTACCAAGGTACTCGGAACTCAAAACAGTTTCTGCTTGTTTATCATAGAGCTTTAAATTCTGTCTGTGTTAGCATTTAAAAAGTATTCAGGAACTTGATGGGCTTTAGAAGTTCCTTAGTATTGTTTGGGAGATGGGATTTTAGACCAGATCAGCATTCACTTGTTAAATGTATTTGAATTCTGATAACTTTTGGAGGGTTTTATGGAACACACTAAAAGGAGAAAATAATGGCACGAAGCAGCAACCTCAAACTGTTTCAGTCTAGCAGAACTGTGAAATCAGTTTTCAGAAATACTTTATCTGTAGAATTTTTGAAAAACAAAGGCAGATTATTACACTTTTTCCTTTTGTGCCTCCTTAGATATAATTGATAATTTGCATTCCTGCCCACAGATGTTTCCCCAGTGACAGGATGTTTGGGCTGCGGGAAATAAACTCAATGAAAGTTGACTTAAAATAGCTTTAACAGCTCTTTATGATCAGTGATAACATTAGTGTGATGCCAGAATAAGCAAAATAATGATTTTTCTCGATGGAGAAGACTGAGTCTGTAATGACTTGAAATAAGAGTCATCTGAGAACTTAAACAGTTCTCACATCATACTGACAACTTTTTAAATACTATACACAGAAACAGACCCGTTTCACTGTTACAAAGGCACACTGGCTGCAGTACAGTAAAACTAAGCTGCTGATCCTTTGAACCAGTAATGCATTTTAAGTGAAGAAAAATGTTTTAAACTTGGGTTGAAGTGTGTAGTGATCCTGCAGACGTTGTGGTATTATCTCAGCAGTTGGGGAAATTGCCTAAGCCCAAATAAATGGTCTGACAAAGATCAGTGTTCTGTTTCATTTTCCATTTGCAGGCATGTTTTCTCCTTTTGAGTTAAAGTATGTGGGAAAATGTGTAATGATGGGTTTAGAATTTGGAACAGGGCAATTAATTTATTTCTTCTAATTATCTATTACATATTCATCTTGTGGTAAACAATAAAGTTCTTGTGAACTTATAATACTCTGCTTTTATAATGCAGCTAAGATACTATTTTAAATCCCCAACTGTGGGAAGCAAACTTTGGAAAAAAATTACATGAGCAGACAGGATGTCATTTGCTCTCCTTTTCCTCTGCTTGACACTAAACTGGCTCTGCAAGTCTCCTGTGTATACTCAGGAGTACTTTGAGCCAAATGTTTCAGTATTTATATCACATGCAAGCAAACAAAAAACTGGCAAAACAACAGAGATGGGAACCCCAGTGGGGTTAATTTAGCTTCCTCTGCAGTTCAGATTTAGTGTATTTATTTATTAAAGCACGGTTTGCTCTTCTTATCTTAACATCTAGAAGACACTTACAGAACAAAATCATGATTGTGCAAGTCCATCTAATTTTAAAGGAACCTAATGATGAAATGAGAGTTGCTAGGTTTCATCAGTGCTGTCAAAGTTCTTTAGAAGTAGTTGCTAATAGTTGTTACTGTTTTTGGGATTTTTAAGATGCTGTTAGGATGAATACAACAATCAGGGATGCACTTTATGTATAAAGCAAATTTTAGGGTTAAAAAACCATTTTAATGTAAACAGTTTATTTGGTCAGTTTCCTTCTAGCAGTGATGCACAGTGATTGGGCTGCAAGGAATAATTGATGTGTTTTCAATTAAGTTTAATGAATGGAAGGACTAAGCCTAAGATACAGACACAACCTCTGGTATGAGTGGTCCTGAAGAAGCAGCTTCCTTAGAGGAATGCTGTGCGAAATTACCATTATCCACGTCTTTTCTTCTGCACCTCCTTCCAGAGACAGGATGTTGGATGTTTCTATGCTCTGTTCTCAGTAACACAATAGCATTTATTTTCATAACCTTCTAAAAGCAGCTTTCATATTTTCAGTTTTGAAACCACTATCAAAGGGGCAGAGCGAGAGAAGAAGGGCTAGTCTGAGGAGACCCAGAAGGTGAGGGCAGAGCTTCTCCACAGCAAGTTTTCTGGATGATCTGCAGTCTGATGCTGCTGTCAGTGCTAACTTCTTCGGTGTGCATTGTCCTAGGCAGGGCCAGGTGGGGTTTTTTCGTGGAGAGTTGTGCAGTCAGAACAAAGAAAATTGCACCTGTTTCAGTGAGCAGAAACAGTCAAAAGAGGAACAAACTTGGAGGGAAGGACAAGAAGCCAGGGGAATCATCACTGTGCTTCTGCAGGAGCAGCTGCCTTTCCCCAGACTGTTGCATTGAGCAAAAACTGGAACACTATGGGTTTGAGAAAGCCTAAGCATTGGTGCAAAGTGCCTGATGATGAGGGAAGAAGCATAATGTACACAGTGAGATGCATCTGAGGACAGAAAAGAATTTAGGCTCTCAGGGGAAAGGCTGGGGTTGCTTGGAGATGGTAGAATCTGAGTAGGATGCTGTGCAGAAGCATTGGGTAGGAAATCTTTCTGAAAAGTTGTGGAGTTTACATTTTCTTATATTTAGCTCTGAATTCCTCAAAATGTGTGAGGCTTCTCCTGAGATCTCAAAAAACTGCTTCCAAGTGCCATTTTCTCAGTCTCTGGTGTCTTCTTCTTGACTTTTGAACTTTGTTGGCATGGCTCTGTTGCTATTTCTTGTCAATGACAAACTTGGCAGTTGTTGTCCACTGTGTTTATGAAGTCGAAGGGGCTAATTCAAGAATAGGTTGTCACAAAAACTGCTCAAAGTGCTTAGAGTAGTTGCTCAAAAAGTGTTCTGTATTGCATCATTTGTGGATGGGACTATGTATTGACTGCTTCTTTTAGTATGTTTATGTGCATAAGGGAATGGATGCTAAAAATTTTTTTAAAATTATGCAAAGAGTGATTTGCCCAGTTACAAATTACTGTTTGGAAAACCTCTGGTGGTCTCTCCTACTTGTCTATCTGAAGGAATATTCAGCAGCAAAAAACCAAAACATTATGGTTACGTGTGATAGCGTAATTTCCCTTGTACATCTTGAAGTTTTTATTTAAAAAGAGGTGACTGGTGTAAATCTTTGAAAGCATTAAATTGTGCTAAATAGTGTCAGTTGTCTACCTAACAGTGTATATTTCTCCTGTAGTTTGACAATGATCTTAGGGAAGGAGAAGATGGAGAATTTCTACAAAAATAGTAGATAGTGATTATGAAAACCTGACCTAAACAGAGTGGACAGATGCTTACTGTGGCCATGTTTGGTAGCTTATGTCTGAAAGGACATGGAAGGAGATGATAAATATTACAGTGGAGTTGTTAATCTTTAGGTATTACTCTGTAATAAATTACGTTCCTGCAATTTTATGCTGCTTCTTCTAGCAGCATAAACCATATGAGTCAATGAGAAGTTTTGGTTTGGTTTTGAAAGGAAAAATCCACATGTAAATCATATTAGGAACAATGAACTGCCTTTTAGAATGCTTGCTCATTTCTCCTGTACCTGATCCTGCAGTCTCTGTAGTGTGTAATGTAGGGTAAGGTTGGAAAATACAAATGGCTTTCTGGGGCATGCAGTGAAGAGGTGTGTTGCTAAGCTTTTGCTTGGGCTGAAGAGTGTGCTATAAAATGTTCTTTAGCCAGAAACATGATGACCTTCTGCAAAGCCTGGAAAGTCAACTGATAGTGCTAAAACTTGCACTCATAGAAATACGCAGCCATTAATTCCAGAAGAAATCTTTAACCTCTTATTCAGCTGCCTAAAGTACATTTTTTTTAGGGTAGGTAAAAATGTTATATAGAAATTTATGGTGCTTTCATATATAAACTGAAAGTTTCTAACTGAAAAATTGCTCCCTACATTGCAGACAGCCTAAAATTAATTTCATGCTTCTGTTCTTACCAAAACTCTATTTAGAATAATTACTCCCTTTAATGTTGTTTCATGATTTTTGTTGAAGTTCTGTGTTCTGTTCTTCATTTCATGGTGGAGTTGGACTTCAAATCCTACCTTACTTCCCTTCCTCCCTAGTTGTCCAAGTGACCGCTACCTTTGTTTTTGTGGCTATTTCTCTGTAGGGTCTTAGCCCTCAGACCTTATCTGAATTTATTCAAAGGGACAAAAGTCTCTCCTTCAGATTAAACAGTGTTTTCTCAGGCTGTTGGAATAAATGCTTCATGCCTTTCTGTTCCTTCTCAGAGTCCAGAAAGGCCAAAGTCCCTTGCCTTCATTAAATCTACAGAGACAGATTTTATATACTGGTTTCCTAGCATTTAATTTTTCTGGTTACACTTGCTCTACTCTGCATAGGAGTGTTACAGTGAGGGACCTGGTAGTTGTGTGGCTTAGCATCTAGTGAAAAGTAAAGGAGAATGAGCTTTTGGAGTGGTAGCTTATGCTATTCATGGTGAATAGTGAAAAGAAGCAAGGCCTTACAGTGTGGCATCACCTACTGCTTTAGAATGCATTAATTACTTTTTTTTGACAAATATACTATTGTACAGACTTTCCACCTGCTGTATTTACAAGTATGACATAATTCAGACCACTCATATGTACTTCTTAAAAGCTCAACTTCGTATATGCATGACTTTTTCAGATGATTTTTGTTCCAGAACTTTATTGGATTTTTTTTTTTTGCTTGAGAGCTGTACTGCCTTTTTCACTTGGAAGCTAAACATTAAGATCTGAATGATGCATTCATTGCATTTGTTGCTGAAGTAAACATGGGCAGGATGTCAGGCAAGACTCTTACATGATATTTGGAGGAACAGAGAACAAAATGAATTGTTTGGAGTCTATTTTGTGAACAATGGAGGGGCCAGTCTCTTAAAATCACTCACTTTGCAGGTTACCTGTCAAATAGTAGTAGTTTTCAGAAATAAAAAATTGCAAATTTGTTAGTTCATTGTTTCTTTCCTTTCTAAATAGAACAATAACATTTTCATTTCCGTATTTGGGGTTTTGTTTT
This sequence comes from Ploceus nigricollis, assembly GCA_013399945.1. Taxonomy (NCBI): domain Eukaryota; kingdom Metazoa; phylum Chordata; class Aves; order Passeriformes; family Ploceidae; genus Ploceus; species Ploceus nigricollis. Next base: position 703,596 of record VXBC01009483.1, on the reverse strand, counting down.
GAAAAAGGAACTAGCCAGAGAGGAAGTTGAATGATATTAAAAATATTTGATTATTTTAAGTTGTGGAAGTGTTTATATGCTTCTTACGTAACACAGCCTGCACCATCAGCCTGGAACTTTTCTACCTTTATTATGTATTTGGTCGATTTCAACTACTAGGAAACTGCTGAACTGACAGATGAGAACTTTTTTACCAAAACAACAGTAAAACTTGAGTCTCAGTAATGACAAACACAGTTTAAACCTCATTTTGTATGTTGGAATGATGCTTTGATGGACTTCACCTGAGTTTTGTCTTCAGTGTTTGCTTTAACTGCCTGTGCATTAATTGAAGAGAAGAATTATTGCGAGATGTGTATCTATAGCTTTAGGTCAAAAGATTCAATGTTCTTATCTAAATACCCTACAGTACTTATTAAAATACAAAATAATTTGGCATAAGAGCTAACTTATGCCTTATTAACAGCTGCATGGTTACTTTATAGTTAAGTATGATTGCTTCATCCTGTTTAAGACGATTATCTTCATTTTGTTTTTAAAACTCGATCACCTCTCCTGGCTAAAGATAGAAGGAGGACAATTTAAATTTGTGATTATACTGTAAGGCTGTGTGAGAGCTTAGTAGAAATATAGATTATTTTAATAAAAAGTAGAATCAAGTGCATTTACCCACTTTAATATTACTCCTTACCAAATTGATAATATACAAATGGATCTTATTTTGGTAGGAAAAAGTGACTAAAGGATGTGACAAGAGCTTAATGGATTTTTTAAGGGATTGTGCTCTGCTTTCAAAAGTAGATCAGCCTTTAGCCTATCAGTTTTTGCAAAGATCCAAGCATCTCTGTCCCATGAACACAAAAATACAATTTTAAAACCTGAATGATTATCCTTAGCAATTGAAAAATTAACTTTTAAATAGCTTTTCCCATTCTAAATTTATTAACTTCTGGGGATTAAAATGAGTGCACTGAGTGAACATGCATGGATATCCCTTTTCTTGTGTTGCTGTACCTAGGGCTTGTGCCTGAGAGATGGTAATCATTGTATCACCCAGAATTGCAGTAAGAATTACATATACGTGGCATTTCTGCATGGTGCTGCTTATAGTGAGTTCATACCTATTTAAATCTAAAAAAAATTTGTGCTGTAGTTAAACAGGATGTTTAAAGATAGATCATAGGTAAGAAGTTTGGAAAAGGAAAATATGTAAATCAAGGTTATATACGGAATCATCTATGTCAGGCATCTGTGTTACTATTTATTTATTGTTACCTATGAATTTAAGGAAGTTATCCATAGGAACGTTCAGCTAAGGTTTTGTGGGAAGTTTTAACAAAGGAATAGGGAGTGTGGACCAATGTATGGATTATCCTACATGAAAACAGGGTCCTTCAGCAGAAAAAAAGGGCCTAGTTTGATATCACAAATACAGATTAGACTGTTGAGATGTACACATTTTATTTTCTGTACAACTCTGCAGTGCTAAGTGGCATTTAAAGTACAGCTGAATAGCTAAATTAAATACCCTTGCATGTATTCTTCTTTCTCCTAGACTTTGGTAGCTAACTAGTAGAATATAATAGCTTATGTTGCTTGTAGGGGATGCTGAAAGGCAACAATTCCTTTTTTTTTTTTTTTCTTGGGAAACCCATACATAGGTTCATGGCTGAAAAGAGAGGATAAATGGTTACTAAAAAGCCCAGGTCCGGACCAAGATCTTTATATGGCCCACAGATGCACTACAGTGTAGACAGTAGTTGAATTAGCCAAGAGAAAATAATTAATAAAAAGTTCTTGCTTATTAAACATGAGCAATTCCACATCCACATTTGCGGATTTCTGGTTTCTTGAAATAGAACAGAAAATACCAGAGGGTCTTATCCTTCTGTGACTTCTGTGCATCTTTATGATCTAGATAGTCCTGGGTAAACTGTTTGGAATCTGCAACAAGTGATTTATGCATACATTAGATTAATTTCCTGCATTGCTAATGGTTACATTTTATGAAATTGTAGTAATACAACCTAAAATTGTTCCAAGATATAATTAATGAATAAATGGAAAATACTTGCAAGAAAAAAATTAGAGTGTCTACAACTTTTTTAGCTGTATAAGAAAATGAAGACTGAGTTCTAATCCATATGGAAAGGGAATGCTGCTAGTCTATTTAAACAGTGCCTAATGATTACATGGGCCAGCCTCTGGAATTGTGCAATAAAAGTATCTCCCAGAATTGAAGAGTTCCAGATGTTAAATCATCTAGTGTGTATCTCCTTTTACAATGTTATTTCTATGACTGATTTATTCCATAAGACTGTTCCTGAGTTCTGAGCAAAGTATGGGTGAGGACTAGCACAGAATGCCATGAACCTGAAGATGCAGCAGTCCGTGGTGCCCAGGGTGAGAGACTTATCCCTGTGGCTTAGTTCTCTGGGCAATTGTCTCTACTTACCTCATAGGGATACTGTGACGCTCATGTATCAAATACTTCTATGCTGTTTGAATTATTCTTCTTCCACTAAACCAAGAAGAATGGTAGAGAAAGGCTAAAACTGTTCTTGTGTTAATTATTTACTCCTGTGAAGGTGGTTGCTTGTTACTTTCTTGTTTTCAAAGTAGATATGGCAATCCTTTTAGAGTTGTGTAATGCCATTTTCAATATAGACCTGAATGAATTATTCAAAGTTATCCCCCACTTCCAAAAGGAAAAGATAGCTTAATTTCTCATAGGCATTTTAAGGAGGCTCCTTGATGGTTTTATGCAAATTCCAAGTCTTTCATAAAAAATTTCTGTCTACAAAATAAGCTGTTCATGGAAGCAGCAGATTACCATTTTCATTTACATAAGCTTTATTTCCTGTTTTTGATTGCTGTCAGAATCTTCCCTTCATCTATGAAAACAGAGTCAGGTTACTAGAGTTAAAAATAAAATATCTTCACAAATGGTAGCTGCTTGGAATACCACCTGAATTCTTGTAGGGAGTTCCTTTCACTTTTGTTTTTTTCCATTCTGATTGCATATTGAAACACAGTTGTGCATGTCTCATGAGTTGTTCTCATTCCAAAGTTGGGAACTAGTTAAATTTCCATTATATTGCTTCTCAGGTCTCCTAGGCAGCTAGCTTGATCTGCTTTCTAGTTAATCCTAGAATGGGAGTATAAAATATCTCATAATTTGGGAACTGACAAAAGAAAGGATGTAGTGTTAATCTCATGCCTTTTAGAGCATCACAGGTGCATATCCACATTAGAGGTGCCTATCCACTCACATTTTCCTCCTTCTTGGAAAGTTCCTTTATTCCATATTTTACTAACTGAAGTTCAGAAGAGTGTTAAGAAGTGCTGAATCCCTTGGCTTGTTAAAATTACTTCAGGGTACAACTAAGTATTTATTATACAGCAACCTATTAACAGTGTAAAGCTGTATGATAAATTAATTCATTTCTTGTGTTAACCGCCTTAAATCCCATATCAGCAATCCTTCATTTATTTATTTTTTAAAATGTATATTAATGTTATATGAACTAATAGAATTTTAATTTAGGCCATTTTCTAAGTCTCTCCAAGGTAACTGCATTTTACGAGGGCTATATGATATCTGCTGGAGATTGACATCATCTTGAATGGTTTGATCAATTTGTCTTCCTTTGTTGCTTTGTCTTTGCACTGAGCCCTTGAAGTGAAGGTGGGATCACCTGTACTCGAATTCACAGATCATTATAAGAAGTGTTTCATGTTCTGTGTGAGTGCTCTCTGCAGATTTGATGTCCTTTCTTTGAAGTTCTACTTTTCAAATACATTTAAAAGCTTGGTTCCTTTTAGAAGGTGATAAGCAGAAGCAAAAATGGACAACAAAAAAATCCCACCACTTCCATTACTCAGGAGCTACCTATTTCAAAATAAATGTTTGGCCCTACAGCATTCTAGAGATTTGACTGAAAATGCTGTTCTTGTGAAGAACTGACTTTTCACAAATTGATGCAGCACAAACAGGGTCAGCTGCTTTTCTTCTCTAATAAAAATAAAATATAAATTAAAATAAAATTCTGCATCATCAGGCTTCTTTTATGGTAACAGGATTTCTAGGTCCTGTACCTTACTGAAAAATTGATATAAAACATAAGTGAAATGCTAAACTTATTTTGGAGTAACTTAGGAGGAGAGCGTTTGAATTCTTGGCCTGATTGTTCATTCTGTTCTTATCCCAGTGGTTCATTTCTGCTGCCATAATTTTCAGTCTGTTCTCACTGCTCATATCAGAGAAAAGACAATTTATTTCAGTGTTAATTAGGTGATTTATGTCTTTTGAAACATAAGCAGTCTGATTTCTAAGAGTTTATTATGTTATTATTCTTATATCTTGTCTTTTTTTTATTCTTCTCTTTGAAGTAAGGAGAACACAGACTTTATACATTCGGTGATTCTTTAGTTAGTACCAGTGTGCTGATCTATTGAGGCACTTTCAGCTCGTCAAATGAAAGAACGTTCCTTTGCTATTACAGTAAAACTACAAAGATTGCCAAATGACATTTGCACTTGTGAAAGTACTACACGTAAGTTTTGAAAATGGGTATTTTGCATAGAACACTTTATGCACAGAAAAAAGTATAGCTCAGGTAGTAGTACTTTATTTGTATTGAACATTTCTAAACATGTCAGGTTTTAAAGCCGGAAAACCCCTCAAGTTTTCTTAACATTCACATGAATTCCATTATGTTTTCAGTTCTTGTCTCAAAAATTTGAGCTGATAGTACATTCTCTTTAAAAAAACCCCAAAACCCCAAAAACAATTGATGAAAATTATGCTTTCATAAGTTACAAAAATGGTGATGGTTAGTATCTTCTTTCAAGCATAAATTGTGCCATTTAAGAAAAGAAAAATCACCTATTTTACATTTGACCATCTTCAGTTTCTTGTCCTTCATTGCCTCCCTAAATTAAGGACCCTTCTATTCCCTTTGATGTCTCGCTTGTATACTTTAATCAAATTACCCTTTAATTTTCTTCTTGGTAAATAAAGGCTTCTTTACTCTGTCCCTGTGATTCTTCAGTCAAAAAGCCTCCAATATATTGTTTTTTTTTCTGTGAACATTTCCCATTTTTACAACACTGCTCTTGAGGTGGGAAATCCTACATTTCCTTTGCTTTTCCACTGCTAGTCTCACCAGTATCAGAGGCAAAGTAATTTTGCTTTCTGTCTTCTCCAGACTCCTCTGTTTACCCCGTTTAGTACAATATTTCCATGCTGTCCAAGGAATAATATCCAAATTATTATTAGTCATATCCAGATCTCTTATTTTGAGTTACTGCTTCTGAGGACAGTGATTCCCACATTCTGTCACCTGACCCTTGTAGCCATTTGTAGATACAGCCTTTTACTTGGTTGTTCTGAAAGTTTGTCTTGGTTGTATGTGGTCAGTGGAGAGATGTGGTACCTCTGCATCAGCACCTTAGTTTCTTCAGAATTTATTGTTGCTTAGGCACCACAGGGTTTTTTTTTTCTAAAATTATTTTCTTTTTCTTCCACATCATCAAGATCTGAATATTCTGATCAACAAGTACTGTGTTTTGAGATGGCTCATGTACCGCTGTAGAAAAGGTACAGCCATACTAAGATGGTACCCTTGAGCTCTATCATATGTCTCATTTTTAAGCCTTTTTAATTTATATGATGCTGTTTAATCAAAACTTTCTGTAATTCAAGTCACATGTTTTCAGATGCTCTAAGTAGTCTACATCAAAATTGCTTATCAACCAAGTTTTATAGTGTTTTCAAGAAACAGTTTTATACTGATGCAAGTTGATTGGCCTTAATTGTTGTTGGTGATGAACTTTTGACTGAGGCATAAACCGGGTGGTGATGGTGTAAACTTTCTGTGTTGTGCTCTTTTTCTGTATATCAAATTCTTCTTGGGGTACTTCTGTTTGTATACACATTCTTTCTGATCTTTCCTACTTAGCACAGTGTGTCATGAAAACAATCACTCTACTCAGGAATGAAGATATTCAGGAAACTTAGTTGTGGTTAGAAATACATGAAAAAAAAAGGTTTCTGTTGCAGAAACAAGATCTGGCCTAATAATAGAGAACACCATAATAGAAACAGTCTTCTTATTGTTCCTTTTGGCATTCACAAGCTTGCAGGCAAGGGGGCTCTGAGACTGGGTGGGATTCTTTGTTACCTGTAGCTACTTGTTACTGTGATGGCCATACCAAGTTTATTATTCTAAGTATAATATACCTGTGCTCTCCAGTGGGGGTAGGACTCTTAAAAACTCCTGATGTCATTATTGAATGTGGTGTACTGTTGACAAGTCCTTGATTTCACATCAAATAGTTCAGCCTCTTCTAGTATGCCATTGTATAAGCTATAGCATTTTTAGTTTTGTAATTTTGTGCTTTTTATTAACTTGGAAAGATGCTAAAAAAAAGACTACATTGGTATTGAAGTGGATTATTAGAAAGTCTGTAGAAATATAACAAGAATTCCAAATGGCTGGAAATTGTAAGCTTAAATTTATCCATCATTGGGACCCTTTTATTTTCTTAAGAGCAATTGAAACAATTGTACTGGGATGTGTGGCAGGGAGAACTTACCCTGAAGCTCCAGAAAGGAATCAAAAAGGCCAAACCATTCTAGTTTTTATCACTGTCTAACTGCCAGATGGTGCATTGATGCTGTGAACATACTTTTGATACTCTATTTCAGTTACGTGCTTAATTTTTTTTCAGTTTAGTTCAATGTCAACACAATAGAAGAATATGTTCTTTATGGATATGAAGCCATGTCCTTTGGGTATGAATTAAATAAGTGGTTTGGTAATACACAGATTTAATTGGAGATTGGCTTTGAATTGTGTTTAAAAGAAGGAAAAAAAGGATTTTTTTTTTCCTCTCTCCTACATAGCTTAAACCTTTTTCCTTTGTTGCATGACAGGGTAGCAGGTATATGTATCAACATAGCCAAACTCCAAATGCCTGTTACATTTCAGCATTGTTCAGAAGCTCTTGTATAGTATTTTAGAACTAATGTGCAACTTCTCAAGGAAGTTACTCTTTATATATTGTATGGTAGTTATGTTTTCTCTTTCACTACATTTTTTCACCGGGATTTCTTATTAAAAAGACAACAAATATCGCATTGTCAATAGTTCAATTTATTCTGTGCACACAAAGCAGGACTGTCTGGAGGTGACTATTCAGCATCCCAGGAACCTTGAACTAGTCTCTTTTATGACAGTGAGATCAATGCTGCTGCTGAAGCTGTTGAGTGTGTTCAGGCTGTAGTAATGTCTGCACCATTATTTACCAGTAGAGTTCCAGAGGCACATTGTATGAAGTATTTGCTGGGTTGCTGGATTTAAGGAAGAGGACAAGCACTTACTAAATGAAATATCTAGACTCCTGTCTGTGGGAATCAGTTGTCTCTCACCTATTTGTATATTCATAACACATATCTCTAGCATCATCATTTTTCTCAGCTGTCACTTCACAGTAACAAAGCAGCAGCAGCAGTCCCTGAAATGTGGCATTTATAACTACTGGAGCAGCAAAACAAAACAGGCAGTCATTCCCAATGGTACCAGGCTTCTTTTGTCTTTATGAAGGTAGAGAGGGATATTCAGCGTCCTAAATGTTTTTCCAAGATTAAAATATGTAGGTGTTTCTGTTCTCCTTCAGCTGTGATTTTGAACACACCTCTCTTGCTTTGTTGTTTTCAAACCTGCACTGCATTATCTTTTGAATACAAAGGCTGTCCACACTGTTTGGTTATGCAGCTGCTTTCATGACCTGTATGGCTGCTAGTCAGACTTGATTGACAATATTTCCTCTTAGACATGCTGGACAGGGATGCACAGGAGGCACTCTTAAAATTTATAGTATGTTCTGATGCCAGCCTAAAGCACTTTGAAAAGAAAGAAAAGTCCCCATAGCATTAATACTGTTCATGGGAAGGGAAGTAAAACTGAAACAGTGTTTTGAAATATAAACTTCTAAAATAGTTGCAGGTGACTGACACCTGTGTACCCAAATAAATTCCAAAAGAACTCATTAGATTGTATTCCATACATGCATTTCTGTAGTGGTTTGTTCTGCCCTCTTTAATGTTGTAAGACTTGTGTAACAAAGCATCTGTAACTCTTAGTATATAACACTTAATCTCATAACTGGTAAATACTATTTTCTGTTAATAGCATGTCAAGGATTTATTTTCAGAAAGTCCTAGTATGTATATTTACCTCTCCACCACAACAAAATGAAGCAAAAGGAGACTGTGGGTGCTAATTCTTGTGAGGAGTATTTTGGTTTTCTGGTGAGCACATGATATTTATTGTAATGTAACTCTCCAGTGGAATAAAAGCTCCTTTTTCCATCTGAACAAATCCCAGCCCCTTTTTCTACCCAATGCTATTCCAGCAGATTGTGTCATTAGCTTTTGAATTGGTTTAAAATAATAATATCTTTTATAAAGAGAGTGTAATACTTTTATGGCCCCAATAATCCATTTGTATGGTTTCACTTCCATGAAAATCTATGAATTTGAACTGGATTTTATCAAAGATAAAGGTTTTCATTCTGCTACCAAAAATATCAGGGGACTGCTGCGTACGTACAGATATTACTGATTTCAAAGATCAAGTGTGACACAAAGCCTTCAGATGTAGTTTGGGATTACATCTCAAACACAATAAAATGGAAGGATGAGTATATGTGTGTTAACATAAGGTATTTTTATAGTTAGGAAAGATATCTTAGACTATTTCTTTGGGTTTTTTTTAACCTTCTTTCCTATCTTTGAAATACATAACTTCTTAGTTAATGAACTGGAAAGTGGATCTGTCCTGCAGAGCAATATTTTACCTGAAAGGGCTGATGAGCAGTCAGTGGCGCTTGGACTATGAATTAAGCATTTCCCACACTTAATCAGAACACCTGATCTCCTGAGTGCTGGCCGTGAGTCCCTGGTCTTTGACTTCAGATTCATCAGTGCTTCCCTTTTCTGAAGATTTTGAAAAACCCAAAACATAAAATGTGTCATTAAATTAAAAAAAAAAATTCCTCATTTCCCCCATTGATGGGATATTAATTTTTGTTTGGCTTTGCTAACCTGTGATTTTTGTGATATAGAACAAATAAATGATGATGATACGTATCATGTCTAGTAGAGATTATACTTTCAGTTTCTGCTGGAGTGAAATACTGAAATACTGAGTTTAAATAGCCTGAGACAAGCAATGATTTATTTGTGAGCTTCCAGATCAGGGAAGACAGTGACTTCTTGAAAGGAAAAGGAGGCAAAGTTGGTAAGGCATCTTACCTAACACAGGGAACGAAAAAGTACTACCATTGCTTCAGAAGAGGCCCAGTCCTAGGCTTTAATTAATCCTGTAACAGAAGTGGAAGCAATGAGATAGGAAATGAATTACAAAAAATAGCATGCAAAATAATTAGGCCTTTGGTCTTCACATCTGATGTTGATTTGATGTCCATGTTGATTTGCCATATTAGGCAACCTTTGGAGTCCAGGATTCCTGTCTTTCTTGCTGATTATCCATTTCCTGGAAAGTGCCACTGGTATGAATTCACTCACTGCCCCAGTTCCTTGCACTGAAAGGTGTAGACAATGGTTGCAAACCAGCTGAATCAGTACCTGTGGATGGGAGGTACCTAATTGGTGCGCTGTGAGCTTGTGCTGTAATGACTTCTCACTAACTCCTGAAAAAAGCACTGGTCTTCGCTTAATTCAGATAAGCCTGTTCATTTTATCCTAGATGATCAAAAGCTACTTTGTTTTCCATAGGATGTTACCTTGGATGGAGTTGCTTGAGCACAGAGAGGTTTTTATTTGTTTTTATTTCCTCTAGTGTGAACACGAGGTCAAAGGGATTAAGTAGCTTCCAGCTATGTTATGTAGTTCTAAGTTGTGTGATATTTTTTAAGCGTTTGCTTTTGTGGCTTTTCTTTTGGTGATAGATCATAAACACCTGCAATTTCTAAAATAAGTAGGTGTCCTGGTTTAGGGCAAATTTGTGAGAAAACCTCTAAAGGGGTTCCTTTAGAAAGCAGATTCAAGCAGCCCCTCCCCCAACGGGTTTGGGAAAAGATTTCCTTGGAGAAAAGTGGAAAAAAACTGTTTATTTAACAGGCAAAGNAAAAACTTTTTTTTAAAAAAGCAAAACCAACCCAAAAAAAAAAAAAAAAAAAAAAAAAAAAGAACACTATTAAACAATAAAACCTCTTGCCAACCTGCAGAGATTACAAAGTCAGAAAGTCCCCTTTGTGGGCTGTAGCTCAGCTCGCTCAGTCTGTTACCAGTGCCTCTGGCACTAGGAAGAACAACCCAGGCCAGGCCCCGATGGGCCACAGGTGTGAGCTCTTCTGGGTGTTCAGTCCAGAGCTGGTTTAAAGAATTCGAAGAAAAACCACAGTCCAGGGAGCTTCTCTGCCTCAGCTGGCTAAAAACTATCTAAAAGCAAAGGAGAGCTCTGTCTCACTGTCCGTTCCGCAGACAACACAGTCCAGGAGAAGGAATGTGGAGGAGTGAGTGCAGTTTCTGAAAACAAACTCTGCGCTACTTCTTCTCCCTATTTGCTCTCAGAACCAGTCTTAAAGGTGCAAAACTTATTTCTGGGCTAAACAAACGAATGGGGATACAATTCAGCATCATAAAGTCACCCCAGGACAGTAGGAAAAAAAAAATACTTCTGTTATCAGGTCCTCTAGAGAAGGATGAAAAATCTTTCTGAATTCACTAGAGATAGACACAATTTAAATAGGGAAAGACCTTTAACCAAAAGCATTGATTTCACTGGAGGAATAACTCAACATTACAATGAGCAATGGACAGAATTATTCATTCTGTAATACACAGTCAAATAACCTGAGTAAAATATATTCTTCCACCCCTCTGACATCTTTCTTTTTTTTTTTTTTTTTTTTTTTTAAGGAAGGGAAAAAAGATATAGACTTTATAAGTGCTGTGGTACCCATGTTACAGTGACTTGTATAGCTGGGTTAAGAAGTTTCTTCACTGTCCTCATGTTCTTTTTTCAATTAAGAATTGTCACTACTAAGGGAACATGTTTAGCTTTATCATTAAAGGGAATGTACCACATAACATAGTCTTCTAGATTCTTGTTTGCCTTCAAACACTAACAAGGTCTCAACAACTTGGATAGAATTAAGTTTTATAGCTATATCCAAATGTCAAGTTAATGCTTCAAATATTTTGTGAGTGAGAGCTTAGAAGAGTTTATCAAAGAAATAAAATACTAGAGCCTAGTTCTGTATACTGGGCATGTTTGATTTTTTTTTCCAAAGCTTTTGCTATACTGCTGCAGTAGGAGAGAGTTGGTTTCTATCAGATTTTACAGTAACTTCAATCTGGGAAAACTCAAATTTTTTTTAATGGTAATAACATGATTGGTGCATTATTACTAAAATCTGATAAATTTTGTTACGGATAGGTTCTTGATCTGCTCATCAACATTTTCTTAGAAGTTTAATAAGTAAAGGACCATTTTAGAGCAAACAGTTCAGTACTGAATCTTGTGTGCATCGTTGAATTTAAAAGTAAAGTATTTTCTATTGTTTTTTTAAAATTTCATGAAACCACAATATTAAAATACTTCATAAGCAGCACAGTGAATAAGACAGAATGTTGCACATTACTATAATTCTGGTAAACTAGAAGGAGTGTTAAATCTCCACAGTTTCAGTCTGCATTTGTGTATACCCAGATAATTTACATTTTTTTAACCTTCAGTAGTGTTTGCTCAAAACTATGTAAGTGTGATGGATAAAAACAAAATTATTTTTCAAGGTTTATATGTTAGAAGCTTGGTATGTAGCCAGTTGTGGGTTTAGACTGGAGAAAAGCTTTTGTTTACAAAATGGGAACATTCTGGCTTGATTCTACAGGAAGGCTGATGTTAGTCATTTGTTTTGCATCATCTTTTTTTCTGTCAAAATAATCACATTTATCTTTTCAGAATTAGGTGTCATACTGAGTGAAGAGGAGAGCCTAGAATTACTGATTGGTGTTTATTGTAGGGATTAGGAGAGACAGAAAGGTGTTTACTCATTAGAAGAGTGTGATGGTTCACTGAGCTCCTTCTATCTCATAGGAATTCTGTCACACTTGGATAAAGCCATGGTTTGATTCATGTAGTCACTGTAAACAGCATTACAGCTCTAGATTTTATCATCGCCTGGTGCTATGTGCATGTTCCTCTGAGAGACAAGCTGAATATGCAGCCACAGTAAAGAGCAAGATTTTAAAGTGGCTTTGTACTTTCTCGGAAGCGATGCCTTCTGGATGGTACTATCCCCAAAGCTTGCACTGGAGTCTTGGTAGTTGTTTATATGTGTCTGTGACGTGGGTAAGGTTACATCTGGTTTTCATATGGTAGGCCATGTAGATCTTAAATAATGTATCTTTTGGGGACAGTGCACATGTGAGAAAATGAGAGGCTTACTTCACTAAGCTTTACTTTGCTTTGTTTTCTGTTCTTGTAGTTAAAAATAAAATATTTTCATTAGCTCTTTTTTTTTCTCTTACTTGCAAATTTTCGTCACCATGAATCTTACATTGTAAATGATAAATAACTTTATCATATCATACAAACTAGCTTAAGAGCTCTTGTTATGGAAGCCAAATATGCGTAGTATTTCCAAATCTTGTGGAAAATAGAAAAGTGGGCCTGAGCCCAGACTATTTCTCCTTTCTCTGTAAGATGCTTCTTTTCCTCTTTCATTGTAGTATTTGCCACCAAAGCACCTGCCTGGAACTACTCAAAAGGAATTTCTTCTCTGCATTGCACTTGAATGTAGGAAACATTTTCACCTGTTATTTTCATTTTGTTCTCCTATATTTTGTTTGAGATCTAATATGACACTTTCTTGCAGAAAAGTGTCTTAACTGTTGCTTTCTAATCCAGCGTTCGTGACCTCAGTCATCATTAGAAAGTGAGCTGTGACGGAAGAAAAATTTGGCCTAAACACACAGTCAAAATACTTGCGTAAGAAAATTATTAAATGAGAAAATAAAATACACCTATTTAAAGCTGGTTTACTCTTTGTATAACGAGCTTTCTGTTTTTAATTTTGTCATGAAAATGAATTTATTTCTAAATTCTAATTGTTCTGTTCTGCAAACAATAAGATGGCAGTGTAGGTAGGAGTTTCATTTTCCAGCTGAATCTGTGTTCAGAGTTTTATTTGCATAAAGTCTCCTAGAACACAATGAACTTTTTTTTTTAATGGAATCTGTGGTGTTAGGTAAGACAAAGAGGATGAAAGGAATAATTTAATATTTCTGAAGTTATTGGTTAAACCTCATGAGAAATCCTGGCCTCATTTACAAGAGTGCAGTAGTATTGCCTTATTGACCTGAAGCACTTGAAATAACTGTCTTAAACATTTCATGCAGAGGCTGGATTCTCCAGCTGAACTATCTGGGCATGAAGTAATAATGTTATAGCTAATAATATACAAATGTTAAAAAAGAAAAAAGTAATTTGCAGCCTCAAGAAGTAGAATAGTCCTAGAATTTTTAGGACATGAGACTGATGTGCTATGGTAGCTGTACATCCAGGTTGTTGAAAAAATAATATAGAAATGTTATGAAATGGGCAACTATAGATTTCAGCATTTTAGTGTACCCTGCTCTTCCGATTCACTGCACAGCACTGGGGAAACAGATTAACCTCAATCTTTTTTTCAGCAGGGAGAACAATTCAGTCTTTTATAACAGATGGTATGAATAGTTCAGTTTATGATGCAAGTTCTAAGTGATTTTATAATACTGTAATCCCTCTTCCAGCTTAAGAGATGGACTAGTATGCAACAGCCCAGTAGGTAATCAAGAAACTGGCATTTGGGATTGCTGAAGACTAATGAAGCTTAAAATGTTTGCATTTGACTTGTTGATGGGAAATACTAAAATGGAAATACTAATGGCCAGAGGGCTTTACCAATAAATTGACCTAAGTATTCTAAAAAGGTATGAGACTCCTAATTTAATGTGTCACTTAAAAGCACATATGACTGCACTAATCTACACTGGGAATTCAGAGAGTAGGGAGAATAGTTGGAAGTGTGTGGGGGTACTACAAGTTACCTATTTTGATCTGGAATTTCCTGGACTACATCTGACAAAAAAATTATCTCTGAACACCTACTTAGGAATTTCAGAATGCTGCTTTTACCCCAATTGCCTTTGTTTCTTCATTGTTTTAAATTAGAATTAATTTCTTGTTATCTGGGTTTTGTTCTGGAAGGTAGGCTTTTCTTTGTTTGTTTGTTTGTCTGTAATTTGAGTGAGTTTTCTTCAGCCATGTAGATGCGGGGCTGCTGCACCAGTGAAACCAAAGTTAAATGTTTTCTGATGGGAGACAGGCTGGTGTGATGAAAGTTCACTTTTCAGCAAGAAAAGAAACTGTTGGGAGTGTGGTCAACAGCAGCTGAACATTAACCAGCAGTGTGCCCAGCTGGCCAAGAAGGCCAGTGGCATCCTGGCCTGTATCAGCCATAGTGTGGCCAGCAGGACCAGGACAGTGATTGTTCCTCTGTACTCGGTACTGGTGAGGCTGCACCTCAAATCCTGGGTTCAGTTTTGGGACAGAAAGAGCATTGAGGTGCTGGAGTGTGTCCAAGGAAGGGCAACAAAGCTGGTGAAGGGTCTGGAATGTGAGTTGAGTGAGGACCCTGTGAGGAGTGGCTGTGGGGCTGGGATTGTTTAGCCTGGAGAAAAGGAGGCTCAGAGGGAACCTTCTTACTCTCTACAACTGCCTGAAAGGAGATTGTAGCAAGGTGGGAGTGTCTTCTCCCTAGTAACAAGCAGTAGAAAGAGGAAATGGCCTCAAGTTGCTCCAGGGGAGATTTGGATTGTATATGAGGAAAAATTTCTTCACTGAATGGGTTGTTAAGCATTGGAACAGGCTGCCCAGGGAAGCGGTTGAATCACCATCCTTGGAGGTATTTAAAAGACCTGTAGATGTGATGTGTAGGGCACAGTTTAGTGATGAACTTTGCTGGGCTGGGTTAACAGCTGGACTTGATCTTAGAGATCTTCTCCAACCTAAACAATTATATGTTTGTTTCCTCAGCACTAGGGAAACCTGCACAGCTGGATGATGATGAGAGAGACCCAGAAAGCTGAATTGATCTTTATGTTTTGGGAAAGGAAATGAATTCAGTAATTTTATTGTACATGAAGTGCATTATAATTTCGTTCCAGAAGCTTGAAAACAATGCATCTTTTCTGATATTCTTTTGATGTGCATGTGCAAATGTTTGGGATGTCCCAGATGATGAGTTAGTGAAGATGTAGCTTTGTGTGTTTGGGTTTTTTTCCAGCAGAAGTCAGAAATTTAGAAAAATGTTTATCTCCAGATAATCCAGTGTAAGCACAATACAGTAATTTTAAAATAGTTGAGAGCGAACACATCAAAGCATATACAAGACATTTTCTAAAATATTTTCCAGTACTGTCGTCTCAACATCCTTTACCTATGCAAAAGTGGTTCACAAAATTTTCTCTAATATTCTGTATTTCATTTATAGGTTAAAGGTTTTCTGAAGTGTTTCTTTTTCTTATTAAAATACTGAACTTATTACCATTAACACTGTATGGAAGCCCTGGAGAGATCAGCGTTGTAAAATGTGAGACCTCTGGCTGCACCCATTCATGTAAATGAACCTATTAAGTACACACTTCACAACCTAAGCAAGAGAACTACTTTAGCAGTTAGCTTCAGTAATCACAACAGACTAGGAACTGTACCTTATATTTCATAAGTTACACTGTTTTTAATGTTACAAAGTGATTTTTCTGCATAAAAAGGTTTTGGAGTATACTCAAGCACTGTTGTGCTTATTTCCCTCTGAGTTCAACTGGTGAAGTTTTTATGGCATTTACTCTTAAAATCCTACAAATTGGAAAGTCTCTCTTAACCTTTAACAATGTGAAAGGTAGTATCTGTCTGAAGCCAGTTGCCTAGACTACTGTCTGGGCAAGTGGAATGTATAGACACCTGCAGAGAGTCATTCCTGCCTTCATTTGGAATGGAACAATATGCCATCTGGGGATGTGGAACCTGCTAGCTTTGGTTACGCTTGATTTATTAGATAATTAAACTTAGATGAAAGAAAATCTCATACATGGTTTTAATTCACTTTTGCTCAACAAAAAAGTCTTGATCCAACTTTGCATGTCTAGTCTTTAATTTCAGGGTAATTATTATTAGTGCTTGTCTGTTTCAGTGATTCAAGTACTCCGACAAACCATAAATATTGTATAGTAAGACAGAACTTAAAAAATACAGGTGTCTGATTTCAAGCATCTGCATGTGGTACAAAAGTAGCATTGACCTGATTTTCAGAACTAGAGCACTGCTGGTTATGCCAACAAAAATAGAGCAAGCTGACACTTTCTCAGAAACTGTTTTTCAGCATATGATCTCCAAACTCATGCTCTAAGGTATGTGGTGATAGGGGATTGCTTTTCATTTTTCATTTCCAGAGCTATTGTCTGGCTTAATAATATTTGTTACTCTAATCTGTGGAGGAAGACATGTTTGTTCCACTTTTAGTCTTGCTCTACCTCTCTGCTATGAGGCATACAGGGCTTTTTGTCATGTGAGCTTCATAGCTAAATGAGTTTTGCAGGGAAAAGGAAAAATTGCTATTAGTGTTCAAGTTTTAAGAAGGAGTCAGTAAGATGAGCTTGTGCTTCACTATTCAGCACTAATCTTTCCTTTTTAATCATAAATCTGTGCCTTCTTGCTTGTTTTGTCATTGATCAAAACTGTGGTGTTTGGAGCAGGAGCTCAGACTGAGTCATCAGTGTACATGGAGTGTGTGGGACTGAGGAATATGCAGGTATCTAGCTGGACTGAATTAAAATGGCCTTGCCCAAAACCTGATTAGGAATTTTATGTCAGTCATGCTGCCTTTATGCTCCCACCCATCCTCATGCAGCACATGGCCCACCCCTGCCTGCTGTGTGTGCTGGGGGAGAAGGCTGCTGCTCCCAGCTGGCTTTCCTCTGCACTGAGGGAATGCTTTGCTGATGGACTACAAACAGCAAAGGCTATTTGCACTATTTAAGCTTAAGCAGAGGAAGTGAGCAAGGGAATGCAAGTCTACTCCCTCATGATTGGAAGCTGTGTTGGCAATCATTCAAGATAAAAACAAAGCTAGTGTTCTTGAAAATGCTCTTAGTCAATTTAAAAACCTTGTTTTCATGATGGAGCATTGCTCAGTTGTAAGCACTTTCAGATAAAGGGTTTACTTTGCAGGTGAATATATAAAAGCAAAATTCATAAAGTAACTTTACTTTGTGTAAAGTAGATCTATTATTCAGAAGATTGTAACAGAAGTTCATACAGGTTGTTGAAGAATAGATTGTCCACTGGGAAGCATCTAAGTGCATACAAGGAAGAAATATGATGCACTACAGAGGGAGTGCATGTGTGTTCTGTCATCTCTCCTAGACCTATTATTGACTGAGAGTTACAGCATGTGCATTTTAGATAGCAGACCTGGTTGGCATTTCTAACATGTTAGTTGTGAGCTATTGAACATAAGTCTCATAGCAAGGGAAAAGAAAGAACATTAAAACAAGCCCAAAGCCTTGATTAGCAATGTGCTTTTTAATAATTTCTATTCAGCTGGAAATTTTTGTTGGCAAAATTGGATTTTACAACTCCTTATTGCCTTATGGAAAAATGCAAGGGATCACTGATCTTAATACCAGTTTTTTCCCAGTGACACAGTCTAATCAGACTTACTTTCAGAAACTGTATATAAGTGTTTTATGTCAAGAAAATATGTATTATATTTGAAGCAAATAACAACTGTATCTATTGCTTTTCTGCATTTAAGAGAGACAAGTATGCATGCTGAAAAACAGCTCTATGTGTAATGTTACAAACAGCATTATATATTCAGAAAGCTGTATGGTTTTAAATGAATCTTTTTTTAAAATGCTGTTGCTATACAAATATCTAGAAAGAGAAGACACATAACACTTGAAAACAACATGTGAGCCATCACCGTAGGTTTTCTATTTATAGCAGTTCCTTAATGATTGAATCTCTACCATTCTTGCAGTAAACCTAGATACTAAACTGGTACCATACCCTGTTTGGAATGGGTCAGAATTGCTGTGTTGGATGCAAACTGTGGGTCTTGTGCATCAGTCTTTGGATTACACAGGAGTGTCATGTTAAGTGTGTGATGGTTATAGCCTCACTGTTAATACCAGATACAGAACTGAGGGCTCCTGGGGCATAGCATCTCAGGAGCTTTGGGCCACAAGAAGAGTATTAGAGTACAGTTCTAAAGGCAATATGTTGAGAAATGGCAGTGTAAATTATAGATTGATCAGAGAAGCCCATAATTCATCCTATTAAACATATCCTGCTGCTGATGGGGCAAAAAAAGACTACTTTTACTGTGCAGCAGCAAGTTTACTTGTAGATAACAAGTTTGACAACATACTAAAAGTATGAAGGAGAATTTAAATTAAAATAAAGGTCAGCTGTATCTTTAAAAAAATAATCAAAGGACAAAAAATTGAATTGGCCATGTTAAGATAAGATTGCTGGCATGGTAGGGAATAAAAAGAAGGGAAAGAAATGGAGAGGTGAACTTTTAACCCAATTGAAATAAATTAAATCTGTGTCCCTCAAAAGCAAAGCATTGTCAGAAAAATTACCCTTACTAACAACCGAGCATGTCCTCAATGAGATCAAGGACTTAACCTCTGACAGAACAGGGTAACAAAGCACCTCTCCAATCAATACAACTGTATCTTGTTGTCTCTCTTTCAGTGTTACAGGATAATTAAGTAAACCTTTTCTGCAATGGCATTCTTTCCTTTAGAAATGATATTTTAGAATTCTAAAGCATCTTTTATATTCACTTCAGGCAAGGCAATTTGACAAAAAATACTCTTGCCATTTACCTGGTTTCAAAGTCTAAGTATTCATCTTGGAAGAGTAATGATTCTGAAGGATGGCTTATATCTTCAGATCATCCTGGACATTAATGACTTCAAATGTTTTTATTTTGAACTGTATTACCTAATGCTTTTTGTCTGTGGGAGAGAAGTTAAGCAAAAATGTTAAATACGTGGAAAGATGCAAAATTATTCAAAACAAAAGAATCTCTTCCCCGCAAAACAACAACAGAAAACTCAAATTTCTAAAAGTCTGGGCCAGGATAAAATAGGGTGATATACATGTGCTATATGTTCAGTGATATAGTGTTTGAAACATAGTAACTAATTTTAAAAGATCAGGTATGCAGTTAAAAAAAAAAAAAATCATTGCCTTCATGGTCATGTAAAACAAAAGTAGAAGCAGTACAGTGTTTGGAACTTTTCTAGTTTACATCTGACATCCCTGTAAATTCTGAAAACAATCTAGATACTTTTCAGATGTGAGGGTAATATGCTTCTTCCCATTGAAAGTGAACAAGGTCTAATGAACTAGTCTGCTGACTAGTAAAGATACTATTTCTGGCTTGAGAGAACTTGGTATGTATGGTGCTTAAGTGTGTCATCATAAAAATGGATTTTAAATTGCTGTATACAATGATGTCATTTTATCTAACCCAAAACCATTCATTATTATCAAAGAATGGTAATGTTCCCCTGGTTTGAAGGAAAAATATACTCAATTTTATTCTCATAATGATTTTTGTCATGCTGGAAGATCTTACTTTTGAGTACTGCTTGACTGAGAAATTCTTTTGCTGTGTTCGAGACATATTTCTTCTCCAAGTAAAAATACTGGATGAGATGTTAGGAAAAAAATGTAAATAGCCAAACTGATTTATGAGTCTGTTTGTTATCTGACATGACTTTAACCTTTTGCTTTGTGTAACAATTTATTAAGTTAGAAGATAATTCCTTAATTGTTATGCCACAAAACCCCATATATCAAGTACTGCCAGACCTCTCAAGCATTCCTGGACAAGTTCTCCCATTGTATTTTTTTAACCTTTTTGAGAATATTGGGAAGACTTCTTTTGTACACAAGGATGTGTGTGTTTAGATTAACAAACAACACTTGGTCAAGGATATAAAAAAGGGAAAAAAAAAGATAAAATCTTGGCCAGGAGGTTTTAGAGATTTCTACTGTCAAGTATCAGCTCTTAAAGAACTTCTAAGGGAAAAAGGCAGGGTCTCAACAAAGTGAAAATTTTGTTCATGTTCTGCCAGTTCACAGTGCTGTTGTTTTGTTTGTAGTTCAGATTCATGTGACTGTTGAGGGAGTCTGTTTGGATGAAAGATTTGAAATGTTGTGATCCTTCAGTGTTTTCACTTCTATAATTGTGTTTCTTTTGAAGACATTAATTGCATTAATTTACCAGGACTGCCTATTTTTAGAGGTGAGCACCTGTCTCTGCCCCCCAGGAGTCATCTTGTCCCTTTTGGAGCCAGCAGGGTGTGGAGATTCTAAACTGGCTTACATTACTGTTTGGGAGCAGTGAAGCGGACAGAGCACCGGGGCATCACAGTCCATTCCAAGGCATGCTCTGTTGGCAGCAAGTCTTGCCCTGATGCACCAGCTTTGCTCAGTCGTGTACGCTCACATGCTTTTGCCTTTTTCTGTATGCTTCTCTCATTTGTCCTGAAGAACTCTCCTTACTCACACTTCGCACAAAAAAGGATCAGTAACTTGCTTCATCTACAAGCAGAGGGAAAGGCACTGTAGAATACTTTCATTTCCAGTGTTTTCTTAACTCTTAAGAGAAGAAAGTGTATTACTTTTCAGTGTGGTCATAAGGAAATCAGTAAGTACAAATGGTCCCCAGATCCAGGAAGTAAATACCTGCTTTTCATCAGTCTCTGTGTGCAGACCCAGGACTGGTTCAAAACTCAAAGCGTGTGGGATACATACTTCTGGGACACCATCGTCCTGGTTCACAGCAAGCCCAAGTCACTGCTGCCAGAAGTTACTCTTGTAGTGAGGTAATGTCTCTTTGCAGGTTTCTCTCATTCCCAGAATGAGTTTTGAAGCTGAGATACTGTTCTTTTTAGTATCATGTTGCCTCTTTGAATTATTAGTAGCAGGCCTTCTATAGTCACAGATAGAGATGATTTCTTCCTTTAGTCCCTGGACTGTTCAGAATCTCAAGACAGCATGGGTCAGTTCTGTTGAGATTCGTGCATGAAGTGTCTCAGTTTTCCACCTGTCTCTGCTTGCATGCATTGTTATAATTACACAAGGACCTGTTCAGATTTAGTTATTAAGGTCCAGGATCTTGTTTGACATCTGAGTGTTACCAATTTGAGATTCTTGAGGTATATTTCAGAGCCATGTTCAAAATTACTACTTACTTCATTTTAAATTGAAAGTGTCCTTCTCAGCTGAGATAATTTCTGCCATGGAACGAGTCAGCTGCAGGTTTTGATGGCTGATTATTCCTGTATGATAATGGTTCATAGCAACAAAGTGATGCTGAGCCCTTGCTCCAAGTTAGTCTTTCTCCAAATGGTCTTAAAATTCTAACTGAATCTGTAAATAGAGCTCTTTTCGTTTTTTTGGGTTTTTTTTTCTTGCAGGCTTGCTATTTGTAGGGAGATGAGAAATTGTGCTCACTACATGTTGTCAAAACTCTTAGACCACTGAGATTAATCTATTGGTTTTCTGTTCTGACTGTAGTTCCAAAGGCCAAACTACCAAGTCTCAGAAAAAAACCTCTTAAATTAGTAAGTAAAGGTATTTGTTGATGTATTATCATATTTGCTGATATTCCTTTCTCCTTATACATCAGAGTTCAATTGACAACCTCTTCTGTTTCAAATGTGAATTTTTTGAGATGTCACAAATGCCCACTGAATTTGTCAAGCTGTAAGTGTTGGGTTATGCTGATATTTTTGGAGAACAGTACTGCACTGATGGAGCTGTGTGTATCCCAGTGTATAGGAATTACTGCTTTGTAATCTTTCTGTTGGGATTCACATTCTGACTCACATTCTCAGCTGACAGAAGGACTTGATAGAACCACTGAGTGCCACTGTGTAGAGCATGGCTTGTTCTTCCTCTCTTGTGAAGAATACACCTTTCTAAGGGCTTTGCATTCCTGAAAGACGTAAGCAGTTCTGGAAGTGTTTGTTAGGCTGCTTTTACATGAGTGCATGAAGTTAGGAGGTGTGTTACTGCTGCAAAACTCCATTACTTGCATATGACACAAAGAGTTCAGTATTAACTGCAGGATTTTGTCTCAAAAGTGAATTTGGCACACAGTTAAAGATTCTCTTTTTGTCAGCTTGAACAAACCAATTATGTTCCCAAGAAGCTGAAGCAGGTTAGCAGCTAAGGCTAAACTCTGGGCTCTACTCTGTTGCAGGGATCTGCCATGGCCATAAAAGCTGATGTGAGAATTGCATGGCTAACTTCCAGCAGCTTTGATGAAGAACTCTTTTTATAGCTAGGGCAGGTAATGGTGTTCAAAAACAGAGAAAATGGTGTGTAATTTTATGAGTACCTATCCAGAGAAAAGACAGATAAAGAGGGCTTGAGGAGGATGTATAGGTCTTTATTTTTTTTTAAGATACCGTTTTAATGAAAGCTTTTTAGGAGTTGGCAGCATATCCAAACACCTGCTGCAATGTTTAATAAAATACTCCAGCTGAATGGAAAGCTTTCCTCCTGACCTTTATAGAAAAGCAAAGGATTATTTGACTTTGCATAGTTCTGATGAAAAAACCCCTTAGTTTTTACAGGAAGAAATGCAGGTGATGAGTTCCCAATATGAAAAATAGTCAGTTGTGATTTTTCCCTACACAATTGTTTCAAATTATCTAGTTTTATTGGACTCTTTTCTATTAATTTGTTTTGATTATAGTTGCACAGGAATAGAGACAACAATTAATCTGCAGATTAGAGTGTGATATATTGCAATACTGTTGGTTTATTCTCTGATGAGTCATGCCTGTGACATTTTGTTTATTATTTAACGTTGCATGAGTCACCTTTTGGTCCAGATTTAAAAATGTGCCATGTCCTACAGAATTTACTTACAACTTCAAACAGAAGTAGAGCAAAGCAAACCACTTAGAACAGGGTGAATGCAATACAGTAGGAAGAAAGCTGTGCACTACACTAAAATCTTGACTCATTCAGTGAAGATGCATTGGCAGTGTGGTGAAACACTATGTTTTGTTTAAAATGTGTTTATTCAGTTACGGTTCTTTATTTATCTTGGTGTTGTGAGGCAAAGAGATTTTTCACTAGAATGAATGTTCTTGTGAATCAGCTTTGAAACCATCCTAAGACTAAAGCCAGGGAGTTGTGAGAGAAATAAGCAAATGGCTTCTAGTGGGAGAACTTGTTATTCACAGTTAAAAGATAAAGTGTGTATCATCTTAAAGAATAATTGGCTGAGACTTCGCCTTAAAACTATACACCAGTTACCATTTTTGTTTCTTGCTGTCAAGGTGACAGAACATAAATTTCAATTTTAAAATAGTTTAAATTCTAATGTAGATGCAACATCACCTTTTCCATCACCAGTTCGTCACCAATTTTCAAACTGTAAAAAAAAAAGATAAGTCTAATTGTCTTTCAGTCTCCAGAACCACCCCACAGTTTTGGGAAAACCATCTGTAAGGCTTGTTGAAGTGTAGTGGATTTGCTTTCATATGTGTACATTTTGGTATCTTTGCTGAATCTGTCCACAGCTTAGTTGGAAGTTTTAAAAAGTCTGTTCACTTCAGCTTGGACTAGGACAATTGAGGTTTGGTTGAGGCAGGACCAAAGAGTTCCTAAAATCTGTGATATTTGCAGTAGGTGACAAATTCTGTTTATCACTGAACTAACAGTAGTTTTGAAAACCCTGGCAGAAACGTTGCTTCATATCTCCTTGCTAATCACAGGTCATCTACTCTGGTAACCAAGGAGGAGTTTTTGGGCTCTGCTGAACAGAATTCCTTACAATGCATAAGTGCAGTGACTCATGCCATAATTTCCTTGTATCTTTTTTTCACACAGAAAAATGTATGACTTAAATGTGGAAAGAAGTATAAGTTTTGTAGGTTAATAGAAAATGGCAATTTTTCCTCCCTTCTTTGATGTGGAACATTAGGGCATTTTGACAGTAAACTATACCTGTCAGTATGGAAGCCAATATGTAACGTTAGCAATCAGCTAAGAGGCACCTTCATATGGCTTGTATTAATCATACTGTCAATTTTAATTCCATGGGCATCCTTCTTTCCACTTTTCACTTAGAATTTATTTCAGAGCATGATCAAAGCTCTGCTGTTCATTACATTCAGCATTAGCTAATTTGGCTTTTGGCAACTCTCCTCCCAGCTCCTATTAAACGCTGGCCATAAATTGAGATAAGCATTGTGCCAAAACATTTCAGGATTACCTAATGGTAACATAGAGATGGGTGTATTATCATGCTAGTTTGAAGACTGTTGGGTTTCTGAAAAATTAACCATTAGCAGATACTTACAACCTCCAAGACAAATTTACACTACAGTGATTTTTAAAATTTCTTCTGAATTGACTACAAGATTAAATGGATGTGAGAAAAATCGTGTTCCTGTAACGTGCCTGAAACACTCATTTGTGTATGCTGGAGTTTTATAGAGGCTTTTATACAGACAGTGTTGCAAGTGTGATGTATCATAAAATATTTTGTGTCACAGAATATGCTGTGTTTATACAACAAGATTATTAGGTCAACTGTTTTTCCCCAAGCTGCAGTCAGTTAGGAATCTGTGTGGAAAACTGATACCAGAAGATCTTTTATTTAGAATTTTTTCTTTCAGCAGGTATTTCTAGGACATGTTGAAACCTTAATTTGTAGTGATACATACAAAAAAAATGGCAATTTCCCTGGAGAGAGGGGGAAATGGTGCTTGGGTATGTATGTATGGTTTGGTATAAAACACCCTCTCTACTAGCACTTGGCCCTCTTTTTTTCATACTTCAGTCCTGAAGTAATCTAAAGGTAGGCTTAAAATTCCAGTGTAAAAAATCTGTAAAAACCTTGAACAGATATGTAAATGGTGAGAAGTAATGAACTAGGGGGTTTTTTCCAGTGCCAGGTAAGTTGGTGACAAAATTTCTATGTATTTTGGGCTGCCTCACATCTTAATTGTTATTGCTGGAGAAAATTATAGAGAACAGTTGGGCTTCTAAATCTTGTCAAAAAGTCTAATAAAACCAGATAATGCTTCAGTTCATTACTGGCTGAATATGATATGTAACAGCTGTGGTTTAAACACTAGTAAAAATAAATTCTAAATAATGAGAAAATTTGTTTTTTAAAAAAATACTGAATTACTAGAAAACATAATGGTGCCATAAGACAGAAAAATAGACACAGTTATGTAACTGACCAGATTACTTGTGCTTTTGAGTTTATTAGTATATCTTTTGATGGAATATTTATTTGACTTTCCTGATTTAATAAATATTTGTTTATTTAATTGACATGTTTTAATTTATATCTGGTTTAAGTACTTTCTAGGGCTTTCCAAGAGCAGAAATAGGACTGGCTTGCTGTGCTTGCTTTCCAAGCAGTCTTGTAGAGATCTTTTTGAAAACAGAAGGAGAGTACAAAAATATGTAAGGGCAGAAAAGACAAGCTTCCTCACTAGGAGATGAGGTTTGCAGTATTTTATTTTTTGCTTTGCTTAACTCATTGCTTCTGCAGTTGCTTCCTGGAAACATGAGCACAGAATCTGTTTCCTTCGAGATTATCTTAACTTCTTCTTTTTTTGTTTACTTAAAAAAAACTTTTCTTGTTGTCTTATATGTTAGTCTCTTGCTCAACAGTGCTGGTCTGGAAATATCTTCTTTTTTTTTTTTCATTTTGATAGTATATGAAGCAATTGTAGTATTCAGAATAAATTTACTTCTTCTGAGAGAAACCAATTAATTAGTTTTAAGGCATAAGACAGACTTATCTGGAAAGAGGTGTGTTTCAGTGCTTCTAGAGGCCAGAGCCACTAAAATGAATGCAGATTCTCATGATGCAGTTTAATACTTTTTACTTCAGAACTACATATTAAAGCCTGGTATCTTTTTCAGCATAGATTTCTACTTGTGACGTTTTACAGTGGATTGGTAGTAAAAATACAGACCAGGATTTCTGCACTGCCTAAAGCAGTTTCTGAAGTATAAATCCAAGGAGACACCATGCAAGCTGGCATTTTTCCTTTCAAACTCATTAATTTAATACGTGTCGCATTCAGCCACCTCCAGGAAAAAAGGAAAACATTGTGATTCAGCCATTGAATTTTAAGATCCAGATTCAGCAAATGGCTTGGGCATTTTCAGGCTTAAATGTTTTTCTGAACCTAAGTATAATCATAGATATGCTTAAAACTAAACATAAGCTTAAGTACTCCGTTGAGCAGGTCTAGGTTTCAAATGTGCTGGTACAGTCAACAGAAGATGTGTGATCTGCTCCTGCCCTTGTGACAGTCTGTGAAACGTTCTGGCAGAAATGGAGCTGCCAGGTTTCCTTGGGCAGCCTCTGTGTGTGTGTGCTCAGGATGTGAGGGGAGGAGACGGATGTTCTGTTACAGATGATAAATGGACCGGATAATGCCGTCTGCTCACGCTGCCCGACACGTTTTGTAATAAGCTTCTGCTCACTTGCATCTGCCTCAGCCACACTTTAATGGGATAGGTTGAAACTCTTCCTGCTGGACAGGTTCTTTTAAGTTTGGAGTTTTGAGGTTTTGTATTTAAAATAAATGCCTTCCACCTTTTGTGAAAGTACAAGATCTGAAGGTAAAGAAATAAATATAGGCTATTTATAAATATATAAAAATGAGATTGTTGTTATGTTGAGGCATTGTATCTGTGCTCTGAGGTAGCAGTGCACAGGCTGACAGAAGTTTCACTCTGATCTAAAGAATGTGCTTTAGGATGCTCCTATTAGAAAACTGTCCCAGCTTGGTAACGATACAAGCTTCTGGAACATCTCTGGTTTATGTGCTTTGTAGTGTCTTAAAGAAGCACATCAGGTGTACGTGCATGAACTTTTCACCTGTACTAAGCATACTCCCGTTGAGAACGGAGACACATTTCACTGTGCTAGAGTGGCAAGAGGCATTGGATCTGAGGCAGGAAGGCTGCACTTCAGCCCTAGTGTTTCTCTGGAGTTTCAGCAGGGAGGAGGCTGAAATGAGGGACAAATGGGCTATGCTGCTTTGGGAATAAATAAATAGGGTAGATGCAGCTTACAGATTGTGGCAGGTATTAGGACTGTGAGTGTGTGCATGTGGATGTTTGTGGAACAGAAGATTAATGGGAGAGGTGAAGAAGCCATGAAATAGACCCAACATGTAATAACTTTTTTGTCCTTTCTCCCCCCTCCTCCCCCAGGATTTTGGACATGTTTGTGGATAAAATGAAATTTTGAAAGAAAATTTCTATAATAATATATGGGATATGTGATTTTAAAAGCAGCATTTATTGGAGTAGCAGAAGAAAGGCCCTTTTTAAAGTCCCTCAGCTGTGATAATGCTGTGCCATTGGCAAGACTCTCTATTGGAGCCAGTTCAGTCTACAGGAGGGAAGGAAGGTTTGGTCATGCGTTCTTCTTATGTATATTGCAGAAATGTTTGCTCATAAATTTGTTGATCTCTATTAAAGACAGTTTAATTTAATTGAACTTCCTGAGCTTTATGAAAATTTTTCTTTGGCTGTATTGCTCCCTAGACAGAATTACTTTTCACTTTCCTCCTGCTTTTTTTGCTCCTCTCAGAAGGATGCACGACCCACAAAACTAAAAACTATTGCCACTAAAAGACAGAATTTGGTTTGGTGGTTTTTTGGAGGCTTTTTTTTTTTGTTTTCATTTTTTTGGTTTTTTTTTTTTTTTTTTTTGCCTGTTCTTAGTGTTTGAACTTAGCTTATTTTAATGCCAGAATACTGTGATCTGGGGTCCTAGCAAAGGAAGCTAATGATCTCCCTATCTTCTGCTCTGACAACAACATGATTCTGCAGTGATGCTTTCCTTTGGCAAAGGCCAGCAAAGGACAGAGTTTGCAAGTTCTCAAGTGTTGGCTGTTGCATAGGTCCTTCATTTGTGCAGAGTTAGTAACCAGAGACCACCTTGCTTCAGAGTATGGGCTGGTTCTAGGCTAGTCTAGGTCCAGATTTCTGATTTTTAATTGAAAGTTTCTATAAATAGTAGATTATAAAATAGGCTTTTGATGCAAAATTTTATTAATGTCTCCCCATGCTTATGTTTGGCATGCACTTTATCAGCTAACCAGCAACACAGCTGCTGCTTGTGTTCTTTTGTTTTTCTTCAATTGAGTAGATTTTGTCAGGAATTGCTGTGGTAAAACTACTATAGAAATCAAATCAGCTGTTCATAATTTCAGGAATTTAACCCTAATTGGCAATTTCTGTTTTAGAAGAGGTGAGGTTGGGGACCCACTGCTGCAAAACACAGCTGCTGCTTCTGCTCTTGTCAGTGGCTTTGCAGAACAGAATAGTTCTTCTGGCTCGCCAAGCACCTGGCACAGGACCACAAGAGTTTGATGGCACTGCATTTATCAGGGGGAAGAGGTTCAGTGCTGTTTGTGTGCTCACTTGGCACACTGCAAAATAAGAGGGGGCTTTGCTGTTGCCATTGGAGAACTTACAGCCTGTGGGAATGTTACCCCAGGTTTTGCTCGCAGTGGAATAGTCCTCTTGTAATCATGAAAGGCATGTTCTTGGAAACAACACTGCTTTTTAATGGTTGCAGATGGAACTAATGGTTGGGTTTGTAACCTGATTTAAACAAAAAAAACCCAAACCAAAACAAAAAAGCCCCAAACCAAAAACCAGCTCTATGAAGAAATTTTTAATATTGAACAAATACATTTACGCTAGTGTAGCAAATTTGGATAAACTTTAGTATTTTGGTTTTATAACATATTCATCCTAGTGTGAATGTAATGAAAGTAAATCTTGTTGTCTTCTGGTGATTTATACTATACTCCTTAGACATTTCTTTTTTGAAAGCAGATGTCTGCTTTTTGTGGAACTGACTTGCAGGAGTTATACTAAACAAGATTAAGAAATCAGTATGGGAATGTGACTGATACAGTGAACTTAACTACTTGACTCCCTACTTTTTCCTTCAGTTTCTCTTGAATAACTACTTACATTTCCTTTGTCTAGTTACAATTTCAAAATGAAATATAAACTGTTAATAAAAGAGATCCATTTGTTTTCAAGAGGTTTCATGCATCACATGACCCAGATGCATAATTTCTGCCTTGACAGTTTTATTAATACTGTTCTAAATTTGCAAATACGAACAGCTGGAAAAGTTATCCAAGGGAGGCTGTTTATCTGATGGCTTTTTTCAGGTTCATGGGAGTTATGAGGTGGGCTTGAGCTCGATTCGTAGTGTGTTAAGTCCAGTGTGTTTTCTGAAGTCACAGGTCTTGCACACAGGGACATCCCCCACAGTCTGGGCACTTTATAACCGGTAAAACTTTGTTTTCATGGGAGGGAAAAGAACATTAAAAAGCCATTCAGAGGAGTAAACCAAAGGTCTACCTAACTCTGTAATTTTTAATTTTTTTTTTTTAAACAATGGCTCTTAGTGGATACCTAGGAAAGACATGACAGTGGGGCAGGCAAAAGTAGTGACTTCCCACATCTGTACTGCAACTTCTGATCCCTCTCTGGCTTGAAGATGAGTCAGAGGTTCTGCCTTCATGTCTAAGACTGTATCCTTGTGTTTGTTGGCTGAGTTGTGCTAGCATGAAAACTAATTTCTGACAAGCAGCTAGTTAGTTAATCCTGTAATGAAAGTCATTACATAGTGAAGCAATTTAAAACATGTTGCTCTTCAAAATTTATTTGAAAATACACAATGTTTTCCAGGATTAACTTCAGTGTTTATGTTGGGTTTTGTGGGGTTTCCCTAGACGTCTCTTCTATTCCTTCCTCACCTGTATTAAAAATGGGAAAAACTTAGTCTCTTTCCTCTGTAATATTATTTACATTTCCTTGAAATTATTTCTTGTATTTTCTTAAAAGCTGTTTGAATTTGGAACTACTTTGAAGTCTCTGTGTAAAGTTACTCACTTGGCTTATGTTTTTAAAACTCCTCAAGAGGCAGTGCTTGAATAATTATAGTTGCAAACTTTGATTTTCACTCCTTAATACGATTTCAAAAATACTTTTTTTTTTTTTTTGTTGAGTAATGTGAGATGAACCCCAGTGCAGAGGACTTTAGGCATCTAGAAGTGACATTGTGTGATACTGAGTCTCTTTTTAACTGTTCATTGTAACTTTTCAAATAAATATCCTTCTCCAAATGCCTCAGTTTTTGTTAATTTGGCCTTAAGCATAAGATTTCAGCCCAATTCTGTTATTTAGTTTTGAGTAACTCCCAATTTGATCTCTTTATTTTTACATTTACATACCGAAATTCTGTCTGTGGATTAGGTACTCCCTGTCAACCTGTGATTACTTATGACTCTATTCTGCATAGGAGTATTGTTTGTCTTGTTCAATTATTGTCTTCAACATTTTTCCTTTTTTCCATTTAAGAGATTCCTCCAAAGCTGACTCTGATACATGTTTTATTGCTGTGTGTTTCTAGCATAAACCAACATTATTTGCTATAACTTTTTTTTTTGATGAAAAGTTTCTTAGTAGCAGACAGTGTTAACTAGAGGGGGAGAAGAAAATCTAAATGAGGGAGAGAATGTTGTACTGTTGACATAATTTTTTTAGTGATGTGGTATTAACCATTGCATTACACAGCAATCAGTGCCAGTTGGTTCATTAAACTTTTAGTTTTTGTTTGTTCATTGTATCAATTTTCAGCCTTCCTTCCACCTCTTTAAAGAAGGTATTATTCCTTGTAATGTTTGTTTCTTAGACCTACTATGTTTCTGCAATACATTTTAAGAAATATTTTAACGTATGGCTCTTTGTCATTGTTCGCTTGTTACCATAATCGTACTTTTTATTTTAACTCATATATATTAGCTTGTTTAGAGTTTCACCACAGCTCCTGTGAAGTCTGTAGTGTTTTTGTTAGCTTCTTGCCTGTGTAATACCAGAATCTGAGGGATTTTTGGTCTGTTATGTTGTTATTCATGTGCCCAACTCCATCAAGATCATACAGTTCAGCAAAATGGTATTTCAGAGAGGAGCACTGCTCTGCTTCATTTTATATTTAAAAAATCGAGGGCATTTGGGAAGTAGTTTGGATGTGCTACCTAAATTGAAGCACCTCCATGAGTATCACCATGGCAGCGTAAGCATGTGCTTGAAGTTAAGCACATATATTTGAGTGTTGCCTTATCTTGGTCAGGATGTTCTCAGCTAGGAGCAAGTTCCTGCTTACAAATATGCAGCATACTGTCAGCTCAGGCCTTGATAGAAGAGGATTTATTATTTAGATTGTAGTTGACATAAATGAAGAAACAGAACTACTGCTTTGACAGTTTGGCATTTGTGTTTTGTGAGATAGTGCATATTTAAGTGAAATTTAGAGGCTGCTCAGTGACTAGGTTGAACAGAACTTCATGACTGTTTTCTCTTAAATAAGATTATAAAGTTTTGCAATAAATTATGACTAATTTGACATCTTATACATGGAATATTTCTCCATTTTCTGAGAAGTTTCTGTTCATGAGTGTGCCACTTCTTTAAGGATTATATTTTACTTAGTTTTGTTCTCTTCTGATGCTCTCATTTTGCATTTTAGTAACTTCTTTAATTCCAACACAGAAGTTCTGTGTTTGTTCATATCTTTTACTATAGCTTGTTTCATTTGTATCATAACTTGCACATATGTATGTTGTTGTAATTTCATCTGATATGTATTTGTGTGTATATATATTTTTGTACATGAAAAAATTCACTCTGAAACTGTAGATACTGGGTGCAGTATATAATATATTCAATTCCTATACGCCAATAATACGTTTTAGAAGTTACTGTTTTATCTGGAATCACAAATATAAAGTTAAATTAGAATGTTATAATACACAGTGAAAATGGGATTACTATGAAAATAAGGCAGACTATCTGTGTTTAGATTCAAATTATGAATGACTACAAACAGAAAAAATATGGAGTAGCTGAGGCCTAATTTGGTTATAATAAGATGTGTTGTACGTGTCACAAGAAATCATTGTTTATACCTCTATTACTAAAATTTAGGAATATTGTGCTGTTTTCTCCATAATTCAAACTCTATAAAACAACATTTTTCTTCTTCCTTTTTTTCCCCCAGCACTTGCTACTAGCAATAAAGTTTATCATGGCGTTTGTAATTCCTGATAAACCAAGAGATATCCAGATGAAACTCGCCAAATTGGAATTTGAATCTTTAGAGGCTCTCAAACAACAGGTAAGAGCATTTCAGATGCAGCTTCATTTTCTCTTAATCCATCCTTACTTAAGAAGTGGAGCAGAGAGTTTTGATGTATTTGTCTGTCCTTTCAACCCACCAATATATGCAATCCACACCAGGAAAATGATGTGCCCTTTCAGACAGCTTGAAATTCCTGGTGTGACTGGTAATGTAGCACCTTATAATGTCTGTTGTCCTTGTGTGTGCAAACATACTTTGTTTATATTGTCACTTTTAAAAGACATTGAGCTCTATGAAACCTCATTTCATCCCCTGGAGGTGTTCGTTATTACAACACTAGAATTTCTTTCATTTCTGAAATACCATCACAAGTAAACAGTTAACTTGGCTCTAGTATTAATCAGAAATTGTAAACAGTCTGAACATGTTTGAAATAATTGTGTTGAGAAGTATATACATGTGAAGAAATAGTAGTGTTGCCTTATTTTACTATCCATACAGTAGTTTCATTTTATTGTGTAAAAATGTATATTCTACAATATACTTAACAAACATTCCAAAGCAATTTAGGAAAATAAGGAACTAGATTGTTTTACTGAAAATTTCTGTTTTAACCAAGGATTCCATAGAGTCAGTGGTGGAGATCACAAGAGATGAAAAGTTGCACGGGATTAGCTTCAGTAGGATACAGAGATCCTACAGAGCTGGTTTTGCAATGATGACATTCTTTAGGAGTTTCTGACTGTACAGTGTTAGATGGGATTTCTAAACTATCTTACATATCAGAAAACAAACTAAGAATAAAAACTCTAGCACTGAGCTGCAGAGACTGGTTTTCCTATTTATTATTTCAGATATTTTCACACTTCAGAGCGTGGTTTTACATGAACATGTTCTTTGTGTGCTCGACATACACATGTGTAAACTCCTCTATACTATATATTATGTGCGTGAAATGGAAGGTTACTTTTTAAAGCATCTACTGTAGCTGCATGTGACAAAATATCTCGTGATTCTGAGCAAACTGAATCTGTAAACAATACACTGCCTTTTGTAGTTAAAATCCCACAGTTTTGTATGATACTAGAACATCACTATTGAGGTCAATGCTGTCTTTCTTAATCAGCCATAACAAACAAAATTCAAATTACAGTGGTATCTAATGCCTGGTAGTTTTGTTTTGCTTTTCTCTAGTAGGTTGATCTGAAGTTACCAGAAGCTGACCAGGGATCTCATAGGGTTTTAGATAATATTAAAAGGAACAGGACTACATTTCTATTTCAGCTGTTCTTTCTCTGTTTTCATTTTGTAGACAGGCAAAACTAGGTCACCCACTGGAATGTTAAGGTCAAGTGAATATAGTCACCTTTGGTCACAATGTTCCAGCTGGAATATATACAGTCTCTTTCAATATGAGTGTGCATGTCAGCAGTTAGGTCTTCATCTCCTATCCTAGCATCTGTGCATTCCTACAATAATATATGCCTGGTTCCCAGTTTTTCAGGGTTGCTTCATTAATTCAGTAGCAAAAAGTTAGTCTGAATTTCAGCAAAAACCAGAAGCCTGGCCTAGTTCTTACGTACGCTTTCAGACTTCCTAAAGGATCTAGGAAGAGTTTTGGCTGTGTTTCAAGTGTCTTGCTAAGTAGTTTAAACACAAGTATAT
The DNA here is from genome assembly GCA_013399945.1 of Ploceus nigricollis. Lineage (NCBI taxonomy): Eukaryota > Metazoa > Chordata > Aves > Passeriformes > Ploceidae > Ploceus > Ploceus nigricollis. The sequence continues at coordinate 669,594 of VXBC01009483.1, read as the reverse complement.
GCCATCACCTTTTTAGATTTCCTCTGATTGATACTGTACTATGTATGCCACAGACATGTAGATATTTGGACTTTCTTCCTTGTTCTTTACTGGTTTTTGAGTGAAAAATATCTGCATTTAAAAGTAGCACTGCAAAAATGAATTTTTGCATTTTGGCAGTTTGGCACTGCAAAAATGTACTACTGCAAAAAGATACCAAAACATTTCTTTCAGAAACACATTTTCTATTTCTTCTTCTTGTTACTGAGAGTCAGTATGGTAATTTGTGCTGTATATCGTACTTTCAAGCAAAAAATAAGAACAACAAAATCCCCCAAAACATGTATTTTAAACAACAGGCATAAATATCTGGGGTAAATATGTTGTGGGATCTAGTGTTACGGAGAAACTGGTTTGTATACTTTTGTGCAAGTATGCATCACACTCCTTTCTTGATGCTATCCAGACATGCATTCCATTGTGTTTTACCATATAATCTTTTGGCATACTGCTGTCTCGGGATGTAGCTATTAGAAGGGTATTAACAATGCCACACTGTAAACCTCTGAGATGCCAAAAGAGATTATTAGTCTCTGTATACAGTGCATGGAGAGAAGATCTCCTGATACAGCTGCTTTGAGCAGTTGTATTGATTGTGTTTGGGATCCTTAACTTTAGGCAGTGGGAGTACTTTTACATTTTCATTAATGCTAAGCTAATTGCTTTTTAACGTGGTGCAGTGGGACTGTAACTATTCTGTGTTCAAATCCATTTGAAGACTTGAGTGTCTATTTGAAAGGAATTTTAGAGAATAGAGTGTCTCCTCTCTCTATGAAGTTCTCAAACTTTAGGAAAGGTTTTTAGAAACTCCTGAAATGTTTCTTTGAAACATTTCTTTACATAGTTTGTGTTAAGACTGTTGAAAAGGGGTAGACTGTTGAATGGGTTGAATAATGTGATTTATTTTGAAAAATACTTTGTTATGATACAGTTCTAGTATCATGACAAAGTTTGTTAATGTAACTCAAGACAAAGTATGTTAATCTTTCTGAATCCAAATTGGGAGATGTGCTACAGCTGTAGATTTTGGTTCAAATTTCCCTGGTATCCTTCAATGTAAAGAATTATAGAGAGGCTGGTTAGACTCTATTTTTGGGGGGAGCTGGGGCAGAAAATAAATTAAAGTGAACTTTATTGTAGAGGACTAAAGAGATTATGGATCAAGATTGTTGGAAGAGGAGCAGGAGCGACTCCTTTCACACTCCCGAAATTGTTGTCAGGTTCTTTGTTGCCTGGAAGGAAGCCTGGATAATGAGCAACTAGAAATGGGTATTGCCTGGGTGATGGGCCCTTTTCTGGTGAGCATCAGGATTCTTCCTGGGGAAGGAGCCACTTGGTAAAGTGGAGTGAGGTGCCTGAGACTCTGCTTGCATCTTTGCAGTACTCTGCTCTGGTGCCTGTACTTGCTACAAGCACAGAAGCGTGCCATGCTCTTTGGTCTAGTTCCTATTTTAGGGAAACCTAAGTATAGATGTGCCTGCAGGCAGCATGGGAACAGTCAGTTAATTCTTCAGTGGTTCAGGAATTACCACTGCATACATTGTACATGGAAATAATGATGTAAAACTTGTGTGAGGTCACTATCTAGCGTTTTTAGGGCAGTGACAGTAAAAGTTTCACTTACAAATACTTCCACTTCTGGATAGATCAAAGCTTAATGAATAGACAAAAAGCCCTCATGAATGGAGTTGGGTCAGCCATATATCCTTATAAAAGGTCTAAGTTCCAGAAACACAAGACAACCACAGATGAAACAGCATAATTTTCATTTTATGGACTAGATTACAGTCATGTTTTCAGGTATTAGGAGATCTCCCCAGTAGTATCTTCTTCCAACTGAGGCAAACGTCAAATATATACCTTTTTTTTCTGCACTGAAACTAGACCCAGGCAAAAGATAGCCCAATTGGGAAAAAATAATTATTCATGCAATTATTTTCTGATCATGAAGTACAGATAGTATCAGCTCCAAGATGATGTATAGCTGGTAGCTATTTTTCAAGGAAGGATACAGTGTTAGCACTGATTGACATTGATGGGGAATGCCTGTCTTTTCTCAAAGTGCAACTACTTACACAGCATCAATACCAGGTCTGAAAACACAAGCTCATTGATATGAAAATGCTCATTTCTTCTGGTACTTTTGCATTAAAACATCTGAATTACATAAAGCAGATAAAGATGTTTTTCCTTATGGCATCTCCTGCACCAGTCTCTGGGCAAGATAAACATAGCCCTGATGGCAACAGTAGAGAAATACATTATCATGCAAGAATTGGCTTTTTCAGAGTAACCACAGAGGACAAAAACTGTCTTTAAGCTGGAGCAGAAATGCAGATATGGGGGATTTTTTGCTCTGTGCATCCCTTCCCAGTTTCATCCCCATCCCTTACCTCCAAGGGGACCTAATCTATAAATATCCTGTCATCCCTGTGCTCTTGATTCCTTCCTTAGTGTTCCAGCCATCAGTGGGCAGTATCTTTTAACAGGAATGCCTTTTCCTTCTGATATGTGAAGCCTTTCAGTGCTTCCTCTGAAGAAGTGAGTCCATCTGTTAGGTATCTGGTGTCCATCTGTAAATATTCCACCAGAAAACGACTCCAAACAGATAACAGGCTCATGAGTAAAGGGCCCAGTCAGCTGATTGACAGCTGTCACCCTTCCTCAACTGGCAGTAATGAAAAGGGTCAGGCTTAGTGAACACCAGCCATGAAAAGATGCCTCCTTTATCCTCCCTGGTGTATTTCTGCTCAGAGAGTAGAAGCAATAAAGCAATGCAGTTAAGACCTTTTGCTCTTTCATACAGTATCTTCCTTGGCACTTGTACCATCCATATGCAATTGCTTAATGGCAGTGGTATAGTCTGGAAATCCATAAACAATTGCTTCAGTTGCTTTAGAGTGATGTCCAGGTGTTTGTAAGTCAGTACTGTTCCTTGCTAATGATTTGCAGCAGAATAACAAGTTTTTTTAAGCAACAGTAGGTGCAACATTCACTAGGATTCCTCCAGCAATGTCAACTGTTTCCTGAAAATGGGTCTTGTGTCTCAGTTCCCTCTCAACGAAGTGCAGGAAATTAGGAATGCTGTGACTGATCTCTGCATCATCATCATCACTAACCAGAGACTTCTTCAAAAGATGACAGTGTTAACAAGTTTCTTTTTGAAAAGGATAGTGAGACAATGACAGAAAGAAACAGGTGTCTGTTCACCTAGGTGCAGTCATATGGAAAGTTTAAACCCTTCATCCCTCCCTCTGCGGGTATTTTGGTATGTGAAAGTTGCTGTTCTCTCAGTGAAAACCTTCTGATTCAAGTAATTTCAGTGCCTTATCATTGCAATTCGCTACACTGCAGCAGCTTTAATAATGGCAAAGCTTTCTGGTTTCTGACTGCAATTGCTGAACCTTGCTGTTTCTCCTGGGAATAGTACCCACTAGCACTAATCACATCCTTTCCAGAAGGAATACACTGTGCTGGCCTGTTAGAGTGTGTAGCCTCTCTGAGAACAGCTTTCTTCAGCTCAGATCAAAACAGAAGTATTGCAAACTTAAGGGTCTTCTGTACTGTGTGACATTTGTGCATTCTCCTTGCACCTCTTCAAGCTGGTTTTTTTGCAGAGATTGTCTATGTACTAGCATATGTCTCAAAATGTGACTGTGGAGGTGATGGGCCAAGAGCTGCTTGACTTATCAATGAGCCTCAGAAAGGACCCTTCTCTTTTTGTGGGGGAAGGAAGAGAACAGGATCTATGTTTTTAACTGTCTAACATTGGAAGAGCATAAGTCATTACTTCCTAACATCCTGTTTATTTGTCATGCAAAATGGGAACTGAAGACGATTTTTTTTTTGTGAGTCTGAAGCAAACTCTGTTGTTTTCCGCCTTATTTGATGCTATAATTACCAGAATTTAGAGGGACCTGTAGTTTCAGAACTGCCCTCAAAACACCACAGAAGCTTGTTCCACGCTTGCTGGCAATGCTGAGCAAACACAAGGCTGCAGTCAGACAGGAGGAAGGGCAAGTAGCTGACATTAAAAGATTTCATTCAAATAATCTAAGATTTGCAAAACAGCCTGTAGGAAAGACTGAAGAAACTTGAGCTCAAACACTGAATTTAGGTTAAAACAGAATGCGAGTAAATAAACCACTTGCTTTATGTTTTGACACCACCCTCCCACCAAAAAATCCTTGAAAATAGCATTGTTTCTAAAGAAAAAAAATATTTTCAGAAAAGCCTCATTTCTTTCTGAAGAAATATGCGGCTACACTTTTTTTCATTGACTCTACAGGTTTGTGTAATCAGATATAACTCACAGCTGATGTGAATTACAATACAACCATTGCTAATCATTGTTTGTTGCTATAGGTTTTTTTAAGAGGGCAAGCCTGTTACTTCAACTTCACAAATCCAAATTTTTTTCCTGTTGAATAGGAAGAACACTTTCAGACATGTCAATATAACATTTGCATATGTTTGGTAGCAGCAGGATATAATGCAAGTAAGATTCATTATATTTTCATAACATTTTTTTAAGCATAGAAACACTTGCACCCAGTCATAGAACAGACTGTGCTCAAACATAGTTTTGACAGGCTATTTTAAACATGAATTCCTTTAATCTTGGAGCTTGCTTGAGAGTATGCTAATGAAAATTTTTTTCAATAGAAAAGTGTTAGCAAAACAAAAATAAATTGTGCTCTTTGAAGAAAAGAAAAGTAAAATCAAGTTTGGGAAGGAAATTTGTGTCTCCCCATTTGCTACTTTTCAGCTGAAGGTGAGATGACAACAAGTCTATCTGGTTTGGAATAAGTTAAACGTTTAACTGTGGGACCCTTGAGAGCTAACAGCATAAATATAAATTTTTTAATAGGCATAATGAGATGGTAGATGATACTTTTGCATGCTCTTAATGGGAACAGAAACAAATAATGCACCAACTTTCCAGCAGGTGTAACTTTCTTTTTCAGCAACCCATTTGTTCCGTGTGGCTGTTGCTAGGGGTAAAATTGTGCATCACGTTATGTTTCCATAACAGCTGAGTCTCTTTGGAAAGATAACCCATTTTACCTTTTTTTCAAATCCTGACCTAGAGCCTGGTGGTGTAATGAGCATCAGTCAGTTCAGTACTCACATTTTGCCTGATGTCCCAGGTCACTCACAAGATGTGATCTCAACAAGGAAACCTGGAGTAAGGGGATAGGATAAAAACTAGGTTAAAATTGTTCTTACTGTAAGACTGCTGCAGCTACATGAGGCTTTCATAGTTTCAGAACCCAGTGGGGATCCCAATTATGTGTGTACAAGTTTGAATGCAAGGCAAGAGGCTATTCCACTTCTCATACAAATGAGGGTAAAGTGCACAGTGAGATTTGATCTCAGGAACTCTGGTAACAGCCTCTTACAGGGCATTCATGTGTCTGTAGTTACAGACTTCTAAATGTGGTTGTACCTGTTACTGAGAAGGTGAAGAACTAGGGTGAGAAGTAAAAATTAAATCTCTTCTCATGTTAAAATTCCTTCAAAAGAAAAGAATCCCACCGGGTTACACTTACCATGCTTTGCTAATGGGATTGTCTTTATAGAACTGAATAGAATTTGATGATAAAAAATACAGTATTTGTTGCAAGCAGCTGTGGACTCATACACACCTATTGCATTTTAAATATCCTTTTCCCTATGCCACCTCAAAAGATCCCAGTGAGAACAACGAACTTTAAAAGGAAATGCTAGTTTATTTGAAATAATTAAACTTGACTCTGGAGAACTTTCTCTGTGAGCAGGAAGACAATAAGTAGGATACATCTCAACTCTTTGGAGATGATGATTTCAGGCAAAGTTTAGATGTTTAACTATTACTGATTGTACCACTACCACCCCTCCTCCCCAGAAGATCTCTGTCGTCCTATCTACAGGAAGAGCTCTTTCTGAGATGTAACTGGAGACCAAAGAGCAGGAACCCACAGAATTCCTGAAAAAGAGGAAAAAATTTAAAGTGGGTTCATGCTGCATATTGCTAGTGATGACACTTGTACCATGATTGAGTCTTTGCACATGCTGTGCAGCCTGATTATGATGATTCTAGGAAGAAGTCTTCGCTAGGATATGTTGCCTACACAGCCACTGGGCTTTTGTTCATTTTTGATTTTGAAAAAATCTCTATGCCTCCTGGTGCTGCCTTGAATACTCTCACTTTCTGTGGTATGAGAAATAGCGCTCTGATATATGTTTGCCATTTCAGTAAAACTCATGGCAAATAGTCAAGTTCTTGCCACATTGATTAATTTTTATTCTGAAATGAGATGTTAATTGCTTGTCTGGATAGCATAAAAATAAAAATAACTAGTTAATATGTGTACATTTTGTTTAAATTCAGTAGTGTGTACTCATACTTAATTGTGTTATATATACATAACTGTAGGACATCCTTTTCGTGTGTTAGAGTAGTCCTTGTACAAATGTTTTTCACACTTAAATCACAGAGAACTTTGTAAAGGTGGTTTCATCGACTGCTACTTCTGGCACTTTCAAATATATAATTCCGTATCTTCTCCCAGCATCTAAAGAGCTGATATAGTTGAAAATGTATTGAGAGGGTGATTTTAAAAAGGTAAAAATTGGTACTTGTCTCTGTTGTGTATTATTTTCTCTAATTTTCAATCTATGATGCTGACCTGAACCTGTAAATTAGAGGCATTATTTTAATGGGCAGGCCACAGGTTATTTTATAATTGCGGGTATGTACAGGCAAACCAGGTATAAACAGTGTCACCAGTGTATATAAAACAGAACATTTTCACTTAATTCACAAGAGACAGCAAAATCCCTTGGTACAGTCAAGGACTGCATTGCAAAGTAAGAGAGGAGAAGCTACTGACACTTTGATCTGTCCCTTACTGAATCCATGCTCAGCACCATCTTTCCTTATACTTTCTGCTACAGCTATGGCTTGGGCTTTAATCTCATCAGGGATCTCTTACTGCAAAGACCACTCCTTTGACTGTCACAGAGTGAACTCTCTCCCCACATGGCTTGGATTCCTGTCACACAAGCAGTGACAGGAAGCTCTCCCAAATACTGCTCTGTACCAGTAATATCCACTAAGACAATTTTTTTTTCCTACAAACCTGCCTTAAAGGATTAACTTTCCTCTCCCTCACCCTCTCATCTGGTTGGAGTTCAGGATGGATGGAATGGTTGCTTTTCTTTCTCCAAAACTAGGCAAAGACTGCACTGCAGGAGGTTTCAGTCTTTGAATGACTCTGTCTCTTGAGGTGTCTGTTTGGGGACACCTGCCTGGCAGGTAGTGCAAGTGATTGACTCTTAGTCAAATTACCATTCCCTAGCAGTCACTGAGTTCCCACGTGCTGGATAACATATGGCAACATTTGAATTTTGGCTTGGGGTTTTTCTGCCACTCATAATTTCCTAGAACAAATTATCAATTTATATTTCATTTATAGTCTTGAAATTTTTGCATATTATTTGGCAACCCGGTTTTCTCTACTTGTCCTTTTTGCTGATTCTCAAAATTTGTGATAATTCAAAAATTTGAATGTAGTCAAATATGTGCTGAGGAAAACCTTCCAAGTGAACAGATGGATATGAAGCAGCTTGGTCCAACAAAGGTGGTTTTATTTGTTTTAACTCCATTGTATTAGAAGGCTTCTGCAAACTCTACATATGCTCATCCATGTCAGCTGAAAAATAATTATGTCTGATGGTATCTCTGTTGTATCAGAATAGACACCACCCACTTGTTCATAGAGAACGAGCAATTATGTATTCTGTGTCAGTACCTGTTTTCTAAGACTTGCTGTATCCATGACATAAGGAATTTTGCTATAATGTCTTAAATAATTTTGCCCTTTACCAGTATCCAGACTGACACCTAGACTGTATTTAAACACATGCTGTAAGAGTTTGTGATTTCATAGAATTATAGACTGGTATAGTTTTGAAGGGACAGCTAGAAGTCATCCAGCCCACATCCCTATGTTGAGCTAATTGGTATAACTGAAGCTCCTTGTGGACAAGGAAAGGTCACATTTTTAAAATAAACACTTCCTGCAGAGTGGCATTTTGTCAGAGGTTTTTGGAGTTTTCTCCTATTTGCTTTGTATGATTAAAATAAAATCCATCTTTTTTTTTTCTGGAACACTTTGAACTGTATGAGATATTTTCTTTGTCAAAACGTGCCATGCATGTGTCAAAACAAAAAAGCCCAACCTCTGTCACTAGTAGAGATGTAAACACTCGAAGTTGAATATGTATGTGTGACAGGACAACACTAGCAAAATTTAGTGTATGTGTTTCACAGATATGGTGAGGAAAGTAATATTTTCACTAATGTTTGCATAACTGTGGTAGAGATATGCTGTTCAGTGGTGGACACTGCTTGATTGAAATAAAACTGGTAAATGATGAGGAACTGCAGAAAATTTGATCCCTTAGCAGGGCATGACAGGATGCAAAGGCTCTGTGTGTGAAGGGGAAGGGAAATGGAGAGTCCCTTTTTCTCCCTGTGCCACCTCAGGCAACAAAACCAGGACCCTTTGTTGAGTCACTTCACTAGAAGCAGGTGTGAGGTATCAACCAGAAAGAAGTTCTAACTTGCTTTGTTCTTCATTTCCTGCAACTGACTAGCTTCCTTATGAGGAGACTGGTAGCACTCGTATTATCAAAGGAACTTGGTTTTGGCATTTCTCAATGGGCCTATATGATTAGGGAATCAGAAAGGAACTGTGATGGCATACAAGAATGCAGGAGATGATGATAAGAAAGTCTGCAGAGATTAAGCTCTGATACTTTTTCAGCTAATGCACATTTAAGATGCGTGTGAGAAGTCTCTATCTACCACAGGGACATTTATAAGCCTTTTGTTCCAGTATCAGCAGTTCTTTTTAATACATGTACAAGTGATTCTCATAAATTATGTGACAGCCTGAACCAGCAGTTTCTAACCTTTGCTGCCATAATACAGGGGGATTATTTAGGGACAATTTATTTAGCTTGTCAAGGAAAGGGTGAGAGATGTCGTTATGTAAGTTATGTAGGTATGTATCTGCTAGTGCGTGGAAGTGTAGTTGGGAGACCTTTTTGAGTTCTTGATGAAAAGGTCACGTGGCCCAGTGTCTGAAATCAGACATTACATAAAGGAGGCAAGATTTTGTATCTATGAAAATAGGTGGATGTTGATCTAGACTAGAAAACAAGTGTACCAGGGACAAAAAAAACATTTATCAAAGATAGTATGCTGTCTCTACCAGCATCCACAAACAAATGTGTAGAAAATAGCAGGGAAATGTGGCAACTAGGTGGTGTGCTTCTTCCTAAAACTCTCCCAATTTCCAGTAATTTCTAGCTCTTGATTTTTCTAAGACAGATGCAGTATCTTTGTATTTAGTAGTCTTCAGTTATTCTTTCTTCCATGGTGGCCTTCTGTTACATTTTGAACCATTTTTGGCTTTAGGGTCTACCATATCCTTCAGCAAGCAATGCCACAACTCATTATTCTTGGTGCCAAAGATATAGGATGATTATTTGCAGATGTTTTAATATATTTCAGTTGGGTTTGGTGGGAAAAAGTCTTTAGCTTTTACATATGAGAAGAGGTATTTGGCCAAATTCTCATGGAGGTCCCTTTTGGCTTCTGTAAGACATCATTTTGAGGTTCTGTAACTTTATTTTATGGGCTTTGTGGAAAATATTATTTACTTTCAGCTTGTTAATGATGCTTGCAAATTTGTTTTAAGACAATTAGTATAATCAAATCACATACTTCAGGGCTTTAGCTGACTCCTTTTTTCCTCTGTTTGTGTATAGATGGTCAAATAATGTGCATTGATGCAAATAGTCCTCTTTCTTGGAGGCCAGGTTAACATTTTGCTAACACAATGAAAGCCAGACAGATTACCAAATTTGGCAAATTCAAGTTGGCAAGATTCCTGTAGTTTCTTTTCTTCCACCCCATTACAGTACCTGAATTGATGTACCTAAACTGTTTCTTGCCACCATAGTGGGGATATTAGGTGCTAAGGGTACTCTCCTCTTCATTTTTAATGGAAAATTGCTTCATCTGCCAAAACATAAAAAGTCTTGAACATTGCCAGTTTGGTAGTTGTCATTAGACAAGATATCACGACTTGGGTGATCTCATGGCCTGTTGTGGTTTTGAAGTATGCTCGGCACAACATAACAGTTCCATGATGTTGTTTATTTTCTTAAAGTAGCTACGGTCATTTCTGTCACTTTGGACTGGGACACTTAAAAGTCCAGTCTCTCAAACTTTGTTAACTTAATGGAAGAAGAAAATATTGCACTGATGAGGAATAGGTATGTATTCATGAATATATTGGGTTATTTACATGTGTGACTCTTATATAGTTGTATTGTGCATCTGAAAATTTTATTTAATTATAAATTAAACATTCCATTAGTAATTAACTTTCTTATGAGAGGGACTTACGTGCAGAAGGATTTGTTTCATGCAAGGAGTACTTAAAAATACAGAGGGTGAATCTTTCTGCTGTTTGGGATCTCCTGTAGTTCTAGGGGGACATATTGCTTAGGGAGTTCTGGCCAGCACCTCCATAGTGTGTAGCTGAATTCCAGCAGCCCCTGCTTTCTGCCTACTACTTGAGTTACATCTTTCCTTTGTAACTGCTGATTTACTTTATTTATTTTCTTAAAAGCATCTTTATAGACACAATAAGCAGGTTTTGAAAAGTTCAGCTGACTATAGGCAACTGCTTTCCCTGGAGGATACGCATTTAAAAGTTACTGTCTTTCTACTTAGGTATTGTGTGTGCATAATATTTTCCAGCCAACATTAATCATACCGGGTAGCTTTGAGGGCAAAACTGTTGCACTAAGATAAATATTTGAGAGTCTACTTTAATGCCCAAAGCCTCTTAGCTTTTTTAGGTCAAATTATCTTGTATCCTCTGACTGTGTTTCTAAGCTTGCTACTGCTAAATGCTACTTTTTAAATTCAGATTTTGCGTTCCATTTTTGTTGACAAGGTTAAAGAGAGAGTATCTCACAATTAAGGTCCCAACTTCAAGGGCAAGAAAACCAGAGCGGTTCTACTTCCTTAGAACTGGCACTTAAGAAGTAAGATGGTTGTTTCATACTTGCAATAGCATCTCTGCTTTTTCTATTCTGTCAGTGTCATTATAATACTGGTGGAAAATGAGCCTGTTAGGCTACAACAATGTGCTAGGAGTTAAACTTTTTGTTGACCAAGCATGTAGGAGTTCATTATTTATACCTAGACTTTCTGGAAAGACTTTATTTCACAACTAATGTTTTCTGCAAGCTATAAATTATTATAAACAAACATGTAAAAAAAATGCATTATGTATTATTGTGTAACTATGCTAGAAAAGGCAAATAGAGGTGATTTTCTTAAAAATGCCTTGTTATTTGCATTGGTATCAGCAGAGATCTCAGATATCAGTTGGTAAGAACTATTTTTTCACAGGGATATGTTCAAAAGTTGTAGCTTTGTTAAATACTTGAGTTAAATACTACTTACTATGCAACAAATTTTCTTTCCCTTCCTCCTCAGTGAATGCCCTTGTTTAATATTTGCCATCCACTCAGCTAGAGATTAAATTACTGGGGACTGAGAAGAAAAAGCACTTGTAAAAACACAGGTTTCTCCTGCTGTGGAACCATGGCTGTAGTATGCAAAATGTGATTTTTCTAAAGTTAGGTTTACTGGCAGGGGATATATGTGAAAATGTCCAAAAAGCAGAGACCTCATCTGTTCCTGCTGGTAGCTAGCATGATGCCATTAGTGTCTGTAATCTGGGGAGCTCGGCGGGCGGGGGAAGTGAGGGAGGATTGTTAGGAGCTCTTTAAAATATCTCCTTGAAAGCCGGATAGTGAGAGAGTTAGAGAGGGAGAGCTGTCAGATAGTCAAATATCTGGGAGATGGTTTGGCTGTCACAGTATATGAAAGTTATGTAAGGTGTATAAGCATATTACATAAGAGCTCCCCTATGCTCCAGGTCACCGGCTGCTCTTCCAAAACTCACCGCCACCCGCCTGAAACCAGCCTGGAAACACTCGCGGCACTCTTGGAAAATGGGCATCTCTGTTATTTCTGCAGCAGTGGCAGCATGATTGCATGAGACACACATATTATTCAGAAGTAATACAATGATTTGTAAGAAGAACAGAATTGAGTGTTCATGAGAAATTAATTTTGTTTTTTAACTGACTATTAGTATAAAAGAGCAAATCACATAACAGCAACTTGTATTGCAGTGGAATATGCTTCAATACTATGAAGTGGTGGGGAGTTTTTAGGCCCAGCAGGGAGGGCCTGCTCTTTATATGCAATCTGAATAAGCATTTCTTTGCATTTGCAAAAAAGAATTGCAGCTCAGCAATTTTTTTGCTAGTTATTTTGTTATTGCTAGTAAAATCTTCTGCAGATTTAACTTCAGTTCTCCTGCAAATAGGAGCATGGATATTTCTCATGGGGGAATATCTGCTGAGGCTTCTTTAATCCATCAGTTTAAGATCAAGATCAAAAGGTGCTTGATGATGAACCTTTTCCACCCTCTGCAGCACATTTTAATAGTAGCAGTAAGAGCTCAATTCTTCATGCTTCAGTCAGATAGCTGCAGCTCCTTCCTGACAGCGTGCCAGATTTAATTTATATTACAGGTTAAATGGTTGAAATCACTGTAGTAACTGTAACAGATAACAGATGAGAACTCCATAAGACATTCTCTTAAGTTATTGAGAAATTGAATTCAGCTTTGCAAAGAAGTATTCTTTTTCATCCTTCAGTATCCTCTCAAAAACTTGCTTGGAAGTGGGAAAAGCAGTACAATGCCTTCGTACAGATGACATGGAGTGTTTGCAGGGAGCTTCTTCTCATCCAGATATTGTGGAACTCAGATCACGTGTCCTGAGGCAAAATACTGACAGCATGCTATAATGGTCACTGTTCAAACAAAACAGGAGCAGTATTAGTTTCACTCTGTCCAGAAACAGTCTGCTTTGGTTGTGGGATAGTCACCATTAAACTGAAGCCTCTGTACCTGACCATCATTGAACTAAACTGAACACATTTTTTAGTAGAGACTGCTAATATGTGAGTCCAGCCTGTAGCCCAGTTACCTCTTCTGCCTGATAGTACTTCTCAGAACTGCAGTTGGGTCCTGCATTCATACCCAGCATTGCTGCCTCTGGCGTGTTACAGTGCTGTTGGTGCAATTCACTGCCAGAGTGAGGGACACTTCAGCTGTATGTCAGACCTTCCCACCCAGCCTCCTGCAGAAAGCTTTCTGCTATTCCAGTCTCTTGGCTGGTCTACAGTAATCTCAGCTTTCCGTGAACTCTGCAAAGAGATGTTTGGCAGAAGTTACTGCAGCCTGTTTTCCTTCTTCAGTGCCATGAAACACATTTTGTCACCTCACAGTTGCTGGGATCTCAATGTCTAGTTTGTGAATAAATGTTTTTTGAATTGTTAGTGCAAACTGAGTTTCGTGTTTTTCCTTGAGGAAGTTCTCTGTCCTTTTTTCCCATGTGCAGGAAGATTGCCCCATGAAGCCATACTGCAGTTCCTGTTCTGTTTAAGCAGAACATTTCACACAAACATCCTGTCCACGTGCAACTCACTAGTAGTCACCTGGGAGCAAGATCTCTGTAGGTAGTTTTTATGTAATACAATTATTTACATGTGGAGGTAGGTATGTATATGCAGATGCCTGTGTTCATCATGCTGCACTGTAATTTTTTGCCACAGCAGAGTTTATATCTTACTGGTTTTTTTTCTATAAAGAAATGGGGAGCTGGTTGTTTCTTCTCCAGTTGGGATTTCGGGACTGGCTGTCCACAACAATCATAGGTGTCAAGTGCATCAGCAGCAAATCCATACAATCTAACTTAAAGAAGCAGTTAAGGTAAAACAGTGTTTCTTTAGTATTGAGTCTTTAGGTAAACAAGGGCAAACAAGTTAGCTCATTGCTCTTACAACAAGTTAGTTCTGTACATCAATCTGCAGCCAGATGGTTACCCTTATCTGACAAAGTGTTCCTGTGTATGAAATAAATGTGTTTTACAGAATTGTTTGGTATAAAAATAGTCTTCTCCCCTTCCTCTCTCAAATTTATTCTCTCAAATTTTGTACCTGCTTTTTGTATTCTTTCATTGTGTTTTGTTCCAAAAGAGTTTTTGTCTTTACTCATTTTGGTGTGTAGACTCTTCTAATCTTCCCAGTTTCACATTTCTCTGTTTTACTTATCTTAATATTTCATGTCTCCATGGGAGAGATTGTTAGGTTGTCATGCAGTGAGTTTCCTGAACCTGATTTCATAACTGCACTCTTTGCCTCATTGCAGTTCACCCTGGACTCTAATCAGCTGTTAGACATTTTAAAGTCCCTGTACAGTGAGTATTTTGTAAACATCATTTATTTGCCACTATGAGTGTTCCACAGCTCTACACAAAGTGACAATGGAATTAATCCAGGAAAAGAAACGAGCTGAAAAAAGTCATTTAAGTACCCATGGCAGCCTTGCTCTGCTAGGCAGTTTGTTTACATTGATTTTATAAGGACACAAACAAAGAACTACGGAAGAAAAGAATCTATTCAGAATTGTTCAGTTCACTCATCACAATATTCAGTATTTGAACAATATCTCCCAGCCTCTCAAACAGATTAAATGGCATTTAATTTACCCTCATTATGCACACATTTTTGTTATAACACTCAAAATACTCAGTTCTTGAAGGCCTTCATTTCAGTGATAACAGAATGTGATGGTTTCCAAAGAAAGCCTGGTGCAAAAAAACCCTGAATACTGAAACCTGAAACTGAAAGTTGAGGAAGGTGGAGGAGTGACAGGAAAGGTAGTTGCACATGGCACATTTAGAAGATCTTGTTCCTTCATTTGCTTTTAAGCTTTGCATTGATACCAAAATCAAGCAATTTCGTTGTCTCCACAGTAGAAAAAATAATGAGCAATTCCTGCCTTCATTATCATGTTGAAATGTATGTTAATTGTGAGTTCTCTTATTCTATTAGAAGTACATTTTTATTTTCCTAATACACTAAATCCTGTGCATATATACACATGTTTATTCACCTGCATCTGCCTCTGAGTCTGTACATAACCATATATTCTTACAACTATTTTTTTGTAATACTGAATCAACTTGTCCATGGTAATTTTTAAATGCTGAATCATTCAGTAGCTGCTTCATTTAAATTTTATTTATTATTTCAGGGGTTTTTTAAGGTTTGGGATTTTTTTCCCCTTTGGGTATATGTGCTGTTTATGGCCCCTATACTGCATATGCTTATGTGAAAATAAATTTTTTTCTGTATGAACTGTTCCTTCTCTTGTAAAATGACTTCCATTTGCATCAGTCTTTTAGATAGGTGTTCTGCAGTTTGATTAGAAAGGCAAGACTAGTCATGAGAAATTTTTAGATATATTAAATCCTGGAACACTGAAGAAGAGTGTGGTTGAATTTCACCAGCAGGAATGGAGAATGCAGATATAGATGGGCAAGTGAGTGATTCTTTTACAGCTGAGTGGAAATAATAGTTTCTGCAAACTGGATTGATGAATGAATGCTCTGGGGATGTGCTTTGTAACTTTCTGACAATGGGAGATAATAGAAGTTAAGGGGCCCTGTGCATGTGAGGAAGAAAAAATATTTTTAACAGCATTAAACCCCTATATCTGATTGGAGGTATTTATTTAGTACTGGCATTTTGCTGTCATACCTAGGACTACTAAATTACCTGCACTGAATATTGTACATACTGGGAAAAATTGCTTTAGATATGCCAGTGTCCTCCACATCTTGAAGAAAACAGAGAAAGAGGTTCCTCAGAAGAGGAATCTCACTCTAAGTTATGAGAAATCTATGAAGGGACCTACCCCTCTGTGTTAACTGTACATGGAGCATTGGGGGACAAGTCTCCTTCAGGGTGAAGTGTTGATATTTTCATGGGTAGAAACCAGCTAAGAACTTGGCTCATAATTTAAATCTGTTTGAAAATGGAATGTTTTTATGTTGACCAAGTAAGGGACAAAATTAGATATGTCATGATTTACTTGAGGGTGAATAATGGGGCCCATTTATACAAGACTGAATTTGAGCTTCAGAAAATATGAGTGTCATTCCCTATCAAAGGTCCTGCTTGGTGGTGTCTCTTTCTGTCCTTTTTTTGTGCTTCATTTAAACGAAGTGGCTTCACTGAAATGATGAATGGAATGTCTTTTTAAATGTTAGGCCTCAGTTTTACAAATACTTTATCTAAACATAGATACATAGAAAAAAAGAATGTATCCATAGAAGTAGAGCATTGGGTGGTTTTTTGCTTGTTATCTTGGTTTTTTTTTTTTTTTTTAAATAAATATCCTAGATCAGTTTAAAGAACACAAGGACCAAATTATACGTTGTTGGTTTATGCCTGAAGGTTTTTTCATTTTTACTTTCACGTTTGTTTCCTCCATTATCATAATCACCCTCTTATGCAGAGGGACAGTATACAATTGAGTTTCCTGGAGAATGTTATGCAAGAATATCATCCTTTCCCAGGGGCAGTGCAAAATAAATAAATATACACTGTTGTCAGGGAACAGCATTGCAAACTGTTTCTGTTCAGATCTTAAAAACTTTTGCACCTGCACTGTCTATAAAATTAGCAGTTGGAAATGTGACTTCAAATTGACTGAATCCCTTGAAATGAACACACTAGAGCAGTCTTTGTTTCCAAGGCAACAGTCAGCCCTGTTCCTAAGGACTCAAAAGGTGTTTAAATGACAAGGTTGCCTTCAGACCGCATCTTACTGAATTTAAATTTTACATTCATTCAGAATATCTGGAACTATAAAACTTTTCTAATGTGAAGTACAGCTCTCATTATGTCTTTACTCAGTCACTCCTACAGAATATTCCCTTCCCAATACTATACTCTAAATATATTACAGGTCATGCTGCATTTCCAGTTTCTCACTGTAACTATTATAGGAGACAAGTAGTGATATCTATAGCTAAGATTAGATAATACTTTCTATTACATTAAACTACAATATTAGAACTATGGCAAAAATAGGTTCTGGAGGACATAGTAAAAAAAACCCAATCAGGTATTTTGTCAGATCTAATCAGATCTAATGAAAAGCTCTTAGCCCCCCCAAGGAAAACATGTGCATGATACATGATTAATAAGTGCCTGACCAGAGTTCTCTGAAATGTTCTTTATACATTAAAAGTGATTTTTCAGGATACTTTTTCTGAATGCTCATGGAGAGCTTTTCCATACCTGTGTGGCCTCATGAATGAACAATGATTTTGAGGGAAAATCATGCTAGCAAGAAATTACTTTTTGGCAAAGCCATGAGAAGAGTTAAGTTCTCTGTGTCAGAATGGAGCAAGTGGATGCAGAATAGATGACAAAACTTCCAGAAGTCAGAAGAATTTAGTTTCACGTGAAGGAACAGTAGGCTGAAGAGAATGGTGAAAATTTAAAGGCACAGATCAGAAAGATAATTTTGACTGTGACATTTGTGGTTGGGGTTTTTTATGAAAGAGAGGGAGAGAAGAGTGCAGGCATAAGGCCTCACATTCCGCTGACATGGAGACAGAGAAGTTTGGTGTTAGGATAGGTTCATATCTGTGAATGATTCTTTGCTCTCTGGTTACATATTTTCTTTCATGAATGGCAAATTCAAATTCTTACCACATTTTGTAGATTTGTCTAGCTTGTTTGTGAAGAGGAGCTTTGGAAAATAATGATCTTGAGGCAGTAGTATTGGGGAGGAGTAATTTACTCCATCATCTAAGTACTTCTGCAAATCCTTTGAGACAATTTTCAAATTACTGTTTCTAATTCCTTGGAAATACATTGACTTGAAGCTGTAACACATTTAATTCTATTTATGCAGGAAAGATTTGTTTTGGAGGTTTGTTAATCAACAGATATGCTTCTGGGAGAGGTATCATTATACTGGTTTGCAAAGCCTCAACTGTTTTCTAAAATACAGGTATTGAAACCTGTGTAGCATTCCTGTAGAGTTTAAATGGTGAAATGTACAAATCTGTTTCACTTCATTGTTTTTTAAAAGAGTCAGGAAACATGAAAGTCTTTATCTGGAATAATCAGCCCAACTCCATTAGGTTTGAGAGCCTCTTACTCTCAAGCCCAGAGGGAATTTTCAGTTGGTGATGTTTGAATGCTTAAAATACCTAATGTTTTTAAAGACCTTCTAAAACTTATAACAGCATTAAGTGTCATTACAAAAGTGAGGACTGAAGTTTTGTCAATGATATAATAATTGTAAAATGGGACTCAAGTGAGAAGTAGTAAATTGAAGGAAACTTGGCAAACCACAGTTTTGCTCCTCGTGCTCTGGATTTTTATTCACCCAATGTTCTTAGCTCAGTCTAAGTTACAGGATGTTCAGTGAGTGAGGCTGCTTCACCTAAGTTTATTTTTATTTTCACTGTTTAATAGCAAGGTAAATACTTATTTTTCTCTGCTTAGAACCTAACTACTGTTCCTTGATTTACATAGTGTTTATTATTCAGGATACTCAGTTTCTCCACACACAGTACAGAGTACAAAATAAGTGACGTAGATTCAGAATTGTCTCATTTGCAAATAAATGGTAGCTCTACGTAAGTCTTGGATCTTCAGAATTGTAATTACACTCACTACTTTTTTGTTTTTCTTGTTGCCTGCCTAATATATTCCTACTTGTAAAGAAGATAGGGATTTTTCAGAAATAATGTATGATAATGTAATCAAAGCCAAAGTGAGATTTTCAGAAATGCTGATGGATTAAGTGTCTAATTTCCACTGTCTATCACTACAAATTATGTGTGGCCTTTAGAAATTTTTTGAAAAGTTCACCTTTCATTCATTGCATTTGCCAGATACAAAACTGAATCAAAGCTATTTATAATCTTCAATCTCAAGTAGCTCTCATCAGACTGGCTAAGATTACTTTTTGGGTGTGCGTCCTCCAGAACAGTTTGTGCAATCCAGGTGTTACTCGTAACTGCAAACAACTGGAAAGCTTTTCATTTAATCCAGCAGGTGAAATACTTCATCTTGAGCATTGCTGGGCTGCAGAGAAGAGTTTTTAGTAGCCTCAGAAGAGAAAATACATATTTCCTCTTTCCTAAGAGTAACTGACTGGCTCTTCTCTCCTGCAATCATTTATAAATGTGCTTGCACTCTAGATTTTGTTTTACTCCGAATTCCTTCTGTTTTTTATGTTGTACAGTATGATTGGATGCAATATAAGGAAATCAGAAAATAAAATACCAAATCACTTTTGTCCTGGGAGGAAAGATTTCATAGTAATTTAGATTCTGATGAAGCAGGTAGAGGTTTAACACACTCTTCTAAAATACGTTCTATAAGGCACTTGCTTTCATTGAGCTGCCTGGTGCTCATCAGGTGCTGCATTTGCTGAAAACTATGGTTTCATATATATAAAAATAGGAAGACATAATTATTTATTGAGGTATGTCATCACTTGAATTTACTGTAAGTTCGAAACAGCGTGAAATGCACAATGAACACTATAATGCTCGCTTATGTGGCAGACTTTCTGCTGTCCGTTTACATACCAGACTGTAAATTCTGTAGTATTTTTTTATGCTTTTACGTGTTTCAGAAATTTCAAAGTTTCATAGTAAAAAGGCTTTACAGTACTTCTAAATATAAATAGGCTTAAAAATAAATCCTGCAAAACTGCAATGATCCATTTAATAAAATGCCCATTTTTATAAATGCCCTGAAATGAGTGGGTGAAAAATAGTGTGACACATCATGTGGGCTTAATCTGTTTCATATAAATTTGCTGTGAAAGCTCTAGTTCAATATAGATAATGTGCAATCTGTTCTAAACATCCAGTTGTACAATAAGGGTAATTTGTGGGAGACAGTTATGGATCTCAAGAGCCCTTTCATCATGCAGAGTATTGAATTAATCTCCTCCTAAATGCTCATTCAGAAAGTGCCAGAAGACTGCTCTGTTTGGTTGCCATGGCAGATATTATTCTCCTGGCTCCTTTGAGAGCTACATTTCTATAAACTATGAGTGTTTTCAAGTTTATCAAAGCAGTAAGTTGTAGTTATTCTGATTTTCATTGCAGTTGACAGTTTCCTTCTGTCATGCTTGCATTAATTTTATTCTTTATAAATGTTATAAAATTTCTTTTTTCCTTCTTACTCTCTCAAATAGAACAATAATTTTCATTTAGAGACAAAAAAGGGCTAAAAGGTATTTTGGACATAGAGTCTTACAGTCTTTTGTAGATAAAAGTAAAAAGAAATCAAAAAATTTGGTACCTGTATGCTGAGAGACTAGTGAAAATGGCAGAATTCTGATAAATGCAGGTTGTAAACAAGGAAGGAAATGACAATCAAGACTGTACAGGGACAGATACTGTGAAGGAGATTGAACTGATTTCTTATACAATAAACTTTTCCATTTGCATGTTCTCCCATTGCAATTTCCTTATAGGCAGCAGAACTAATGAAGCCTGATTTCCTCAGGATTTATGTCTTGTCTTTCCTGAGCCTATAGGCAGCTGTGCACATGTCCTCATTAAACCAGTGGCAGTTACTCTGAGCTACAATTCTGTTTTCAGTGATAGGCTGTAGGTTTGGATTTCCTTTCATATACAGCTACTGATTTTCATAAAGTGAAGAGACACTTGGCATTCTTGATACCTCTGCAGAGTTTTGACTTCTATTGAAATTGGCTGGTGGCCAATTTCACTAGAAAGGTGGAAAGTTACTTTGTGGTCTCTTGCTCCATGGCCCTGGCCCTTTAGACATCTGACTCAGGTGGTTTTTAAGAGACATACTGTCACTGTAAAAACTGCAGATTTTAGGAGGCAGTTGGCCACCACTGAAATTCAGAGACTTACTTGAATTTTAGAGTTATTATTTAATAATTATTCTGTAGTAATGCATGCTGTCAGTTCAAGTGATTATGTTACTTGCTTGTCCTGTTACAATTTGGATGACCACGTACTTTGAACACTTCAACTTCAGAATTTTTTTTTTATTTAACTCTGATGTTTTGGTTTCTCAAAATAATTATACTCAATATAAACCTATCACTGAGGAGACTAACAGGGTAACAAGTAATCAGAGTTTGCCATGAGATACTTGCCTGCATTTACTTACCCAGCTACACCTGTCAGTGTTTGAATTAGTGCTGAGCTCACAGGAAATTCTGTACTCCTGACATCCAAAAGGTAACCCCCTTTGCTACCCTGTTACCCTACCTTGGTTGCTACTCTGCCCTTTTCTAGAGACATCCAGAAGGAAAGCTGTTCTTGGCGGTCCTGTGTCAGCTGTGCAGCTGAAAGACTCTCAAATCTAACTCCTAATCAACTGTGAATACGTGGGAGGATACTGCTTTGTATCAGAGACAGTGTGAATGATCATGTGGACAGGCATTGAAGGGAGGATGAGAAGCTACCCATTAATAGCTGGAGTTGTCAGAAATGTTTTGTTGATATGCAAATCTGTCATTTACCTATTTCCAAGTTCTTTAGTTTAGCATAAGGGGACACAGCATACATAAACTCTTCAGGTACTGGATAAGCAACAAAGTATTCATTCTGCACTTTGTTATGAATATGCACTCACAGTAGGAAGCTGTGTGTGGATGGCATGTGTTAAGTCTTCCTGGGGGAGGAGATTTAGTGTGTGCACAAAACCTCAGGAAGGCAGATATTTAGAGAATTGAGAAACTCTGAGTAGAATTATACATCGTAGAGCACTGGAAATTGATTCATTATGATTGCATTTTCTCCTTAAATGAAATTTGTTTCTCACACAAGATTGTGGAAAATGCCATTCTGGCCAGAACCTACGTGTAGTTCAGACTGCCAACAAATCTGTTAGAGACCATCCCATTGAAACAACAGCTGAACCATGAAATGGTTAAATTATGAAGTGATTAAACAGAGAAATATTAATATAAGAAAGTTAGTCACAGTAACATGATGGGGTTTTCAATATGCAAGCAAAATAGGGAGCACATTAAGTGGGGCAAATAAGGCCTGATATGCTTACAAAGGATGTAGGAGGTTTTTAACTTGAATGTCTGTAACAGCCAACATACAAGCATTGCCTGTTCTTTCATTGTTCTGCAGAGCATCATAAAGACAGGATTTCTGCTGCATTTGAAGGCTCATACACTTCTGTGGAAAAGCAGCAAGGCTTGACATTTGAGAAGTTCGAGAAGTTTGCTGTTCAAAGAAAGCTGGTTGGGGTCAAAGACCATGTCAGTCTTTAAGTAGTATTCAGCATCCTTTTAAGTTAGCATGAATATTTTATATTCTAATTACCTAGTGTGTAATTAATTCATTGCACACTGTGCTGTAAAAACTGAAATACTTCTTTTGACAAGCTGAAAATAACTTTTTATTATTCATACAGGGAGTAGGATATTGAATGTTGTATGTAACAGATTATAAAGTACGAAAATGTATTTTGGGGTAATTTAGCAAGCAGAAAAGAATGGAGTTCCTTTAACCTTCTCTTCCTGAAATAAGTATTAAACTGAGGTGGCTGACATTGTACATTTTTGTCAGCTCAGTATAACATTCTGCTAAGAACTTTCTGAAATCGTGGGGCACATACTGCAGCTTTCTATAGACAAGCATCTGTACATCATTGCATGTGTATCAGTCTCAGTGTTGCTCTCTTATAGAAGCAATATTATGTTGCTGTTCTGTGTTTATTTAATAAGAGACTGAAATCTCCAATATTCTGAGGGAATTTACATAAAAAGCAAATTCATTTATGTACATTGAAAGCAACACACTATGATATAAATAGCTGTGTGCTTAACCAAAAGAGTAAATTTTCCTGTGTGTGCTCTCAGGATTGGTTCTCTTTGATGTGCAGCTCTATGAATAACAAGTAACAGGGCATGGAGTGGCAGGTAGCTCGTGTGCAGAAGAGAACACTGTTTAGAGCAGGTCTTTTGGGGAGATAATGTCTTTTTTGCTTCTGAGAAGCAGGCTGTCAGGAGGGTTCAGCAGTACTGTTAGGCTCTGCATACTAAAGCATGCTTTTTAAGATGCCAGCTCATATAAAACGGATTAGAGAAGCCAGGAGGAAAATATCTGCCAAAAGAACTGAATTCAGACAGATACTTTTTAAAGCTTTGTTGTGTTTTAAAGTTTTAGTGAAATAAATGAAAATTAAATGGAAAAGCAGAATTGAATCAAATAGGACATTTTATAAATTAAGGTACTGTAATACTCTTTCTTTCTTTTTCCTTTCTTTTCTATTGACAACAAGTAAAACTTCAGCTATCATTTCAGAGCAATTGTGCCTCTGTCATTTGCTAGGTTATTCACTCTATTGTAGGAGCAATGTGCACTACTTATGGCTATATATCCTCTGAAATAGATTGAAAACAGAAAGATTTACTTTTCTGGGAAGCATTTGGAGAATCTGAAGTTTATTAGTTTAGTTGCCTTGTTTGGTTTTGGATTGGTTGGTTGGTTTTTCTTCCTCATTTACAGGCGCTGCTGACCTTTATTTTTTTTTCTGAGAGTGCTTTAGTTCTTGAGTCTTTGTTAAGGCTGTGTAGCCAATCTATGACTTTTTTGTCTGATTACCTTCTTTTCGTAGGAGAATTTTTTTATCATCTGTTTTCTCTGATGATAATAGTATTATTCATATTCTAATGATTTTTTTTTCTCTACTGTCTCAATTTCTGTTTCATGTGGAATAAATTACAAAACTTCCAAAAGTCAAAAGAATGTGGAATGTGTATAAAGAAATGAGGCATAGCCTGGTCTATCTACCCTGTTATCTCAGAGCAAAGCTGTCCCAGAGCAATATATACTGCAATAGTGCACTTCTCAAGAGTCTGCTGCTTTTCTGTGACCTCTTCTTGGTCCCTCAGAGCAGAGGAAGCAACATTTAAAATATCTTGTTGGGACAGAAATTGTTATCTTGTCAGACACTGAATGTTTGGTAGGGTATTGGCTTATTCCGAAAGAAAAATACAAGCCGGAAAGGACTATCTCCCAGATAAAACTCTGAAATTAATTAAAGGGGCAGCTAAGCAGAAAGGATGGAGAGGTAAGGAGAGTAATTAATCTCTTTTTAGGAGGAAAAAAAAAGGAAAGAAAAAGCCAACAACTCTAAAACCCCAGGAAAAAGCAACAAAGATGTTCAACATGATAAAGCAATGACTTATCAAAGATGAAAACCAGTTTTTGATACCTGAGCAAGTACTGTTTTCATCCTGGAAAAAAGAAGGCTCTGGATGACCTAATTGTGGCCTTCCAGTACCTGAAGGGAGCCTAAAGGAAATATAGAGAAGAGACTGTTTAGGTGGGCATGTAGTGATAGGACAAGAGGTAATAGTTTCAAACTGAAAGAGAGTAGGTTTAAATTGGATATTAGGAAGAAATTCTGTACTGTGAGGATGATGGAACAGGTTGCCCAGAGAAATTGTGGATGCCCCATCTCTGAAAGTAAAGGTCAGGTTGGATGGGGCCCTGAGCAACCTGGTCTAATGAAGGGTATCCCTGCCCATGGTGGGGGCTTGGAACTGGGTGATCTTTAAGGCTCCTTCCATTTTGAGCAATACTGTTCTCATGTCCAGATTGATTGATCAAACTTTCAGGGATGTGACCAATTAGAGTTCCTTCGAAGACATGTTAAAAGATAAAATTTCAATGCAGAGAAAATATTTTGCAGGTTTAGCAGACATGTGCAGGCATAGCGACTCCATAGATTTTGATAGGAAATAAATAGGAAAAAGTGGAAAGATTTAAAAAGTTTTTGTAATTATTTTGGTAATCTTCATGTAGGATATGATATATCTGCCAGAATGGATCACCAAACCCAGGTTTTTATTATTCAGGTCAGACTCTGAGACAAAAGAACTGTGTGTTAGGTAACTGTTTATTCTGCAGAGTTTATTTAGTTGTAGCAGTTAGAGGGCTTAAGCGCATTAAGACTTCTGTTGCCTTAGCTCTCTATAAAAATGCACAAGTGTTAAGTTCCTGCCCCAGAGGTCTCTTTGGATGTCTGTGCTGCAGGTACAGGTCGCCATCTGCTTGCCCATGCAAGTTTCAAAAGCTTTCTACAATTCTGTCTTGTGTGTTGCTTTTGGTTAGCTAGGAAGGAAAAGAAAGACTTGAAAAAGTTTAGGCAGCAACACAGCCTTACCATATTTATGGACAATTTGACATGCTGTTGGAAGAGCAGGACTGCCCATAACAGAACAGGGATTGCTGGATATTGTTTGAAGAAAAGTTCTGTGTTTGAATAGTTTGAAATAAATTGAATAGCTAAGGACTGTTTCTGTTAAAGGGGTGGGGGTTGTTATCAGCATCTTCTTGAGCTGGTGGATTTTTTCAAAAGGTAAGATTACTTTTTATATATGAAAGAGTAGTAAGTCTGCTAAGTAGATAAGGTTCTTGTTACTCTTGCTCCTTCCTGTTTCTGACTGGAGAAATTCTATCAAATTAATCGGCTTGTCTTTTTCCTCTCTGGGGAGATAGAAAGGTCTGCTCTTAACACATTCTAGCCAACATTTGGTAACTAGTAGTGAGATAAATTCCCAATGAAATGAAAGACAGATGGGTTTGGGTTGGTGGAAGTAAACCCAGAATTTAACTGGTCTGCCAGTTGAGAAACTCTTAAGTGGCTAAATTAGACTCACATGTGGCAAGAAGACACCTTTCTTCTGCAGGTGGGATACACCCAGAGCTTCCCTTACTTGTTTTTAACATGGTGATGTTGAAATTACCAGACCAAATCATTAATTAGTTTATCCAGTAGCTTCTTCTCTGGGAGTGATCTGTCCTGTTGTTTCCATGAGAAGTATATGAAAGTGTTTGCAGCAACAATTAATGGGAGCAGTTCCTTACTGGCAGTATCAATTAGTTTTAAGCTTATCTCATCAATAGGGAGGATTTTCATATCTGCTTCACAAACGAGATTATTTTTAATGCCACTGTGAATCTTCCAGTTTGTTACATAAGCATTTAATGTAAGAGCATTTATAAGGGTCATAGTCATTCTGAGCTGTATTTTCTTTTCTATTTTTTCACTGATCAGCAGAAATCATGAAAGGAGTTTCAGCCATTCACTAACACAGGACAAAACTCTCTTTTCTTCTTTTTAGTCAAACCCCTGCAGATTTCAGAAGAGAGAAAACTTACTTAAGGTGTTATTTATATATTCTTTTCCCGATAGTATTGGTGATTATTCCCATGTCACAGAAAGATGAAACAAAGTCAAGAAGCAAGTTCAGCAGATGGCAATTTCAATGGGATAGGTTTCTTTGATCAAAAGTTAATAGGAAGGCAAAATTCTAATATAATTACTTGAAAGTTAGTTGTACGAGATTCATACAGAGTAATACAGAGTAACATATATAATACATGTTTTAAATTAGTGCTCAATGCTAATTAGTGTTTAGTATGTACTGCCTGCTGAAAAACTCCTTTTCTGGATTGAAGTGTGAATTCCCTATAACATTATGGTAGCAATATTGGCCAGTTCCCAAATTACAAATGTTAATTCCTTACATGTTATGTTAATTCATGTTAATTCCTAACATGTAAATGTTAATTCAGTTACAAATGAGGAAGGCATTGGGAGGAGAATTTTCAGGGTAGCAAAAACCAACACATGGAAACCAAAACCTAACAGCCTCCCATTAATATTGTGGATAATGCCCTTTTAAATACAAACTGTTAAAGTCTTCTTTATGAATGCATTTTCTTTACTTTTTAGATAGATAAATAGATGCAGTATACAGGTACAGAGAGAATGAGAATCTGGGTGTGTGGATTGTATTCAGGTCCTTGGTAGATGCATTCTTACACTGGCTTACTGTAAACCACAGCCTTTGCTGTATTTCCTTACACCACTGATAATGATTGTAATTTCTTATTAGTGGGGGAAATTATGTTGCTGTCATTTTAATAAATATGAGATATTTGCTTTAGTTTATTGAAGAACTCTTTTGCTGTTGTTATGAAATGTTACTGTTTTAGAAAAGGGTGTAACTAATGGCCATGGTTCCTGCAGTTCTGTTGGTCCTATAATGGTGTGTCTTTCTGATGTTTCCAGTGCCAAGAATGAAGCCAGGAGCATGTGAGCACTGACATATTATCAAGCGCAAAGTGCAGAAAATGGATTTCTGCAGCTTGTTAATATTTTGCAATTATTTGTCCTGCCCTAGCTTGCCTATTTGATTTGCCCTGAAGGATCTCTGGAAGTGTGTGTTCACCTTCCATCTTATACCATCACAGAAATTTGCTGTGAATTAGCTAGGTGACTCACTGGATAATATTGACTCACTTTACTGATGCAAAATCATATGATGTTTTCAGCATTTATTTAGAGTCTTTTCACAGCACTTACTGGCATGTTTTTTAATATATGGTTGGTTTGACAGATGTAACAACTTATTTTATAAAGGTCTTACTATAAAACTTACAAGACAACATATTTTCTCACAAATGGTAATGTTGGACAGTGTTTCTATAGCAATCAGACAGTTTTGATGTGCTACAGCTAATATGTTGAAGAGAAATTACTTTAGATGTTTGTGTTGTGTGCTAGATAATATATTTTTTGTGATAGATTAAAGTTGAGGAATAGGAGTGTGATGGTACTGGTGACCCAGAGTATCCGGTAAAAGCACTTTGCAATGTATAAAAAACATTCCAAAGCCAAGCCTTGAGGTCTGATAGAATTAAATTAGCGTGACA
Organism: Ploceus nigricollis; assembly: GCA_013399945.1. Taxonomy (NCBI): domain Eukaryota; kingdom Metazoa; phylum Chordata; class Aves; order Passeriformes; family Ploceidae; genus Ploceus; species Ploceus nigricollis. The sequence goes on along the minus strand of VXBC01009483.1, from coordinate 641,787 downwards.
ATTTAACATGAATCAAAATAGTTAATCCCCCAGTGCATGCTGAAGCTGGCATCCTTAGCTCTGATTTCCATTGAAGCAAAAGAAGGAGGTCAGTCTAGAACAGCAGCTGGACTGGAGCTGCATATATCTGTTCCACACATTCATTTCTAGGCTTCAATTTATTGTCCAGCTTTATCCAGCCCCTCAGAGCAGAGCCCCAAAGCAGGGCTGTGCTGGCAGTACTTTGTCCTTCCTTTGGTTCCCACTGCTCCTGAAAGGCAGAGCAGGATAATGGGAGTGGGAGGAGGAGTGGGGCTCTCTTCCCACCAGGAAGCTGCCAGCCTCCAGGGCCAGTCTTCTTGGCAGTTTTTCTGCCAGCAAATCTGACCCTTACCTACCTGTGAATTTAGAGACAGAAGGGAAAGTTTTCTCATTTTGAAGGAATTGAAAGTGAAAATATAAGGGAGAGGGTACAGCTAGGACAGTAGAACAGCAGGGAATCCGCAAGGAATAAATAAGGAAAGGGAGTAAAATGCTTTAATAAAGCAAAAATACTTTAAGAAAATTAAAAAGCAGAAAAAATAAGGAGGAATGTTACCAAGGCATATGAAAATTGGCTTACTCTGTGCATGGAAGGCCTGCATAGACACAAGGTTCATATTGACAAAGTAGAAGAATTACTGCCATATGCATGACCTTTTTTGTAATCATTCAGGTTTTGTTTAGAAGGTAAAAATTTTAACACTAAGTTCTAAACTTGAAAACCACAATGTTATTAAAAGAAATTCTTACAAATGTAAATGTATTTTATATAATACATGTACTCTGCCTTTATGTGTTGTATTGCACAAAATTTAAATTAACAGAAAGGAACTGGGATTATAGGGTTGGCAAGGCATGAAAATAATAAAATTAAATAGTCAGAAATCATTCATCCTTTTTTTTTTCAATTTAAACCTCATCCCAAAATCTTTTTTTGTAGTTGCTCAGTTACATAGCATAGGCTGTTCAAAGGCACTAAAGCAGATCTCAGAAAGAGAATAAATGCTAATACTCAACATATCCACAGGTTGTTGTTTGTCTTTATATTACAGACCTGCTTAAAATATCATCTCTCTTCAGACTGAAAATAGTGTATCTTATACAGCTTTAATTTGCTCTTTATTGCAAAAGAATTTCATAAAGCTTTTCAAAGAAATTGCTGATGCTATTAGAGGCAGAAAGGCACAGAATTTTGTGAGGGTCTCTGATACAGTGCAGGTAGCTCTGTGCAGGAGGCTGTGAAGGCAGAGCACTTCATCACTTCAAAACAAAGGTGGTGAGCAGTCTACAGCAAAGAGGTTTTCTTCCCACTAATGTTTTGGAAAAAGGGAAAAAGCATTTTGTTCACTCCTAATACCGGAAGCATATAAAGAGAAAGTGAGAAAGTCTGGTTTCACTGAAGTAAAAGAGAACTTTGCCATTGCCTTCATGGAAACCAGACCTTTACCCTTTGCTACAGGCAAAATTGCAACAGGCTTAGCAGGGCAATTCATAAAGATTATAAATTTGTAAATACTGCCATACCTGTAATTTAGGACTATGTCAGCTGTCACAACTTTACTAATTTTGAAGAAATGCAGTTATAAACTACCAAACTAGCCTTTTACTCTCCTACCTGCTTATTAGACAGTTTTTTGTAGTACAGTGAGAGTAATGCTCTGTGTCCAGTTGTGCCACTCCAATGAAAATGGCACGTTTAGTAAGCTGTGTCCTTTGTGTATATCTGCATACTGGTACCAAAACCTCTAAAGTGGCAACATGCAGATGTCTAGGATGGGGTGAAAAGCAGGAATAACATTTATCTCCCCATCCTCTGCCTGTGCTTTGTTCAAGAACTTCCTGAGCCAGATCAAACCATAAATCCACCGTGACTAATTTGAGGAACTGACTTCATCTGATCAGACACATACCAACTTAAATATAGGTTTAAGAGCAAATCAATAGCCTGTAATCAGTTAATACTTATGTTTGGCCCAGTGTTTAAGGGAAAACAATTTATTTCTTTCTGTGGGTGCATAGTCTTCCCAAGGAGCTGGGAATGTGGCAGGAGGGAATTTGCCTTTTCACAGATATCTCTGGTGAAGGAAGAAATTCTGTCAGTGGTGCCACTGCCATTTTGTAAGTATTTGAAAACCTATTTGACACACTTTAACATTCACAGAGTTGATTGCTTCAGAATATTTATACAATTACTGTAACTAGAAATTGTTTACCAGCTCTGTGTTGATTATTTTTTCACTAGGCTGTAACTAGGCAATTGCAGAGTCCTCATGGGAAGTAGAAAAGAACTTGTCTTTGAAGAGAAAAGCAAGAATGAAAATATTACTCAAAATTATATTGTAATAACATGTGCTTGGGTCAGGAGAGCTTCTGCAGGGGAGGAAAACAAATAAGATTGCCTGGCAGGTCCCTTCATTGCTGGCCCTGGACTCCTTGCCTAATAAACTCTTGAGCAGAATTGAGAATAGTTCTTCACCAAATAATCTAAACATTGACTAGTTTTTCCTACTTTACTGTATTAAAATTTTTTTTAATACTCTGATAACAGTTACTTTAGAATTAAACTTACTTTTCATGCTGATACAACAGATAAACAAAGAGGCAAATTCCCTCTTAGAAAGAACTCTGTTCACAAGAGTGGTTACGTTTCCTATGTGTCTGCCCAGCATTGAAGTCTGATTTCTTAACATGTAGTTTTTACTTCAGATATACTATAAAATTTTCAACTTATATTTTTCAGACATTTGATTTCTCTGGCATTTTCTAATGTATTTGTGAGGCTGAAGTTTCTTGCCTGCCACAAAGAAATGGAAATTTGTACTTGCAGTGTTGTGGCTGCTGTGTGGTAGCAGGACAGAGGGCAACCATGCCCCCTGCAAATCTTTCTGCTTATTTATGTCAGATTTATGTCACAGATGGTAATTTCCAAAAATAGTGCCTGAAGTTGGGTTCTTAGTTTCATATCTGGAGGCTGATCTAGATTACCCAGTGAATGTCCTGCACATAGGAGTAAACTTCTTCTCTTGTTACTTGTTTTATTTGAAACCAAGTTGAGCTCTTTATTTATGGCTCCACAAATTAGGAAATTTGGAAAGAAATGTAAGCCCCGGGTAAAACTGAGACCAGCTGGGCTTGGGCTGGGGCTAGCCATGCCTTTTTGTCCACTGGCAGAGCAGAGGGTGGGTAGGACTTTAGTAGTGCTTAGATGTTGGGGTTTATGTGCCTGGGTTCCAGGGATGACTAGCTTTGTGTCCAGAAAGTAGTGGAATATATTTTTTGTCTTCTGAGGGTTGAGCATAATTCATTTTGAGAGACTGTCTCTGTTTTTCACACAGTCTGTTCCCTGCTGTTGCATGGATTACAGGGAGACACGTTCATGCTCTTTGAGTTTTTCCTCTGCTCATTTTGTGGCATTAAATAGTTTAAACTGGTCTCTTGCCTTTTGTACAACAGATTTGGTAAAGGATGTTGGCAAGAACGTGGGCTTTGGCCTGTGCAACACCGGAATCAATGCTGTGTGGTCTCCCCTGGCTAAACCTCTGTGACGTTGGTTTATGCACTCAAGGGAGGCTTGTGTCTGTAACCCAGCAGGTTCCTTCCAGCTTTAAGCTGGAAAAAATGGAAGCACAGAGTTAGTCTGAAGCATATCTTCTGCAGAAGCTGTAGTGAGCTGTGTATTTTTTCCATCACCCAAGCACTTGGCCACTCAAGCAGTGTGAGGAGGAAGGACTCTCGCTGTCTCCCTGCAGTGCCACCAACTGCCTTCAAGCCCTTCACCAGCACTGCTGGCGTTGCTGCAGAGGCTCTTTGGCTGCTTTCAGCTGTGCCTCCTCGATCATGAAGCAGAGTGAGTGCAAGGCATGTGAGCTTAAGTGGTAAATTAGGGCATATTGAGCAGCCTGCTTGTTAGCCAGACTTTTACTGCAGTCAGAACCACAGAATGGGTCAGTTGGAAGAAACCTCTGGAGATAGCTAGTCCAACCTCCCTGCTCAAGCAGGGACCCCCAGAGCATGCTGCTTAGGATTCTGTCCAGATGGCTTTTGAGTATCTCCGGGGAAGGAGATTACAGTTGGTATAAAGCTAACATAACTATGTCTGCAGTTAAGCTTCAGTGTCAGCCATATTCATATATTAGGAATTTGTGTCCAGAAGGCTTGTTAAACTCTCCAAGTGCTGAGTCTTTCTCTTCCAAAGGGGATGTGCCTGCTCAGGGACACCCTCCTCAGTGAAGAAGCTTGTTAAACTTCAGAGAGGCAGAATAGTTTGGTTTACTTATTTTGTCTTGATGGTAGCTAGTAATAGCAAGCAGGTAATTAACATCCTCCAAAACCCCTGAGAAAATGAATTGTACCATTGCCCACCCTGAAGCCATTAAAGCACCATTGATGTGCTGTTAACCTAGGGGCCAACTACACCCTTAAACCTTAGTGATGTCTGTATGACCCAGGGCACAGAATTAATGAAATGTGTGTGGGACTGCACAGTCCATCCCTACCCTTTGAGATGTCACCAAGGTCATGTCACATTGCACATTTTTGCATCATTGCTTTCGTAGCCAGTCGATAGTCTCTGACTCCAAAATCTATTGACCAGCTGCTGATTGGGCGAGAGGTAATTGCATAAGCTAAAGGGGAGAGCATCCTGTGGGCTGGGCTGGCATCCTGTGAGGGTGGTTTTGGCACACACTCCTCATCAGGCATTCAGATGTTGTTTAACGTTGTATTTATCTGTCACTTGGCAACTATTTGGCCAGTTATGGTGAAAAAAAGTTATGAAATATGAGCTACACGAGGACAAAAACAATGTAAATATTTTGAGGGATGGAATGCATAAGCTATATTCTGAAGAAAATACTATTAGACTGTCTTGTGTGACTTCCACTATTCTTCATTTTTGTACTGTCTGCTGAACTAAAATAAGGTTCAGCAGAGGGTGACTAATACTGTAAGAATACTGTAATGAGTATTAATTAATACTTTGCAATTCAAATCAGAGACAATCTGAAGGAGATCAGGAAAAAATCTTGGGAAAAAAAAGTACTACAAATGGGGTTGCTTTGACTGCTATTCCTCACAATGCTATTAATCAGGTACAATATTCCAAGGCACAAATTATGTGATTCTGCAAGTTTTCCTGACTCTGCACTTACTAATTTTGCAAACCTATTGTTTCATTAACACTGGCTTTGTACTTGGTATTCTGTCTTGAATTAGGCATACAAGAAAGGAAAGAAGAGAATTTTTTTTTTTTTTGCTCTTTCCCGTTACTTTCTATTTCTTGTAGCAGATCCCCACTCTGGATCTATGGAGTCCAGGCAAACTTCCTGTCACAATTCTTGTAGAAACAACTGTAAAAATCTCTCAACTTGGGAGGGACCTCAGAAGGTCAGTAGTCTTACTTCCTGCTCAGGATAGGATTGGCACCAAATTTAGACTCCAGGGCTGGGGGGGCTGGGGTTTCCTGTCAGGTGCTTTGAGGACAGAGACTCCGAAACCTCCCTGGGCCCCTGCTGCAGTGCTTAGTTACCCTTGTAGTGAAATGTTTTCTGTTGGGGCTTTCTTGGCTTATTTTTTAATGACCACTTAATTTTTTGTTCTCTGATTGTGCACCCTGGCCAATACCTTGATTCCATCTTCTATCTGACCTCCTTGTAGATATTGGCAGGTGTCTCAGGGCATATGCATCACCTCCCTGCCCATCTTGGATTCCACAGTTGGGCTTGGCAGAGTTGATCAGTATCTTCTTATACTGGAGGGCCCAAAACTAAATACAATCTTTCAGGTGTAACCTAGAAGTAAGGAGATCAGTAAATATTCCTCAAAAATTTAAATTACTGTAATTGCTCACAATCCTTGTGAGAGTGACAATTCAGGATTTGTTTCTTTGTTATCTTCAGTTTAAAATTCTTCTTGCTTTTTTACAAAAAATCTGCATTTGACTATTTAATGCTCATGTGTGGCTTTCCTGTATAGAAGGTTGTTTCTACTGGGTTGCAGCATCACAGGGCCATTGGTCTTGGCTCTGGGAAATGAGGAAGTTGTGAAATTGTTCCTGCAAGTCTTTATCATACTACTGAAGTAGGGGAGAAACTGTATTCTGGAAATCGATAGCTTTCAAGAAGAATGAGGGGTTGTGCAGGATCACTTAACTGAAAATAAGCATTCAATGTTACATCGTGGCTGTGTGGTCCTGTGATTTATAAACAGGAGTGTCCTAGTACAGGGACTGATTATTACTGCTGTCAAGAAGCATCAGTTACCATCCCCAGCTAAGGAAACAAACATGTTGCTGGAAAAGTGGTCAGAGTCAGAAATGCAGCTTAAAAGGAACCCCAGGCCCAGAGTCCTGAAGCACCGTTCCCTCAGAGTGTTCAGTGCCATAGACAGAAGCCTTGAGGGAAGATTTGTGATTCTAGGTATGAAGTTACCATAACCTTACACCATTATAATCAGTAAGAACAAATTTCCATTAAAAAAGATTTTAAACCTTTACACAGAATAAAATACTACATGTGGAAGAGGCTTACTGAGTTTTGAAGTGGGTGTTAATTTGCCTCTTCTATAACTGGTTGATACTTACAGATTAAGCTGATACAGTTCTTGAGACAGCTCAAGAGCCAAGAAACTCCTATTGTTGTGTTTGGACACCATTACAAAAGAAGTATTTAATATATATCTGTCATGTTTTCATATTATATTTAATGCTAGAAAGTTGGAAAGATACCATGTACCACTGCTCTTTCTAACTGCTTAGGAGCTGTTCCACATGGTGTATACAGGAAAACCAGAAGATGGGGATGCTTATAAAAAACATCTGCTTTCATGTGTTCTTATATTTAGTATAAACTATTTACATGTCTGTTCTTCATATGTATGAACTTGTGTGTACATTGATTATACCTGTGGAAAAACCAAACCAGTGAGTCAATAGATCCTGGTTTCTTTGGTTTTCACTTTTATATGCTTTCTGTTTTTTAAATTGTTTTCCTCAGGTTGTGGTTGAATTGTCAGTTGGCATTAACACACACTGTGGTAAAATTCAGAGTAGTTAGAGGCTGACTTACCAGGTCTGGGCATAACTGGAAAATAACAGTGTTGTGAGCATCTGACACAGAGCTCAGCAAGGGCAGTAAATCAGCATTAAACCGGCAAAGGCTGTTAGCGCCTGTTAAATGTTGGCTGTCCCACAGAAACCATAAAGGAAAGGTGAGAGTGTTTGATTAGGTTATGAGTGTGTGCAGAACCAGCACTGGGGCAGCAGGAATGCTGGCTTCCCTCTGTTGTCCTCTGGTGCAGAAGGAAGGTTACAGATGGATTGGCAAGCTGGGGGTGTGAGAGGCAGCTCCTGCCTCTCAGCCCAAGGGCAGGAGGAAGCCACGTGCTGGGACCTGGCCCAAAGCAGCCCTGCTGTGCAGAGTGAGGGGCAAAGCCCTGGGCACAGGGCTTGGAAGACACGGTGGGCCACGGTCCTTCTCGTGCCATGCAGAAACATCCTGCATTTCCAGCGAGCAGGTGGCTTGAACCAAGCCCTGGCACTGCTCTGGTAAATCCCTTGGCAGCTCCTCAGGTTTTGCTGTAGTTGAGGTCTCTGGTGCTGCTGTGTATTTCTGTTATTTCATGGTTTTAGCTGTTTAATTTTGTATTTTGGTATTGTTGGCAGCACTAAATCACATGTTTAGATTTCCATAGCCCCTCTAACTGGAGAACTACCAGAGCCATACCCCGTACACTGAAGTTGGTGTTTCTGGTTGTGAGTGAGCCCACAAAGGAAGTAGCCTGATTTCCATGCTTGGTATGCAGCTCTGTTTGTGGTGTGAAAGTATCTGTTCTGTTTTAATAAAGTCCTTTCAGAAAATTTAATATTGAAATGTAGGGAAATCTAAGCAATTGGTAAAGCCTATTTGTAAACCACATTAAAGGGTTTTTGCTATTTCTCCTGGAAGTACTGTCTAATTATATTACATGTGCTTTACAAGGAAATTTAAACTTAATAAAATGGAAATAGCAAATCTATTGAATTACAACAGATAAATATTTAGAGCATTTCCTAATAGTAGAATTTTAGGATAAACAACACTGTAGCCCCACTAAAATTAACACTAGTTTAAACACGTTTCACTCATGTACTGCATGCATAGGCTGCTGTTGCTAAGGGTGCTGCATAAAACAGAGCATTAAGTATAAACCTTTCACTAGTAACTCTCAGCTGATAATAAATGAAGAATGGCTTCTTGAGCCAACTAATTTCTGAGCTGTGCCTCTGATTAGTTCACAGAGGCTTTTAATACCCCTCAAATGAGTGGTTTTTGTCATTATGTGTCTAGTAGGTGTAACAGGTAGATGAAGACATTTTTAATATCTCTTTTCCATGTTTTTAAAATACTTCTTAAAGCTTACAAAGAAATGTCTTTTTGAGGGAAGAGCAGTTAACTCAGCCCCACAGGTTTCCCAGTGAACCTGTTGGGGCTGTCAAGGGAAAAGTGATCTTAAAAGGTACCTCGTCAGTTCCCTTTCTCAGCAATAAAAATTTAAAAATACACTCCCTTTCCCATATGTTGTCTTAGAGAAATATTTTCCCATTGAGCAGGAACATTTACTTTCACAGTAAAAAAGAAAGAAAAATTTTTAATTCTTCAGCCTGAACTTGGCAAAGAATTTTTGTGTTTAAAGGTGCCACCACATGTTGCTTGCCCAAGTGATAGCTCTTGGGGGAGCCTGGTGCTGCCAGGTACTGCCAAATACATTTTGGTATTAGAAACTATAAAGCAGAAATTAAATACACAGCTCTTGGGGTTCTCACGTGGCTTATGATTCATTTCCTGAAATATGTGTATGACTGCATTTGGACTGATTTTGCCCAGCCCTTGTGTGCCATGGCAGCATGTGAAGCTATTTTAAGAGGTTTTTCTACTCACTGGCCCGCTCTACAAGCTGGGATATTTGTTTGTTCGTATCATGTATTTTAAATATGATAGCATGAGATTGCCAGCAGAAGACAATCCTAGTTTAAGATTATCTCAGTTAAAATTAGGAGGGCCTTCAAAAATAAATGAGAGTGGTCCAGCTTGTACAAAGTTTTTGGACAGATTACATTTAGTCATCATTAGCACTCGTGCTTGGTTTTTTTCCAGACTTTGGCAAACCCTGCAGAGATCAGAGAATAAAAATACCTTTCCAGTCTTCTGCATTCCTCATCGATCGCCATATAATTACACCAGCACTCAGAATTTAAGAAAATCATTCTAAAATAAGAAAATGTTTGTATTTGATGGATCAGAAACTGAATGGAGGTGCTGTCTTCTGTGTCTATGTTTTTGCAATAGGAGGAAAAGTCACTTTAATTAAAGATGCTATAGTTTTATTCAGACATTTATTTAAATAAGTGAATCAGGATGTAGAAGAGGGAATCTATCTGTATTCCAGCCTTTAGCTGTGGCTTTTTTCCCTGCACTGTTGCTATGGAGAAGCATATAAATATTTGTATCACAAACTAATTTTACTTCACTTATAGACAGCATGGAAATACAGATAAAAATGGTAAAGAAAAGTTGTTGTAGGTGTGTTTTTAGCATGCAGAGTAGTGTTTTGGAATAGGTTCAGGCCCAGACTAGCAGTGCCTAGTAGGAAAGAAAAGGCAGAAGGTGCTGTGTTGAAGCATCTGACATCTTTGTATCCCATGTTGTGGGGTAGAAACTGAATGATAGTGTACACTTTATTTGCAGCTTCATCTTTTCCAATTTTGTTATAGCATTATTAGATATACTTCTCTTTCTAACAGGTCACATGTCATGGGACATTTCTATGAGATCAAATACAAGCGTAAAAGAACTTCAGCTCAGTAGCACACGTCCGTCCTCCACTGGGGGAATGACACAGAACCCACACAGCAGCTTAGGAGTTGAAAGCTGCATAAATAGTTTCTTCATATGATCACTCACATTTTTTCACGTCCAGCCTTTTCATTTCCTTCTCTGCCAAATTGCCTCCAAGGAGGCAGTGATGCTGGGCATGAGTGAATTCCAGCAATGCTGTGCACCTCCTTGCCTCAGCTCCTCAGCCTCTCCTTTGGGCTGGTCTCCCTCTCGTCTCCTTCCTGTGAGTGTTGTCTCTGTCTTTTTTCTTTGGGAGACTTCAGTCACTCTGACTATTTCTTGGTATATCAGGGTGGTTCCAGCCTTCCAGACATTGCCCGGCCCTTGGCTGACAACCCCCAGGGGATGTGTGAGAGATGCCTTCAGCACAGTTTAAACTCTTTCTTGTTGCCTCTGTAAGTTCTGTGTTATGAAACATTCTCTTTAACGAGAAGCTTCACAGAGTGGCTCTGTTTTCTTTTACTCAGCAGATATTTTCATCACCTGGGCTTGTTATCCTGGTTTCACATGGTGACATGTCTCTGGTGACATCCTAGGATAATGAAATCAAAACTGGTTATCAACAGGATTGGAAATAACATGTATCACCATAGCAGTCTGCTACCTCCTTCCTATGTCACAGGATTTTTTTTTTATTCAATTCAACAACAACAAAAGAAATACTGAATTACAGTTAACAGATTGTTGCAATGGGAAGTGGAGGCAGCAGCTTGTCAATTCATTGACCTTTTGAGATCAGCTTAAAAGCCTAAATATTTAGGGTGAAATGACTTTCGCATAAGGCATTATCCATCACAAAAATAATTAATTAACATTCAAATTGCATTGCCATTTGATGAGTGTTTTGGTGGACAAAAGTAATGCCTCTATTAAAATCATGTATTTTGTAAAAATCAGGCATGACAGACTGGTGGTTTTTGTTTTTATATGCTCAAGCTCTTTTTTTGTGTGGTTTTATTAGTCAGTTGGATTCTGGAGTGTCCTACATTGGGCTCTAGCTGGTTTGTTAATTCCTCCTGCTGCCACTGTACTCAGCGTCTCTCTCCGTTCTTCTCTCCTCTGGCAGCAAATGAAGCTGGCGGCGGAGTCGCTGAAGGAGTAAACACGGAGGAATGAGGATGACTAAGGCGGTCACATGTGAGGCGGAGCCAGCGTTTGTGGTCATGTGTGGCGCTCGGAGTGCACCCTCCACCATCTACTGAGTAGGTGGCACCTGCTTATATGAAACTTGGTAAATAAGCTTTGCCTGACACTCTAAAAAACTGTATTTTCTCCTGCTCTCTTTGTTTCTCATATGCAATTGCTTGTGAAGGTTAACACCAAATAAAGCACTCCAGCTTATGCCAGGTCTGGATAAAACCTGCCAGACTCCCTGTGCTTTGAGTGATTGAAAACAGATCCTGCGAGGAAGCATCCAGAAGCTAACTAGAATTTGCAACTTTCTAAAGGGGAGAAAAAACCAGACTATTATTTAATTTACTCTCCCTTTATGGTTATTGCCCCTTTTGTTCCTTCATTACAATAGCTAATCTATTAGTTCAAAAATTTGCTTATTAGCTACTGCTTGTCCACAGCAAATTAATTTAAGTATGTTATACATTTCATAGGGAACAACAATGTATTTAATTATGTGATCTGAGAAATAGTTTGAACATAAATATTTATAGAATATGTGCTATGTACTCCTGTTTGCTAGTTCTCTAAACAGATCCCATCTAAAATCTTTTCAAAAGCTATGTAAAAAAAATTTAGTAGGAAACAGCTTGCTGATCAGTGACTGATGAAGCATATTTATTTTCTAATTTATGTTGGATTTTGGTATCACTCCCGTGGATTCTGAACTGCAGTATTGTATGAATGGATCTTCTCGTTAAGTGAACTAACAGTAAACAGATCAATTAAACTTGATACACCAGTACTTGTGTTTGTAGTCAATATCTGATTTAGTTTTCCTTGCATTTCACAAAAAGGTAGCTGTCCTAATGTTTCATTGTTTTCTGACAGTAATAGGACCGAAATCTACAGTGTTTGCTCCTGTGACCTTGAGACAGTTTATTTTTGGCTGCTGTGATGTTCAGTCTCGGTAGATGTAACTGTGTGTGGTACTTGCTGGAATTTTGTTCGCAAAAATCTGCTGCTGCCATAATTAAGGTACTTGCCTACTTTGCACATTTCAGATTTCTGCCACAGGGCTCCCACAGCAGAATAATATAACTAAGCCAAAATAATATATTTCATCTGGAACTAAAAATTAGGATTTCTCAGGCTCTGCAGGTGTGACCCAGTAAGAAATGGCTGTTCCCCTGAGAAGAGAGGCAAACCTGTGCTCTGGCTACTCAGTTCTTGCTTCTCCCACTGTTAGTCCCCCACGCTGCTGCTATTTCAGGGGTATCTCATGGGCTGCTGCTTTCACAGCCTGTTCCCAAAACAGTGTCAGGGCTGTGGCTGCACATGCTCTGCCCTGAGGATCTCTGAGGGAAGCATGTCACCCTTCCTGTAGTGCTGTAGAGATCCCAAAACCAGGTATTTTTTAGGAGGGGACCAGTGTGTTCTCCATGAAAACTCCCCATCTTTGCAGTCTCCTGCCCACTTTGATCTGAAGTAGCTCATGTTTCTTCAAGTTTTTACTGCCTGGTCAGTGTTTTTGAGTGAGTGGTTCCAGAGAAGAAAAATCCATGGGATGAGTTCCTGTTGGAGTATGTTCTTGTGAACATACTTGAAGTCATTTTAAAGGGATTTTGCTGGTCTGCTAATTGATGGTGGTCTGGGATTGTGAAGTTGATGTGTTTTGCTGATCAGCTGTATCAGGTGTCTGGAACTTTAAGATGGGTTAGAAAAGGAATCAAGTCGTGTGTCAACTGTGATCATGTGAAACAAGTCACCTCCTGCAAAACTGACTTCATGGTTTTCTTTGTGGGATCCATTTCTTTTGTTTTCTGTGGATAACAGGAAAATCTCTAGTGAGGTCTAAGTACCCAGTGACTTCAGTAATGTTGACTGTTGCCTTTGCCTTGGGAAATCCCTTCACTTCTGCTTAGTTTCCTTATCTAGAAACAGGGATAATAGTGTTCTTAGGTACCTTCTCCACCTAAAGTGAGGAGATATGGAGGAATTCTGACCTTCCATGGTGTGAGAAGTATGGGACTCCTTTGTTTTATAGGGATTTAAGTTTGTTCCACATACTGGGAGAACTCTTGTTTTAGCATCACAGATGCTACATGGTCACGAGAGAGACTGTTTCTGTCCTAAAACACACACTTTAACCTGCTGAGAAACATTCCCTCATAGTGCCAAGTAGTATTTTGTCACTGAACTGAAATTTAGTTCCTATTCCTCTGTATGCAGCTCTTTGTCCTTTCACTGGAAAGGGATTCCTGTGTTTCATACTGTCTGGTGTACTGGATTTGCTATGTTGGGTTTTTTATGCATTCATGGTGGCATCTATTTTCATTTCTCATTTGAGGAAAAAACTCTTTCTGTCTGTGCTCCTGAATGTGTTGTTTCATTTCTGTCATAGGTGCACTTGTAAAAATTTTGGGATGCCAGGGATGAAACTCACTGACCAAAATCAGTTGTCAGGTGAAAATGTCAGAAAGAATAAGATATTTATCAGTAGCTGCCATTCACAAGGTATGGAATCTGAATGTCTGTTCCCAGGTCCGTGGCAGGGTCCCTTACCCAGCTGAGAGAGCCTCACACCTCTAGACAGCCCTGGCTCTGGGCCCTGCAGGAGTGCAGGCCACCAGACAGGGAGGGGTGTGTGGCAGTTCTGCCAGTGCCTGAGTCTAAGCCATAAAATAAGTTTATCTCTGGTCTCAAGCTTCAGGATAGAAAAAAAAATAAAAACCAAGGATGAGGCTGGAGCATCCTGTTTGGGAAGATGACTGTGTGGGAGTAGCCCGTATCTGTTAAGACTTGGATTTTACAAATCTCCTTAGCAGCAACAATAACAATCCAAGAAAGCTGTTCTTAAGAAGGGCACTCATAAACCACTTGCTGGTGATACAAGAGTTCTCTCATCAGGTACCTTGTGAGTGCAGGTCTAATTGTGTGGCCCAGAGGGATCTGCTGACTCAAGATATCTACTGAGGAGAACAGAAGAGGAAAACACTCATTACATGGAAAGGTTCTTCTGTAAGCAGGCAAGCAGTTATGGATATTTTAGCCTACCTGGGCCTGAGGGGATTGATCTTGAATCTCATTCAGAGAAATTTGAGTTTACTTCCTTATTCATGTAAGCAAAGTCCCTGGGAACAATGCCTACTCCTGTGATGTGCTTTCTTCAGGAAAGCTCTGCCATGCCTCACCCAGGAGCTGGAGCGGCGAGTGCCAGTGCCAGGCCAGGGCTGACAGCACGGCCTGGTGACTCAGTGCCAGCCCTGGAGACTGGTACTGAGAGAGGAGGCTCTCTCTGCACCCCAGTGCTTGATACAAAGCACTGTGGTGATGGCCTCTGTCATCACTGGCATCATGAGGGCAGTGCTGGGCCTGTCCGAGGCTGAGGGCATGTGGCACACACTGCCAGAGAGAAAACCAGATCCTGCCTCCCCTGCTCTGTATTTCTCAAGAGAGAGCAGTGAGAGTGAGGAAAGAGGAAGATGTTACACAAGGGCTTGCTGAAATGAATTCCTGATATCTGACATGAATCATCCGAGAGCCTGATCAAGTCTGTGTTACCTCTCCGTGCTTCTCAGGCCCTATACTTGCGTTTTTCTTACGACATAATTCTTCCACCACATTGGAAAATAGAGGGCATCTCATTCTTTACCCCTATGTAATAAGACTTTACTCTGTCACTAATACAGGGTTCTTGACTTCCAGAAATTGATGTCATTTGTAATACAAGCAGATAGGCCAAACTGAGTCATCTTAAAATTACAATTTAAAAAAATAAATAAATAGCCAGAGCCTGTTGTTCAGGGAGGGAGCAGGCTAAGACAACTGCAGAGACACTGCTCTGGAGAAGGGCAGTCCAGCAGTACCTCTAAACACCGTATGGATGTGAGGGAGATTGGCTGGCTGCATGCAGTCAGCAACTCAACAAGTGAGTCATTGCTACACTTTCCCAAGTACAATCATGTCAAGGTGTTACTGCTCAAACACCTTTTATTGAAAGGAAGTCATCATTTGGAATTAATGACAAAGAAATCAGTTCTGATTCATTCACATAAGCTTAACCATGGGAAATGCTTACGGGGTGGCTGGGTTGTCTCTGATGTTTGGGGACATTCCAGCTTGCCCGTTTGCTTGTTCCGTTTATTGCCAGACAGCTGCTTTGGGATTTCCCTTTATTTGCTAATGAAAAAGTCCTTGAAAAAAATCTGACATGAAAAGTATCTGACCTGCACTTATCAGCTAGTGAGATGTTCCTGCTTGGCCTTGCACTCATAATGTGTTACGCCTTTCCTGTCTCAGTCACAGTCACAGCCCTGAAAATTCCTTGGCCACTCCTTTCCTGCTGCAGCCTCCACCCAGTTCTGCAGTGACCAGAGCTGGGAAGCTCCTCAGACAGGGCAAGGTCCCAGCTGCACAAGCCCGCAGGTGCAGCTCTGCACAAGTGCCCCAGCCTAAAGCAGTGGTCACCTAACGCCATGTATTCACAGAACCTGTTCCGTGCCCTTGCTCCCTGTGTCCCTACCTGCTCTGGCTGGTTAGTTTGTGCTACAGGAGCAGTTAAATCACTGCTGAACTGCTCCAGCCACAGGCACCAACAGACACCTCTGAGGGACAAGATGCCAGAAGCCAGCCCGCTCCCAGGCAGCCCCATGCACCTCACTGCAGCACATGCGGGTGGGGCAAAGCGGGCTGGCACTGCTGCTCTCCCCTATTTTTACTATTCCCCACTTTACGTTATAAAGAACCATGGTCTGGAGTTCTGCCTGAGGAACAGCTCCTTCAGCCTTGAGACAAAGAACTCAGCAGATGACTGTGACAGCTGTTAAGCCCAAATGAACGCATTTGATCACTGCACGAGAGTAACTGGAAGTTCACAAATGGATGTGCATCCACACACCAAGCCGGGCTCTCGCAAGGCAAGGCCCCTCGCTGTTCCCAGGTGCTGCAGCGCAGGGACTGGCCTGGAGCCTGTGCCGCCCTCACACACCAAACACCAGGAGACACAAACCCCATCCACATGCAAGTCGTCGGTTATGCATCAATCAGGATATCACTTTTATTAACTGGATTTTCCATTTCTGTCGCACACAATGAATGTTTGTACAATGAAAAAGCCAAACATTGCCAGAAGCAATAAGATCAGTTGATATTTCTGTACCCTCTTAACATACATGGATTCTTTCTTGGTGAGAAATTTTTATACTTCTGTTCATTAATTCTGCTTATTTAGACTGCTACTCTTAAAATTCTGTGTCAAGATTGTCACATCTTAAATACAGATTAAGTTGCTAGAGGTACATTATTTTTTATATACACACATACAGAAAAATACAAGACTAACTGTTTTTCCACAATATTTACTTTATACACTACTGTAACTATATGCAACTCTTAAAGACACGTTAAGGGGTACAAGAAACTGTTTACTTGCTCTAAATAGTTTGGTCCAATATTATCTTAATGTAGTGGTTATTCTCGCCCTTCCTTTTACGTGACGACATAACACGACGTACACCACATGCACAATCATTCACCTATCAACAGAGGGGGAGAGGACAGCACTCAGACTAACACATCTGTACACATCTGTACACCCAGAGGTCCAACCAGCCACACACAACTATAAGGCTATAATACAACTATGCAGCATAAATGGTCAACACTGCTGTTCTAAAGTGAGCACCATATATACAGTCGTATATAAAAACATTGGAAACAAAATACACCTGGGGTTAGTTAAAAGGTGCCATTCCAAGGCTGTACATATCAGGAAAGAGTATTTACAATACTTGGAAAAAAGCTGCAACAAATAAAGTTTATTGCCAATGCCCTTTATAAACTTGTCTCCTACGTGGATGTTACGCTCACTGTCTGTGAACCACACATCTCATTTCTGGCCCTTGGTAAGATCCCTGCTCAAAAAATTCAAGCAATTATGTTCTATGGCTTCACCCACACATCTATGCTTGTAGCTTTTAACTAAACTGCAACTAGAGATTAAAACTTAAAGAAGCAGAACACTTCTCCTTTGCCTTGTTCCAGAAGCAGAGCCCCTGGCTCAGCTCACCAGGAAGGACACCCCATGCACTTCAGACGCTCTGAAGTCTTGCAGGAATCACATGAGCTGTTGTGAGCTGTGGCCATCCTGACCCAGCCGTTCTTTGGTGCTCTGCTCCCTCCACAGCAGACACAAAACACGCGGTACTGATCATTCTGAAAGCATTACAAGATGCTCAACAGTGTCAAACTCCTCTGGGACACCCAGGGTCTGCCCAGGGTGCTGCTACATAGTACCCCCAGTTTCACTAGCATTGCTTAGAAGACCCAGTGCACAGCATGAAAAAATAAAACATTCTTGCCCTTCCCAAAACTAGGAATCTGCAATATATTTTATTCTAGATAATAAAATTCCACAAAGTTAATTCATCTGGTCAAAAGTATCCTTTTGTACAGAAATACTCTAAATCAAGACCTTGCCATGGCAATGGGAAAGCTGACAGGAAGGCTCAGAGCTGTGAAAGAAACACTTTCCTACAGGCTATTTTAAATGGACTTTATGAACAAGTGTATTACTGAGGGAAAATAAGTGATGCACATGTGGGGAACAGCAGCATTTTAAGTCCTAAAAAGAGTAATAATAACAAAACTGTAAATGACAATTTCAATGTGAATCCAATTACCTAAAGGTTTTCCATCCCTTATTGCCTTCTGGAATCTCAGGGAGGGGAGGCGAGAACAGCAGAGAGGGTTTACAAGGTAGAAACCTAAAATACTAAATGTGTCATGATATACTACTAACAAAAGTAATTCATACAAATACTTTATTTTCAGTTAGCATGTAAAAACTCAGAAGTAGACTTAATAATTTACCTTTATTATATTAAAAAGATTGTCTGCTTGTAATATTAACATATTTCTATGGGAGAAAGCTGCCTTAAAAATCTACTTGCCTCTTTTTTTTTTTTTAAAGAAAACTGCCTCTAGCAAAACAAGATCTTTTCAGTTTGATTTTTGAGCCACAACTTCATCTATATCATAGCTTAAGACAAATAGGTGTGGGTTTAAAATCATATTTCAAGATCACTAATTTTCAGTGCATCTTTGCTTTGTACAAGCCTTGGAACATCTGAAAGCTCCCTGAAGAGTTTTCAGCATCAAAACATTATTGCTTTGGTTCTGTTTCAGACACATAGAAGTATGCCACATATCACATATTTTAGTTTTCACAGAAGGTCAGAACAAGAATTAACATTTCATAAGCAAACAAAAGCTTCTCTTTCTAGTTTAAGTGCAGAACATGAAACTTCTAAGTGCTTCATTTACATTAGGATCCAGATCTTTATTTTAATTTTATCCAGATCTTCCATAGTAAAATTATAAATGTAAAAATTACACAATAAAATATTCTGTTGTGTTGAAAAAGAAAAACATATCTGCTAGCAGCATGCAAAGACCATGCATTGTCATACCATCAAGCAAACACAAAATTAAAGTATAATAAATAACTGCTCAAAGCCCACTTAAAAATCTTAAGACAACAAAAGGGGGTCCGTGACAAGGTGTTCACAGCTCTGACCAGGAAGAATGACTCTGTCAAGCAAATCGAGCTGTTCAAGTCAGGTCATTGTCAAATGACATGACAGCAACTGGTTTGACTGGAGGTACACAGCAGCCCCTCCTTCGGGTTCCGCTGAATATTCACAGATATCTTTTCACAGAGAGGTAGTTGTAGCACATTGTTTTTCAAGTTCCTGTTCTTTAGCCGTTCCAATTCATTTGTTGTGTCTGACATTTGGTCGGAAAAAAATTTTAGGCTGCCCAGTGATGAAGCCTGGTTTGCACTTCCGCTGGAGCTTATACACATTTTCCACGTTGATTTCTCCTGTACTTTTACACTGGAAAAGGACAGATTGTTTTGAGGATCAATAATGTATTTCGTGCTGCCGTGAATCTGTGAACCTAGACAAAGGCTCATTAGCTTCAGGCTTTCAACCAGTTCCCCTGCACTTCTGGATGACAGCTGCATCGAGTTTCCAGATCCAGCACATCTCCGAGTGGAACCCGAGGTGGTGTTGGTGCTCCCACCAGAGCTACCAGAGGGACTTCCCCCACCTTTGTTGTTATCACCTGGGCTCGTTTTGTCCACTCCTCCGTTTCCGTTGCTTGGTTTGCTTTGTCCACCACCATCTCCCTGGCTGCCGGGTGGCCCCTCGCTACTATCCCGTCTGTGCCAGGAGTAAGTAAACCCGCTGTCCTTGTCCAGACGCCTCCTACTTTCCGAGTCGTCATCGCTGGTTTCGGAGCTGCTGCAGCTGGAGCCCCGTCCCTGGCTTTTCCTCCGGTGGTAGCGTTTGTGCACGGTGCTGGGTGAGGCGATGTTCATCTTTAACCTGCTGAGCTTTGGGGGCAAGTTCTCGTCCATGTCAAACTCATCATCTGACTCTCCCTCCTCGAAGATCTGGTTGAGGACTGGTGCACTCTTTCTTGAAGTAAGACGATTTGTAACCGAAGGCTTACGACGCAGAACAACTTGAGTAGAAAGAGAAATAGGTTTTTTATCCTCCTCATCCTCCTCTTCATCTTCTTCTACTCTGAACAAGCACTTCCGGCCACTGGTAGTGGGTTTTAAGCTCATCGATGGAACTGCTGAAAGTGCTGGCCCAGCCAGTTCAGGGATCTCTTCCTTCTTTGTGGAATCCCCAAGGGCCTTGCTCCGGTGCCCGTTGAGAACGTTCTCAGCCGTGCGAGCTGGTGAAGACTGAGGAACAGTGGCGTGGGAGAGAGGGGTTGCTGTAAGGTCATCCTCCAGATCCTGGGGGACATCAATTTTTGTTGGCCACGACTGCCTGCATAAAAAATTAAAGATAAACAGGAAGTTACATCACAGCAAGCATTTCAGAACTTACAAGGAAGTGTAAGATCTGCACCAGAGAAGCACAAGTACTGACACACAAACTGGGCTGCTGAGTGGCATGTCTGTAAATAGCAGTACTGAGTGACTGAACACAAGGAAGTGTTCTCTGAGAATGTGCATTCCTTTAGAAATGCTGCTATTTGAAAGGAACACCATCTATACAAGAACACAGTTTAACTGTCAAATCAAAATTTAAGATTTCACTGCTCTCAGAAAATGAATTAAGCAATAAAAAATCTTGAAATAGTGTCTCAAAAAAATAATCTGAGATTGGTACAGAACCACCAGTACCTAGAGGAAGGTACAAGCCTATTCAAGCGCAACTTAAGACAGTATTGCAAACTACTTCTAATCTGAAGCTTCTGGGGTTTTCCCCCCAGTATTCTTAATATAAAAATTAGGTTAGAATTAACATGAGTGAGACTGAAAAGGTGAGTAAGATGAAACAGTCTCTCATTCTCACCAAGCTCTATTCTACAAAGTTCCCTTTAATTTTAAACACATGTAAACTGAGATCATACATTTATTTGTCCTTAGCTGAGAATCTGGAACGATACAACTGCATGAATTGAGAACTCAAGCTGCTTAAGAATATCACACTTGAATAAACTGTAAATCCAAGCTGAAAATGTATGACTCTGTATTAGCATTAGCTCAAATCAAAATGAAAGTAACATAAGTGTCCATCAGTTTTACAAGTAGGCAGCTGATGTCTTATCTCCAGTATCTTAAGTTACTCTAATGATTTGCATTTAACTTTAAATCTTAACATATATTGTAATATTCCAGTAATGCACACAGAATAAACTTAAGAACAAAGACTGTCAGTCTTTACTCTATTTTAAAAGCCTAATCCAAAAAACCAACATCTACAGACCAATACGTCAACACCGAACAATTCTTCGACTTCTTCACTCAGCATAAGCCCCACATTCCTTGTGTTTCATTCTAAAAAGTTTGCCAATCTCTTAACTTTACATAACAAAAATACTCTTGCAACTGCATGAAAAGCTGTAGTAGAGACCTCTGGTCACATATGGACAGCATATTACAAGACATTCCCAACCATATTTTGTGTGTGCCAAAAGAAAGGGCTGCATGCCTTCATGGCCCAGTTTAGAAGCAAGAGAAGGAGGACAGCAGAGAACGTTTCACACCAAGTGTGACCCCAGGTATCTGCCTGACAGGCTGCATACAAAGACACAAGAATTACATCAGTTTTCTGCTCTCTGCCATGTCAGGAAGTCAAGCTGAAGGAAGAGGGAAGGCTCAGACACCTCTTTGCTGCGGTAGGACTGCATTTGCTGAAGGCCGCACAGAGAAGGACCCTGAAGTGTGAGATACTGGTCTACGCCAGGTTGTCTCCTGACAACTCTCTCCACAATTGTACAAACTTTGAGGAGGAGGCTGTACTAAAACCAGCAATAAACTCACCCAGCCTTGCTGCAGACTTTGCTTTGAAGCACTTGCATCGCTTATGCTCAACCAACAGTGCCAGAAACCTCTAACCTCTAACCCAGGACCCTCTAACAGTAGGGCCTGGCTGCCCACACACCGCCTAAGCCTGTGTGGTGCATTCCCTGCGTGGAGCCATGCAGGCTCCTGCCTGTCTCACTGGGAGCTGCTGGTGGCCCTCACCAGCCTCTCTCCAGTGGGGAGCTCTACCTGGAGGGAGGCAACAAAACCAGCAGCTCCGAGCCAAGCTGCGCAGACAAGAAGTGACGCCTGGGGTGCGGTCTTCCTTGGTTTCATGCTGGCACCCTCCCTTAGGCCCCAGCTGTCTCCAGAAATGCTGGGAAACACTGACCCAGTTTGCTGATGACTTGTGCTCTGCTGTGTATTTTAAACACAATTGCCTGTAATTAACAAACCGGACTTAAATACGAAACATAACTACAAACATGACAGAAAATTAAGATCTCAATCTTTCAGGAACTTGCCATGCTAAAAGAACAGACTGGTTTGTCAGCAAAAATAGGAAGAGTTCTGTAGTTGTCACAATAAAGAGCAAATATAGTATCTTACAGTACTGTAGTTGCCAGGCAATAAACCTCCTCACTACAGTATGTTTATCTCTTACAGCAGTCCATGTTTGCCTCCCTTCCCCTCTGCCTCTCCCTTTATTCCCAGTGGGCCTGAGGGGAGAGATGGACAGAAAAGAAGCTCCAGGTTGGAAATAAGTTAAATTTGGGTTTTTTGTATTTTGAGGTCTCAAAATCAAAGTAATGCACTACTGTGTCGTCTTTTCCATAAGGTCATTCTATAGAAACACTTGGAATTTAGAACCATCATGGAGGCAGAGAACAGCTACTGGGACCATAAGAGCAAGGATTCCCAAGTTCGTGCAGATGTCCTTGTTATGAAAATTCATACTCATAGGGCAGGCTACAGCTACTCCAACTTTACAAATTCATATAAAAATTTAGATTCATTGAACTTTTTGTTCCAGTTTCTTATGTAAGTAGAGATGCCCCTTACTGAAAGAGTGACATTGATTAAAAAAACCCCAAACAATTCAAAAGCCAACTTTATAGTTTTAGAATTTCCATTTGAAGGTGAACTCCAGGTCTTCCTCTAGAGTAATTTGTTTTATAAGTAATACATAGTATTAGGAACATTTGATGGGATTTCTTTTTTCAAAGAAGCTGACATAAAAATGAGGGGATGATCCATCATGAGAGAACTGCTGAGTCAAAGTTACAGTATCACCCTTGAAGAGAGGTGAGCTCTCTAATACCAAGCTCCAGACCATTTAGGTTCTGTAGGCAACCTTCAGATGCCTGCAACAGTAACTCTTCTCAAGTACCTGCAACCACCTAAGATAAAATTTTCTACATCAGTGACCACTGAATGAATGATGATTAGGTGTACACAATGGAGGGTGCAGTCCCACCTGGGGATGACAAAGACACTGAAAACACTGTAACATTCATGGAACATCAACTCATAATTCAGGGAGACAGAACAGTATTCAGAAGAGATGCCTCTAAAATCTCAAGCCTAAATCCAAGGTGACAACTAATGGAGACTTTAACCTATTTTCCCAAATGTGTGTCCTTAATCTGTAGCAAGTGTCCATTTTTTTTTACATTTAACTTGAGGTAGTAGTACCTTACTTTTATCAATTAGGCCATGGAAAACTATGACTATGCACCAGAAGGACATCCCAGCACTTACTCCTATTACATGATTTCACATATGACCTTGCATGAAAGTTGCACAGAGAAACTTTTGGAATGAACAAGTTATTTTGTCTTTTTCTCTAAATCATACAGATAAACAACACTGAAGGTGTTGCTGGAGTTAGCAGTGCTAAACATCAGCACAAACATTTAGTATTCTTTTCTCATTAATCAATTATCTACTAACAATTGTTATTATTGCTAGTAACAATTACCAGTATTTTACCTAAATAGGCAACTTTTCAAAAGACTGGAGGTTACAGGATGAAAGTTAATGAAATGCCTCAGTACCTCCTCCATCTTCACTGGAACAATTGTCAAGATGGGCCAACAAATATTTTATCCAATACCAGCAGATCCCTAGTGATAGTTTACTACTTAATTCAGGAAAGAAAAACCACAATGTTTAAGAAAAATAACTGCTCAAAACTTGAATCATCCAATATCTATGTTGAAGTGGAAACTAGACTATTTGCCTTTTGGGTTGGATGTTTTGGTTGCTTGGTTTTGGTGTTCTTTTTTTGGTTGGTTAGTTTTTTTAAAGTGTATTCTGCTGTAACTGAAAATGTGGGATGCTTTGGTAACTGGTTGCAGAGCAAATGAACTGGCTGAACATAGCAATACCAACTAGATGCCAGAAGTCCAATTCCCCCCTTTTAGTTTTACTGGGTCACAAGCTAAAGCTTGGAAAATCTCAGGAACCCTTACTATTAGGTTTTTTAAAATCACTTTTTTGTCAGACAAAACCAATCTATTGCAATATATTTAAGTGACTGATTGAAATGGTAAATTAAATAATTTTTCTTAGACAACAGGCACAGCAACTGACATGAAAAAGAACATAACCTACAGGTCAAATTCAGAGTGATTTCTCATTTATAACTAATTCCATATCAGCAGGTTTATGGATTATGCAAATAATTTTTCCCCAGGGATATTACATAACACAATTTGTATGAGGAGCTGAAGGTCAATGAACAAGCCCTTTTCTAGGGGGTGTGAAAACTTGCCTCTGTAGGTACAGACTTCAAATTGCCTTGTCATTTCCTGAGAAGGGTAGGAATTGAAAATATTACGTGCAACTGATTTCTGAACGGTTTCTGAAGTGTCCACAGCCCTTTGAAGACATTTAAAATTTGCAATGAGTAAGTATTTTACTGTTTTCAAGAAAGCAATACTTGAGAAATTTAATATTCTCACTAAGACAATTTAAAAAACAAACCAACCAAACCCCACCCAGCCACTTAGATTCCTAAATTCTCACCTGAACTGAGCTTTGATGTTGCTGGGGCTTGCAGATCTGGTCTGTATTTCCTTCTCTTGTTTTTCTCGCAGGATCCTTTCAGCTAGTAAGAAGTAAGTAGCAGTGATGTGATTGTATTTGTTAGTCTCCAATGCCCTGAGGAAAGTACAAAACATAAAATAACCCATCCATCAGTGGTTTCTAACAATTGGACATGCATCTCGCAGCTTGCTGTGCTTCCCATAGCAGGAAGAGTGCCTGAAAGCAGGACTGCCCATTTCTGATCTTTTGATGAGCATGCCTTAATTTTATTAAACATAAAGAACCAACAAGTCTAGCAATTTCAACTGCAGTTGGAAGGAGACATCCTTAGAATATCATCCAACAAAGTAAGAAATTACTTTTTATTTTACATTCTTTAAATGATAACTGTTTTTTATTAATGTTCTGCACCAATGATGGGCTCTCCCACTAGCACATGCAACCACAAAGTACCAATATTCGGTTATGCAACAAATGGAAGTAAACTTTCAGTATTTTAGGGCTACCACATTGAGTTTATAGTAAAAATAAGTTCATAAACCAGTAAGCATCACTCAGACATTGTAACAGACAGGCTGCCCCTGTTACACAGCTAAAAGCTTAAGAAGTGAGACTGCTGCTTTCTCTTCCCCATCAACAGTTTTTAACAGCTGAACACATAAAAAAAGGAAAAAATATTTAAGATCTCTTTCAATTTGGGGAATATTTTAGAAATTTGGCAGTTTTAATCTATTAGAAGAATCTATGTCGCTTTCTAGCAAGCTTCTTCAGTGACAGTGACTATTATGAATTACATAGATAAATGGAATAATATTTTAAATTAACAAAGATTTAGGTACACTGGAAATGTGCTAAGGGAAAAATGCTAGAATTTGTCACCTTCAAATATGCATGAGAGATGAAGAACAAGCATGGATTCCAAAGCATTTAAGTTTACTCAAGACAGCTACTGCAGGAATCAAAACATTGTTCCAACACATTTTCTTGAAGTTTTTCCTAAATTTGAGTATACTTAAGTACTTCTGATCCCACAATATCCTATCACAGAGCAAGGCTGCAATACTTTGTTTATTAACTGAATACCCTGATATTTAAACACCAAAGTGCCCAAAGTTCTCGTGATGTTCTTGAATCAAAAACAAGAGGTGCACAAAACAAACTGCATCTAGAGTGCTGCCGACTTACTCCACTATGGTGTCTCTGTCTGCGATGTCCCCAAGAACCATGCGCTGTATTATACTGTTGTGCTCCTCCTCAGACAGATTTTTGTATGATACAAGAGGAATATTATACTTGGTTGCAGGAGATGGATCAACTCCTTGGAGCCATGCATGGTTTTCAATCTCTTCCAAAGATGCCCTTCGCTTCGGGTCTCTCTGCAACATCCGTGTAATTAGACTGTGAATAAAAAATAAATCTAAACAAAAATGCACACACGTGTTTAAAAAAGCAGTTGTTGTAAGAGCAACATTAGGAAGACATTTTCTGCTGTCAGGTCACACAGATTTTCTGAAGTCTCACAGTAAACAATGTGATGGGAAACTGTTTAGTCTCAAAGACATTACAAATACTGCTGAACTGAAACAATTTATTAAAACAATAAATACCATAAACACTGCAGTTTTCATTTACCATACTTAGATAATTAATCTGATTTTTCTCATTTATTTGATTTTAGTAGGTTTTATAGGGCAATTACAGGTCACAGGTGGCCTATCAGCTAGTTGGTAAAGTAATAGAAATGTGAATTTTTTATTATTGCTGCTGTGAACAAGTATATGGAATGGCAAGATAAACAGAAATATTTTATTCTGAAGTAACTATCAGACATTTGAGTCTTCAGTATCCTTGAAAAAACTGTGATTTGTTCTACCCACATATAAAAAAACCTAAACAGACCAATACACTCTCTGAGATGATAAAGTGACAAATCTACTAATGAGTTGACACTGAGATTTTACAAATGCTGGAAAGAAAGTGCATTAATTCCCCAAGTAAAGAGAGAAAGAAGACTTCATTAGCACAGCACATCTCTGTTCACTTACTATACATGGAAGATTCTTGGGGGAGGTATTTTTGGCTTTGTTCAACAAATATGGATATACGGTTTTGTTGCCAAAGTTACAAGAAGAAACTCTGTTGTTCCAACATGTGTTCTCCAGTTCTCATATAGTGCTTTTTCTTCCACTAAGTATACTATACCATGCAACTTCTGACTGCAAGGCCACACACAAGGCACAAAGTTAATCACAATTTTTAATGGTTTTTTTTCTGGTTTGCCTTTTTTTCTGTGTGAGATGATGTATGGATTTAAGAAGTGGAGGTTAATCCAATCTTCTTTAAAAATTCTACAGTAAAAAAAAAGTCACATTTCTTTTTATTAGCTGTGGTCTCTACCCTTACCGAGAGGAAAGGCAAGGATGAGACACGGGAGCCTTGAGTTTCTTTGCTTTTGTTAATATTATGACAGAAAGAGAACAAACTCCATATTTAATTTGACTTTTTTTTAAACTACACTGCCTTTAGTAAAATGGCACAAATGTAGCACATGTGTCTCCTGCTTGAAGCTTGTTTATGCATCTCAATCCACAAATGCTTTCACTCGGAGCAGGAAGTTTAAGCATTCCCAGAGTCTTTTCCCTAAGAAAACTTAACCTATAGAGGACCTGGCTAAATGGCTGTACATTGCTCATGCTTCATATAGAGAAAGCAGATCTGGACATGTAAGCAAATCAATATTAGCAAGTATATTAAGCAAAAGGCTGCAAAGGTAAAGTTTCCTGGCCTCACCATGCAGCATCTCAAGAGATTGATTTGATACAACTCACTGATAAGAGCTCCCTCTTAAACCTCTTCCTGTATTGTACTTTAAACCTCTTCCGGTATGTGAAGCTCCTCAAGCTCAGAGCAGCTTTTCCATGTTACTGGAAGGTGTTAATGAAAAGACAAGAACACCGGCTATGGCACAGAATTATAGAATCATTAAGATTGGAAAAGACTACTGAGAGCATCAGGCCCAACCACTAAAATAGCACTACCATGCTCACCACTAAACCATGTAAGTGCCACATCTACACTGATTTTGAATCATCATCACCTCCAGGCACAGTGATTCTACCACTTCCCTGGGCAGCCTGTTCTCAGGCTTGACAAGAAATTTTTCCTAATATCCAATCTTAGCCTTGAGGTCATTTCCTCATCCTTTTGCTTATTACATAGGAGAAGAGACTGACCCCACCTGGCTACAACCTCTTTTCAGGTGGTGGTAGAGAGCAGTAAGGTGTCCCCTGAGCCTTCTCTTCTCCAGGCTAAACAACCCCAGCCCCCTCAGCTGCTCCCCAGCTTCACTGCCCTTCTCTAGATACAATCCATCACCTCAATGTCTTTCTTGAGAGCTCAAAAACTGAGCACAAGGCTCAGGATGTGCCCTCACCAGTGCTGAGCACAGGGGATCACTGTCCTGGTCCTGCTGGCCACACTGTTGCTGATGCAGGCCAGGATGCTGTTCACCATGTTATGCATTAGAATCCTGGACTGCACAGATGACAGGTAAAGAAACAAATGGTCATCCTGACCACAGCTGTAACAAACTTTATTCTTTGGCAAGTAACAGAATTCTAGATGCTGCTCTAGTTTTTTTGACTGAATCAAATGCATTTTTCAAGCATTTATAAAGGCATCTGGTTCTCTGTACTGGAAATTAAAAGATACTCTACTGCAGGTTCAAGAACCCAGACAAACATTTTAAAATAGTCTAAATTATGCAACTGGGATATATATTTAAAGGCCTGAAGGTCATTAACCAATAGGGAAACATGGGAAATACTGGAACATATCAATAAAAAGGCTCCAGTGAGCACTGCAGAAAAACACAGCAAAAGGAATCGTGACTCCTAAGTGGATATGGTATTTCCAGACCAAATATTTTTCTCCCTTGATAGCCTAGGATGGTAATTTGGAGTTGCAGTTTCAGTAGGAGATGAGCAAAACTTGCTGTGTGACAGGTTTTGGTAACTTGTTGTTTGGACAGAAATTGATAAGCAGCAGTACCTTCGTAACCCTTGTGACAGAATAATCTCAACACCACCTGGTAATTTGTCCAGCGAAAGAATTGGCCAAAGCCAATCAGTACTGAGTAATTTCTTCAGTTCTTTATAAAATGCATGACAATTGAGAGACATAAAAGGAAGAGTATCAAGGAATATTCTACACATTGATAATACAGTATGGGGAACTCCCAAAAGTAATGCAAATCCACTTCTGTGAATGCTTCCAAGTTGTTTAGTACTCTACTTACTCTTTACATTCTTTGGACACATGAGGTGGTACCGTGTATTTGCAGTCCATTATCATAGTCAGAGTTTCACTGTCATTTGCTTCTTGGAATGGTGGTTGTCCACAGACTAACATGAAGAGGATGACCCCCAAACTCCATATATCTGCAAATATAAAGTACATATTTAAAAAACCCAAACTGTTGAGGATACAGACATAATTACCATCCAATCCATGAAATATTCTTAAAATGCATATTGGGGTGATATTGTACTCTTCATTATGAGCATTACTTATGGAAATTGCAATTCCACTGAGTACAAAATACAGTAGTTCCATTGCTTGACAGCTTTTACAGTTTCTGAAGGGGAAAAAAACGCAGAATTCATTACTTCAAGGATGCATAACAGTTTGATATGCATTAACACTTTTGACAGCAGTGTTAGATAAAGCTGAAAATAATCTGGTCACTTAGAAGGCAAGAATTCATTACCCTTTTGATAACAAGTAGGCACAGGTTATTAAAGAGATTTGAATTCAAAGCACATTCCTTTCTCAATGACTTGCATAAACTGTTCTCTGTATTGTTTACATGGTACTCAGAATCACTGGTTTGGAAGAGACCTTCAAGATCATTGAGTCCAACCCATGCCCTGACACCTCAACTAAACCATGGCATCGAGTGCCACATCCAATCTTTTCTTAAACACATCCAGGGATGGTGACTCCACCACCTCCCATGACAGACCATTCCAGTACTTTATCAGTCTTTCTTCAGTAAAAAACTTTTTCCAAATATCCAACTTTAATTTCCTTTGACACAGCTTTAGACTGTGTCCTCTTGTTCTGTCAGTTGCTGCCTGGAGAAAGAGACCAACCCCCACCTGACTCAATCAGGTAAGAAATTACAAAGAAAGTCACTTATTTCAGTAAGACTGATTTTGCTATGTTTTTCCTTCAGCAGTGTTGCGTTGCTTTAAAATTTGGCACTTCCAATAGTAACTAAATTAGTTTATGTAAAACCAGCTTTTTATACTGCTGATACGACGAAGTGCGGAGTAGTGGGTTTGGGTGCTGGTTTTTTTTTTTAAATATCCAAACATAACAATTAACAGTGATTTCTACTACAATCTGGGAGTCTTCTTATTTCCTTCTAATTCCTGCTTGTGTAAAATAAACATTTAACAACTCTCTTGCTCCCCAGTGGAATGGCATACCAAAAGATGAAAAAGAAGCACTTTGGGGCATGAAGCCCTGTAGTTGGTTTCTACTTAGTGCAATAGTTAATACTTAGTTCAAATCTTTATTAAGTGCCTGCCTAAAAGAAAATACTTCTTGAGTGTCACTGCATTCAATAAAGGAAGCATAAATATTAAGAAAGGCATCATATTGCAGAAAAATAAACAACTCGCTCCAATACATGCTTAATAAAATCTCCATGATCTTAAACTTCAGCTACAACTCCATGCTCTGGGAATTTCAGCAGAAGTTTTGGGTATTAAACCCTTAACATGTTACAGATCTGTACCCAGTAAAACCAAACAGCTGAGAAATGATGGGGCAGGCACCTCCCAAGGAAAGAGGGGAGAGCAGCCGGCAGTGATCTGGGACACAGAGCACATCAGCTTTTTCCTGGAAGGACCTGAAAGAAGGATCCACATAAGCTACCTACTCAACTGCATCTTGCCCATTCAAAGTACTCAATGTGCATTTTATGCTGAAGGATGGCTACAATTTTATTTAATAAAGTAAATCACACAGATTCATCCCTAGAACAATTACTCATTTTGCTAGTTATGACCTATTCTTATGGTTTAGCTGACAGGGGAATAGAAACACTACATGGTAATTTTCTTTGGAGCTCTAATTTGTTCTAAGTGTGTATCATTTAACTCAGACAATTATTGGCTTTCTGCTATGCTCACTAGAGCCTCAATCCTGTAGGTACTCAGCATTTTGAGGCTGGTACACCATATCATGCATACCTTCAAATTCAGCATGACCATCACCATGTTTACAGATTCAGTAAGTACTTTAGTACTTTGATAGCTTGATGCCAGAAAGGCGATGTTTAGCAATGCAGGACTTGAAAAGCCCTCACAAGACAGGGAGGCAGTTTCACCTAAAAGGTCCACCTTTAATTTTGTAAAGTTAGTTGTTGTCTTTCTGCTTGTTTAGTTTCCATGCAGCCAAAATGTTTTGGTGTATTATCTATCTCCCATCACACAACAGATTACATGAAGTTTTTGCAAGCACAAAAGACAGGTGAATTTATGCATTTCTGTGACTAGTCATCTTTTGGCTATCAATATCCTTCGTAGATTTTTAACTTTGCCTAAGATCTATGTTGTGATTTGATCTATCCTAGTATTCTGTTCAATACTTCCCCATAACAGAATAGAATGCTTCATGTGTCCTTTTACCATGAAGTATTTTACAAGAGTCCACATAGTATTCATTATTACAGACAAACTACATTTGCTATAATAAAGCAATACGTATGGGCTAAATTTAAGCCAAGAGAAAAAATGCTGGGGAGGGGAGCAATCTAATTAAACTCTTAGTTAAAAATAAGCATATAAAAAGTTTATACAGAAGGAAAAAGACAGCAGTGTAAGAAATCAAGCTAAAACACAGTAAGACACTCCTGAGAAAAAGACAGCAAAGACAAGAATTAAAGTTCCTTGAAATCGCCATATACAGGAAACTTGACCAGACCTTGAAGTTTTAACTGCACTGAGCAGATACTGAATGTATCATTAAATATTTTCCATTACAAGGTAGCTTCCTAATTTATTTTCTATTTTACACACATGGCTTCTTCTCTGAGCTAAGCATTACACTTTGCTGTGTTTTAATTTGAAAGGATATGTGTAATAACAGGTACTGTTTTAGTTTTCCAAAAGTTATTTAAACATGTATGCACATTTACTTCATAGAAATAGAAAATAAAAACACCTTTTTAGAAGCCAAATCCAACTGATTATCTAAATGCAAAGTAAACCCCTAAATCACTATTGCTTGTCATTATGCAATGTCCATTAGACATCAATCTTTATGTTTTGATAAATAAAACACTAATTACTGATTAGCCAGCACATAACAGAGTTTTGTATATTTTTTCTTTCATTAGTTACTATATTTTGTACTCTGTATCCATAGGTCTCTCCATATAAGAAGAGCTGCAAATAGTAAAATGAAATAATTTTAACACAGTTGTATGAAAATAGAATAAAAACTCTGGTTAATAATGAATATAAATCATGCACTGAACTGCTACTGTATTTCACTGTATCACTAATTCTGTTTAATGCACAAACTATACACTGAAAGAGAATAATGTGTATGCAGAAAAAGTTTTTTTAGAAACTAAAAATAGTGCTAAATACCATTTAACCTTGGCATATTATGTAGATATTCTTAGCCTCTCAGTGAAGAGCACTAGAGCAGCAACAATTACACTTTACCTCACTCTTACATACTACAGGCAAAGCTTCCTATTATATACTTCTTTGACAAACGTGTATTTTGTTACCCTGCCAGCATAGCAGATGTTTATTCTGATGTGACCAAGAAATAACACTGGGCAGAAACAATTACATGGGTTTTATTCTCAGCCTATTTTTACAGCTGCAGCTGTAAAAACATCAACTTCATTGCACCTACAGCCAAGGTGACTAAAATGACTCAGCTTGCAGTGTCATGGACAAAGCTGAGCAGCCTCAGCAAAATTTAAAAGTCTACTCATAAGCAGGAAGCAGGAAGAGAGTGTGCCTGAGAAAGTCTAGTCCACATGTTAACACTGAAAAATCACTGGGAGGCTTAGTGCAGACGTTATTATGTCACAAGACAGATGTCATCTTAGCAACATCTTCACAAGCCCTGCAACACCATATTATAGCAAGCCTCTCATTTCTGGAAGCAGAGCCAAGCATTTGGATGTCTGCAGGTGTACTGAGAGAACACATTCAAGAGTTTTGTCCTGCCCCTTCATATGCAAACTCTCCAAACAAGGGGTCGATTCCTCGTCCCTTTTCTGTGCCACAGCTTATCCAGACCACATCAATTGTTTGCAACTCCTCATGCAACTAAAGCCAACCAACCAGATGACTGATGGAATGCCACTTTAACGAGGCTCTTGTTAACACAGCTGCATATTTTTCAGTCAAATTCAAAATTCAAAAATTTGAAAATATGCTGCAAAACCACTTAAATATATAGCTTTGTTCTCTACATATACAATTTTTGTTCATCCATTTAATGTAATAATCACAGTTCATTTTGGAGAATTCTTCTATTCCAGAATAGTGTAATCTGTCTGAAAGATGCAAGATCTTTAAGTAGGGTTATCTTAGAGAAGTTAGTAAAGGATAATCAGAGGTTACTTTATTATAATGTATATTTACCAAATTTTATTATTTCCCCAAGCAATACACAAAGCCATACACAACAGTGTTCATTACCAGAGCTTTGTCCTGTCATAATCAGTGTCAGTGTCAGTTCTAGATTTGAGACCCTTAATTGAAGGAACACAAGGAAGAAAAGGGTTACAGAGACCACCTTTAAAATGCAGATTCAAACAGTAACTTATTTTTCACAATTTCAAGTTCTTTTCCTACTCCTAGTAACTAGCAATTAGCAGATGAAGGCTTTATGGAAACTGCTTATTTCTGTCCTTTAAGGGTCATCTAATTTGCTCTCTTTAGAAAACTGATGGAAAAGCAGAAATTAGGCCCAACATGCTGCATGCATTCAGCATTCCTAATCACCTGCAAAACTTCAAGTTATTATAGTAAAGGAAGGCACAGTTCTATTCTGCAGTAGCCAAAAATCAAGGTCTCTTTCAAGAAGTCCTGTGAAGATCTCAAGATACAATTTAGACTTTAAACTGGCTAACTTGAAACTATCATTGCTGTGACAAAGAATAAAATAAGAATAAAAGCAGTAGTAACTAGCTGCAGTAGAGAATATATTTTTTTGTTTTCTAAGTCATTAAATAATCAGAAAAGGACCGTGAACCATGACAACCAGGGCTGTGTATATGCAACTTCCTTACATAATATGAAGTCACTGCCATAGAAACCAAATTACAACATTAGCTGTCTGTGCTACGCCTGTCTTAAACACAGGGTGGTCAAACATCTGTCACATTCAAGTTTGCACACTGCACGAAGGACATCCATATTCATCTGCTTCACCATTTCATTAGTCACTTACTGCTTTCTGAAGTTTGTGCTTTACTCCTGAAACAAGTACTTAGGATTTCAGTAAGTTACAACTTAAGTGACACCTTCATACCTTCATATTCCCTCAAATTTCTACTGTTCCTCAGAAGTCAGACATTTGTCACACTTTATGTATGATATATGAACTTGTGATTTTATGCAATTAAAAATCCATACTCATTTTGGAATAGACAAATTTGCATTTACATACATAATGTAAATTGAGTCTACTTACTGAAGTTGTTTATTTCAGACCTTGATGGGAAAAGGGTTGATTTTTTTTCCTAACTTAAATTTAGAACTGCTCAACAGTTTACAGTGTATATTGCTCAGCTGGTAAGATGTATGTTTCTACAGAAAGTCTCTTTCTTCAAAAGTGACTTGTAATATTGAGTAAATTTAGCCAGGTTTTATACATTTCTCTTCACATTATCTACTATAACAGCTGAACATTACAGTTATTTTCTACTAGGAGTCACTTAAGCTAAAAGGAAACAAACCCACTTTTATGGAGATGTCGGAAGTGTTTACATGTTTATTTTGCCCCTACAGAGGTATCAACAAACAGACTGTGGATAAGTAAAGGGTGGAAATGGACCCCAATTTCTAGGATTATGGGTAGTTACTCTAACCACTGTGTTAAGGCACTGAAGAATGTTCCCCCTGCTGCTGCTGCTACCTCTTCAGAGCAGATTTCATGAAGAACGCCCAATCCATAGAAACCTGCTGAATACAAGCCTTGGAAGAGATTCAACACACCAGCACTTCAATACCTACTTCTTGTATGCAAAGCTAAATAGGAAAAAATCTATGTAAAATCATCAGTATCTCTGCACTCTGGGCATGTTCAGGGCTAGGGAGCAACTGGAGACCTGCAGACCGCTCTTTCAAGCTCAAGACACAAAAACCCCCTTGTGAGCTACTTCATATGGATTGAAGGGTGAAACCATGATGGGTTCAGGAGCAGGTACAGGCTGGTAGCTCAAGAGGGTAAGTGGCAAGCATGCTTGTTACAAGTTAGATTTCAAGAACCTGTTCACAGAATAGGCTGAGGGAAATGGAATGAATACTCAAAGTATAGCACAGCTTCACATAATTGTTTGAAGAACCAAAACACAATTTAAGAGTAAAAATTCAAATGACAGCTGAAATGCTGTAGAAAATTACACTTCTACTAAAAATAGTGATAAAACATTATATACAACAGTACAAAAGATAAAAGCTGGTATCATACCACTGAATCATTTGAATGGTGCCTGTTGATGTATCTGTGCTTCTAAAAGAGAGTAAGAAGTATTTCCACTCCTGTATAAGCTAAAAATCTTTAAAAGCTGCATCCCTTGCATAAAAAGTCAGTAGCGAGAAGGTAGACAAAAATTGTGAAAAAATATTTCAGCATTTCTATATATCACAAGTATTTTTACACTGCCATGTGCAAAGACTACCGACAAATCTGGAATATGCTCAAACTGGACCAGTAAAATTTCAAGTGTAAGAGTAAAGAATAAGGATTACTTTTTCATAGATACTCAGTTTTTAGCTGATTTAACTATTCTTTCATGCTTTAATTTTTTAATGAAAAAGGCTTTGAATAAACTCATATACTGACCTCTCCAGTTCTCAGAGATGCTACCATCTGTTAACTCAACTTTTTTTGTCTTTGTAAAATGGCATATATTTTTCCCTTGCTGAAAGCTGAGGAAGAAAACATCCACAATCAAGGCTAACATTTTTTAAATTAACATGCAGAACGGGGGTTTTTCTTTGTTTTAAAGCACTAAAAATCCCATCAATATTAATATTAGTACACATAGCAGACAAGAGAATTAAGGGAAATCTTTTCCTTTCCTTTCCTGTCCCTCCAAAAAAGAGCATAATAGCAAATGGCATTTAGCAAATTATTTCCCTAATTAGCTTATCTGTCTGGTGAAACAGTCTGTTCTAAGTTATTTCACTTGAGTAAGACACAATCATCAGTAACTAAGTCTTATCTTCAGAAGTGATTCCTATTTTCATTCAGTCTGGCAACTAGTACTTGTACTCTGGAAGCTCCAACATAAAGAGGACATGGAGCTGCTGCAGTGAGTCCAGAGAATGCCATGAAGATGATCAGAGGTCTGGAGCACCTCTCCTGCAGAGACAGGCTGAGAGAGTTGGGGTAGTTTAGCCTGGAAAATAGAAGGTTCTGGGGAGACAAGAGAGCTGGAGAGGGACTTGTCACATGGGCATGGAGTGACAGGACAAAGGCTGGTGGCTTTAAACTGAGAGAGTGCAAGCTTACATTGGATATTTGGAAGAAATTCTTCACTGTCAAGGTGGTTAGGCACAGGCTGTCCTGTGAGAAGTTATGGATGCCCCATTCGCTGTCAGTGTTCAAGGCCAGGTTGGATGGGGCTCTGAGCAACCTGGTCTAGTGAGAGGTTCCCTGCCCACAGCACAGGGTTGGGAATACATGGTCTTTAAGGATCCTTCCAACTCAAACCATTCTATGATTTCATGATTTTTCCCTGAAGTCCATAGCATGGGTTTTGCTGGTTGAGTAAAACCACTAAAATAAAAACAGTTGTTCTTTTTTTTAGTTACTAATGCATCTCAAGTTTCAGTAAGGGTATTTTAACAGAAAACACCACCATTGAAAGGTCTTACTGAACCCATGCCACTGCCTTTATTCCAAAATAGCCTGTTTTACTCCAAATCATCAGTTCTGCATTTAAAAATATATCCTATCTCCTTTGATATGTGTTGTTTAGCCCCAAAAAGTTACTGAATCTATATTTAAAAAAAACAAACTAAACCAACATTTTCTGCATGAATTCCAATACTACCACTCCAGAAAATAATTCGCCAGAATAAAACCCAATATTAATTAGTTAAACATAAAAGGAAGTTTTCTTCTTTAAAAAATATGTTCTCGAAATCATTGGACATATCAAAGTCTATACAGCACATACAGCTATTGCACATCCTTCACTGCAATGACTTTGTTATTTTTTTGGTATATAAAAATAATTTGCTTCTGGTATCTTAAAACTTCTTCATGATTTTGGATGGCCTATCTTTTCCTACACATTTTAGCTCTATAATGCATAATTTTTACTTTATTTAGAAAAACTTAACATCTGAACACAGTTTTACACATGAATGCAAAACTTGGGCATCTGGTTTATAACTAGGCAGTACACCACTGATTTCGGTCCCACCAGATCTGTGTTGCCAAATTAGTCAGCCACGGGCTGGAAATAATTAATCTGAGTACTTGTTTGAAAGATACATGATATTAAGCTTCCTGGCTGTGGAGATGTATTCATCATAACGAAACCTTGCTCCACAACAGCAGCTTGAAATACTATGAAAACAGTTCCCTCATGAACACAGCAACATGACTGTATCCCTGTATTTAAATTACAGTTTAGCTGATATGGCAGTAACTGAAGCCTATGTTGACAGCTTCTTCTCTGTAGTTTCACTTGGATAAATTATTCTTTGCTTCACTCAGCAGTTTCCTGTTGAATGCATGGAAACTTCTGCATAAAGTAATTCAGAACAGAACATAAATTATACTTCATAAATATTAGCTTGCTCAGATTTACTGAGAAGTTAGCAGGATCACAGATTCCCATTGTTCACTGCAGCCCCATCACACCCAAGTTTCACTTCCGAATGCAAGGCTCCAATACTTGCAATTTAACATTCTCAATTTTAAGCACTAAAAATAGTTTCTAGTCAGTACAGTAATTAGATTGAGGGGGAAAAAATTAGATTGAGGGGGGAAAAAAAAAGAACCAAAGGATAGCATACTGCATGAAAACTGAACTCCCATTTCATTAAAAATAAACTTCACTATTTGCATGCAATTTGCCACAGAACATAAATACTTTGTTATCCTCAAGACTGTGACTTTCTGAAAGTGTTCTACAACCAATTCCTTCCATTTGCCCCTTCTAAAAAGTATAAAAAGTTAATTTCTGATTCGACTCAACATGAGATACTCAGCAACATGAGATACACAGCAAAGCAAGGTGAAGGCAGAAAAGCACGGCCACTAACACCAGTACAGTAGAGAAGACAGCAGGACAAAAATACACCTATAGTACTCACATCAATTCCTTCTGTTTTGCTTCAAAAAACATCTGAAGCTAAGAATTAGAGTGTACAATTGTCCTAAAAATACACTGGCAATGATGATGAATTTCAGTCAAAAGTGTTTCTCTTACACAGAAGCTGGAAAGTAAGTGAGCCAGGCAAAGCTGATATTACCTAAACTTGCTAACTCAAGAGACAGGTCCTACCACTCTCCCCCAGAACTCAACTCCAAGCTCCATATTCCTTCCCTTCACTTCCTGTGCTCCACCTCTTCCACTCAATCCTAAGGGAACAAACTGCTCTGCTAACTGGCAGAAGTTAAGCCTGCAGAGAGCAGGTTTTCTGTCAGTTTTTGGCTTTCTAACAGTTTTCTGTCAAGTTAGCTGATAAAAGTCAGTTCATCAAATGGCCAGCCACACAGTAGAGTGCAGCACAGGAGAAGGGGTAGGTCTGCACTGATGCAAGCAAAACAGAAGGCAGGCACACCTTATACTGGAAGCAACCAAGTATCACACTTTCAGCACCCTTCCAGCCTCAAGCTCATTCCATAATGTATCTAAGTATAAATGGTCTGAAGTGCTGAAATACAACAATAAAAAGGGAGATTTTCAAAAGAAAACAAGCAGAGAAATGCTTCTCATTTCTGAGAACTTGGCTATAATCTGATTTTGAGCATACTGAAACTCCAAAATGCTGCCAGGTATGCTCAGTTATTCAATATTGTTTATGATCTGCAAGTATCTTACAACCTTGTTTTTTTAATACCAGTCAGTCAAATCTTATATTCAGTGTTTTTTTAAGTGTAAAAGTTTCCTGTATATAGCCACTGGGCACAGGTTTACATTAGTCATTCAGTTTGAGACTAAAGTGTTATACACACCCAGGAATATCCAAACTAGCTCCACACAGGCCAGACAGGGTCATTGGGGCTAGCTGGCTATGCTCAAGCACCCTGTGAACATGGCTGAAGCTTTGAAACACTAAGCACACTCCAGCAACACTATATTAAAGTAAAAAGCCCTTGCAAATGCTTGATGCAAAAAGAAAAGAATTTGGGTTCATGCCAACAGACACAAAGTGGGTCTAAAGGCAGCGTATCATCATCTCAGGAAAGCAGAGTGTATGTATAACAAGGCCTCTGTTTCCTTCTGAAATCAAAAACATATGACTAGGTAATGAATACATAATTTTACCATATTGACAGAAGATATCCAGGTCTGAGTTGAGCAAGCCCCTGTCTAATTACTAAAGCAGCAGAAGTCATCTGCAACTTCCAGGGCAGCAGAAAGTTGGATTTGGACTACAAAGTGCCAGTTGAGTAGCACTGAGCTACAGTAACCAGAATATTCTTGTTAGTCATGTCTTTTATGAGGAACATCTTGCCACCATTCTCTTTGTGTTGCTGTGATGACAAACTGCAATGATAAGTAACTGTGATGGTAACTACAATGTTATTTCTGTATTACAGTACTTTTCTAAAGGCCAGTGCTCAATTGTGCTAAATGTACAAAATCCCAATGCTACAATCTGAATTTGTCCATTTTTCATCCCCAGAAGAATGAATTTACTCTGCAAATGTTTCCATGCATTTGCAAAATACCCAACTACAATAACATGAACCTGTCACAAGTGTCTGTCTTCCAGTGTTACTGTAGCCTACACAGCACTTCACACTTTGTAGAGATGCCAAGCAGTTAAAATAGAACCTGCCCTCCTCTGAAAAAATCAACTAAAATCTGAAAAACTCCAACTAAATTTTATCACCTAGGAAAGAGGCAATTTCTGTTTATTTAATGATCCAATTTCTGTTGATGCTGGTAGAGCACAAGCACCAGAAGCACACTGTTCTTTCTCATCTGTAGTTATCAACTTCTAAATACTGATGGAGCTCATGGTATCACACCACTGCTCTAGACAGAACTGATCTAAAGTAGCATGTCCATTGATTTAGGAAATGAACTTTATGTCCAACAACAGTCCTCTCACTTTCCTCTGATTGGAACAAATTTTAATTAAGTATGAAAAAACCATGGGAAATTACAAGCAACAGAACTTCTCATTATCTAACTCGCTCAGCTTTTTGACAAGCCCCGGGAACATATGATCATTGCCCAATATTCCTCTTGCATCATTATAGCTACAGCTTTAAACACAAAAGGAAATGAGAGACCTAAATTAACTAGGCTCTTTTCAAGTGTGCAAACTTTCAAGTGACATCACAAAGGGCAGACTAATCCCTCAGCTAGCTGAAACAGTTGTTTTCAAAAAGCAAGCTTTTCTATTATCTTCATTAAGCATATAACTTAATAAAGACTTGCCCTAAATATTAAACAGTTGTTTGTTGAAAGAAAATGTAAATTATCTTTCTTTATATACTCATTCTAATATTATTCATAAGAGATCCAAAAAGCCACATTTGTGGCAAACTCTTTGGCCAAAAAAAACCTATCATACACCATGATTAATTTTTTTCCAATAATTTTTGCAACATATTTGCATAAATAAAAACAGGTGTGGGGTTTTAAAAACACAATGAATGCAAAGGGACTTTAATATGCACAGAATGTAAGCAGGGGAATACATTTCAATTTGTCATTTTAGTAAACTAAGTTGGATTTCAAGTGGTCAGATGCTCACAAGGGGCCATGACCATGTCATTGCACTGGGGAAAGCATGACCTCCTTTTTACTAAGGGATAAGCTTTTAGATTGGTTCAGCTGTAATGTAATTTCATCCTAACTGGTGGAAGAATCTTTGTCATTGTCAGTCACTATTACTGCAATATTAATAGCCCCATTCAGCCGACAGCTGAATGAGTTCACAGCACTGCACCACTATTTCAATCTATACATGCATATCTTGCACATTACTCGCATCACAATGTAACTGATGAAATTTCTTTCTTAAAAATGTCTACTTCTGAATTTATGCATACTCCTAGTTTACAAGTACAACCTCATCCTAGCATGAACGTTTATCTTTCAAGTTTAAGAAAGGTTTGCAGAAGCTCATTTCTCAGTTACATAATTACAATTTTAGTGATAGATTTCCTAAATTTATGTTTAAGATTTATTTTCGGGGAAAGAGGGCTTTAAAGAAGGTCCTATTTTTTCCCCCCACGATCTTTGTACTTAAAATACATAAGTCATATTTAGAAAATTTGTATAGCATATCTTACCTTTTTACCCATAGTTAGAAAAGGAAAATCCAGACCCTTCAAGGTCATCATCTTATTGGAATCTTATAGTAAATTTTGGTATTTTTACTCTGGTAACTGACAGTACTTCAGAGAGATTTCATGGTGCATTACAAAGTGATGAAAAATATGCCACTAAAATGTTAGGATACAAGCACTGCAATTGCTCAACTAGGACAGAAGTTTTAGGTATCCAGTAGTTGAGACAGCATACAGGGGAATAAGTGAGCAAGAACTAACTACTGAGGTGTATTTAAATATTCTCAGAAATAGAAGATAAGTGGCATCCTTAGACATTAGTTAAAAGAATTTAATTTTTTCCTAATTTTTCTACTGTTCACCTCAATCCATTCCATATTAACCAGACCTCCCTCTCTATGAATCCATTCAAAAATTTTCTTTTAGCACTATTCAGAAGTTTATCTTCCTAATTGTTTACAAAGTCCTCTAGCAAACTATGGCAGCGGCTCTCTGGCCACTGAGAGCAGGCACAGGCTTTCTCAGGATTTTTCCTGAGAGGAGCTGTCAGAGAAGCAGAGAAGAGACTCAAACCAATTCTTATCTCAGCTGCTGCTCGTTGTTGTGCCCATGTGGAATGTGTTCTAGAGATTGTTCACCCAAGGTGATTGCTTGATTGCATTCTGGTGATGGTTGTTTGGATTCATTGACCAATTGGATCCACAGCTGTGTCGGGACTCTCAGGAGAGAGTCACAGGTTTTTGTAGTTAGTTAGTTAGTGAGAGCTCTTGTTAGTGTAATATAGTGTAATATAAGTATAGTAGAATATACTATAAGATGATATAATAAAGGAATTGATCAGCCTTCTGAACCATGGAGTCAATGCTAATTATTACCTGGCTGGGGGCCTGTGGCAACAACAAACATTATTACATTCATCATTAAGAGGTCCAAAGCATGCTTTGTTAACTATATAATTCAGTTTGGACAATCTGGTCATAATGCTCCTAATTCCCCTTCCCCCATTAATCTCCATACACCTCCTTTTTCCCAAGCATCTTCAACTGGGCAGCAATATCAAAACCTAATTTTTTGCTCATCCTCCAAAATTTGGCTGCTATTCCATTTTTCAAGAAGTAATTCACATAAGGCATTGTACAGAATAATTAACAAATGCACTTTGCCATCTAGTTTTGAAGGCCACTGCTCAGTTACAGTCATACTTCAGAAAATTCTCAAAAGGAGATAAGAGAACACAGGAAAACTCAGGAGTTAGGAGCTCTAGTTTGGCACTAATAAAACCAGAACCAACTCATCTGAATCATATTACTCTAAATAGAAATCAATTTGTAAAGTATCACTGTACCATCAACATTGATTTGCAAACCCAGAAATAACAGAGATCCAAAATTCCTAATTATAGCACACTTGGGAAAGTACTTTCAAGTCCGGAAAACCCAGACTACAATACCTATTCAAAGATAGAAGCCACAAAGTGTTTTCAAATGTTTAGGCAAAGAACCTAAATATTTTACCTAACAGCTAAAAATATTTATATTTAAAAATAATGCAAGAATTGTAGTTCAACAGTGTGCCTGTCAGCACACAAAATTAGCTGATTGCTCACCTCAGATAAATTAGCAGAAACCTGGACAACTCTGTCTTAATTTAAACCATCACTACAGTCACTACTATAAAACATAACAAAACACACACAGCCATGTACAGAGTCCTAAATGGGTGCTATTAACACCTCTGAAAGTATTAGATACTGAGCAAACTAGAACAAGAGGCATGTTGACTATCAAAAGCTATTCTTGAAGCACTATTTGCAATTATATGTACCTACAC
This sequence comes from Ploceus nigricollis, assembly GCA_013399945.1. Lineage (NCBI taxonomy): Eukaryota > Metazoa > Chordata > Aves > Passeriformes > Ploceidae > Ploceus > Ploceus nigricollis. The sequence continues at coordinate 598,809 of VXBC01009483.1, read as the reverse complement.
CTGTTGGGGAAGTGAGTTGTACCTCAACTAACAGATTTAAGCAATCTGTATGACTACAGGACAATATTCAGTGACCCCATCAATGTTTACAGCTATTCTAAAAAGACTCTAAATTACTTCTACTACAATAAGCAGTAGACCTAAGAGAGACAGTAAGAGAATTACATGTAGCAGTCCACCCTGCACACTCCACTTGGCAGCTAGCAACATGAAGACTCATTTACACATTACTATTTATTTTACCTTTTACACAACCAGGAGCAACTGGGAACTCATCCACTACTTTTGGTTCTCAGACAATGAAAGGGCAGAGGTGGGATAGAGGGAGTTGAAGCTTTCTTTAACTTAACTCCCTGTCTCCTCCTTTGATAGCTGAGTTAGTACTTGCTACACATGGCTTCCCACCACCTTGCAGCAGAACATGTAAGCAGCCTGGGCCCACAATGCTATTCTTACATGGCTAAATTGAGCAAAGAAAATCACTCGTGGTTGGGTGCAAGGGAGTGTGGGGTCATGTTAAAAATAAATTTCAAAGAGGCAACTTTTCGAAAAAGAAGATGAGTTCTCTCTGAGTATTTACAAATATACCTATTGCATCCACATTATTATTAATAACAAAAAATAATTACAATCTATACAATTGCATCATTTCATACAAAAAGAACTTTTAAGCATTTTTGAGAATGTTTGAGTATCTCCTTCAAACAGAGCTGCTCCAGCATGACCTCATCCACAGCTCATCTAGGTTATATTACTTCTTGCCAATTAGCTGCCTTCCATATTTGGCATTGTCTTGAAACAAAACACAGAGGTACAAGGTCATGGTATTTATGTTTATAGATTACTGGTTGAATTCAAAGCAGATATACATACCCACTGCTGGTGCATCATATTCATCCCCAAGTAAAATTTCAGGAGCAGAATAGGCAAGAGATCCACAGCTTGTAGTGAGCTTCTTTCCAGGCTGAAATTTGTTGCTGAAGCCAAAATCAGTCAATTTCACAAGTCCTTGTTTTTCAAAGAAAACTACATTCTCTGGTTTTAAGTCTCTATGAACTACATGCAGTTTATGGCAGTAGGATATAGCATGAACTATTTGAGCAAAGTATTTTTTTGCCAGCTCCTCATTGAGACCTTCTTCATGTTTCATGATGTAATCAAACATATCTCCGCCATCCCCTAGCTCTAAGATGAGATAAAGCTTTGTCTGGGTGTCAATCACTTCATACAGCCGCACAATGTTGGGATGCTGCACTAATTTCATGCACCTGACTTCTTGAAAGAGATGTCCAGTGGCCAGAGTGTCCAGTTTGGTCTTGTCAATGACTTTTACTGCTACTTTTTCACCTGTAAAGACATGCCGAGCAAGTTTGACCACAGCAAAATGGCCTCTGCCCAAAGTTTTATCCAAGTCATACAATCCTGCAATTTTTCCATCATATCCTCGTTTGAAGCCTGCCATTCTGTTTCAGAAGATGAAACAATACTTAAGCTCTTTGGAAACGTGGTATTTTCATATAAGAGTATCTGATGCAAATAAATAGTCCATAATCACTGCCAAGCATACCTAAAAACAAAGAGACAAGATTATATACTTGTATAAAAGTAAGCAAAATTATTATCCCGTAATTACCCCAAGTTACATTAGCACATTACTACAGATTATTTATGAAATAATCTTTAGAAATTTTTGCAAAGGATTTCATAAGGCAGGCTGTGCTAACTTGCAGATTTCTGACATCACATTATCAGTATGCTTGAAGAAAATGAGTTTCAACACGGCAATAATGAAAATTTGTCACAAATTCAGTGGCCTTCATTGCCTTGAGTCAGAAACCTTTCAAGCAGCACTTGAAGAAATCGGTGTTATAAAGAGTGTTAAAATTGGCAAAGCTGAAAACTGTAACTTTTCCAGATACACTATAAAACAGCTGGGCCGCACAAAATATCATCAAGAGAAACATACCTAATACATCTTTTTTTGGCACATCCCTTCATATTGTGCATGAAATAGCTCTAATACAAAGTTCTGATGGCATGACTTGGGACTTTTACCTCCTCCTTTTTAACAGCTTTCTGTTTAGTAATGCTCAGAGTGACATACAATACTTAATTTTGTTACTCTAATTAGCTGAAGCATTATCAATCAATACTGTAATTACAGCAAGTGAACAAAGCTTTGAAGGCTGAAATGAAATTGTGGATGTACTCAGTGGTAAATAAAATGGTTTGTTAAATATTTTGACTGAAGTTATACAAACTGGTGATAAAAAGTTTGGAGGTAGACTGCATATGTTCATCAGGCCTGGGAATGAGTGAGGAGGAGGGGAAGAAGAGTGGGAAAGAAGCAGAGAAGACTCAAGAGTTCAGCTTTTGTGTAGTAAATTCCTGCTTACCAGGTACTTGGCATTTAAGCAAACAAGACCCAACTTATAAAATATTCTTATTCAAAACTGGTTTTGAAGGTCTTACTTCCCATTGTCATTTTTTTTCCACTTACAAAACCTCCTAGATTTTTTTCCTGCATTGTTAACTTAGATTGAGGTTTAAATAAAAAACTCTAGCTATCAAAAAGTTAACCATTTCTCCAATTCTGAGTGCAAAGTAGTTAGAAATATGAAAATTAGATGGCTCATTGCCAACTCTAAAATACAGAAAAAACAGCTCTTTAGAATATATTTTCTGTTTCAACACTGAACTTCAAAAAGAAAAACTTTGAAAAGGAAGCTGGCAACCAAACAGCTCCTTACATTACTTATTCTCAAGTTGAAATGTAAGCATTAGATTAAAAACACTCCCTGCTAAACAAGTTATTTCACAGACAGTGAAACTAATGAACCTGGTTTCATATGAATTCAATTACAAGGTTGGGGGTCCTATGAGGATTCTGTGATGTTTAACAAGCTCACCTTACTGCTTCTCTCAGCTGGAGCCATGGTATAACCTCTTCACTATCCAGCTGTCTGCTTCCACAAGACCCATCAAATTCAGTTTGAGACCTCCACGCCTGTAAAATTTGAATGAAATCAATTAACTTCCAAAATTTCATAACCTAGACAAGGAACAGGGTTAAGTACAACAAGAATTAATACAACAACAAATAATATAAACATTGAGGTTTGGAGTTTTATGTTTCTTTAAGGATAGTCATCAAGCTTCAACAAACTTCACTGGGTTTTGTGTTGCTGGATGCACCCTTTTATTCTGCAACTAAGCACTATGCTTCACGTGCTCTTTCAAAAACCACTCCACTAGAAGATGGTTGGCACATCAGCTTCCCAACACTTCACAAACTGCTCATCTTACAGAGCTTCCCCTACCATTCCCATGTAACACCATCCCGTCCTTATTCAAAAAAGTACAAAACTGAATTAAAGCATGCTACATTAAACTAAATGCCCACTCTCCTACCTGGTAGAAACTATTACAGAATGCATAGGGAACAACATAATACAATGGCAAATACAACAATAAACAATAAAACTCTCCTTATCTTTCAGAGATTCAAAAACTTCTTTACATCTGAGAGCAGTGGGTTTTTGTTTAATACAGTTGATGTTTAAGTTGATGGATTCTACCCCACCCCTCCCTGTGAAACTGGGCAGGTGCTTTATTAAAGCATGTGAATTTTTAGCATCAGTTCCATACTGCAGCAGAGCTGAATAACTTAACTATGTGCTGTGAGAAGAACCACTTCCTCTTGTTTGTTTTTAATCTCTTGATAATTTGTGCATCTTCTCATTCACCATCTGTTCCAAAACAAGAACTATCATACTCCATTTACCTTGCCTCAATCATCTCACAGAATTAGTTTCCTCCCTTCCTAGCTTCAGCTCAATTTTGTTCTAATCCTAGTCTATAAATCCTTTTGCAGAGGTTATTCCACAGGCTTTAGCATTCCTCTCACCCTTCTCTACTCATTTTCTGGTTTGTTCTATTCTACTTTCTTAGGCCAATTTGAAGTTTTTTTCACTACTACTGCACACTGACAATGTTTTCAAGCAATATTTTACTTCATAGCTGTATAATGTTCCATCATACTGACCTAACCCCAAAATGAAGACTAATGAAAAACAGACCACGTATACACATAAACCACCTAATCTTAGCCTGCATGAAGCAGGAGGGGATATATTAATCAGCTGTGCCCCATATGGTTGTGCAACTCGAGTCTCACTCCTAAAGGGATTGCCAGCATTTTAAAAAACCCAACAACAATAACAAAACCCCTCACACAAACATGCTTTATAGTACTGCTGTCTCCACAGCATCCTAATCTGACTCCTAACTGCTTCTAGATTAAAGAAATTAAATTAAAATTGGAGCACACAAATTAAGACAGCTTGTCTGAATTTAACTGCAACGCTCAGCAGTAAGGAAAGATTTATGTTCATTACTTTGTTCACTTGGCACATTCTCAGCCATCATTGTACAAGCTCAACAAGTGATTTAACTCTAAATCATAGAATACACATAAAATCAACCTGTCAACAGAATTCCAGCAAAAACCAGTTATGTCTAAGCCACAGAAAAATATATCAGAGAATAATCAATAGGATAAGAGCTTACAGAAATGGAAGATAAACTATGTTTACTAATGTTGCAGCCCCATTAGCTGTAACAAAATAATTGCAGATTCATTAACAGTTTAACTTAAAGTCCACAATAACAGACTAACTAATCCTTAACTCTGTTGTTTAAAAATAAATCTGCATAGATGAAGATCCCACAGCTAAATACATGGATCTCAGATGCAACACATGGTTTGAAAATACAAAAGATTAGAATTGTTCAGCAGTAGGAAGTGGATGCAAAAATGTCATATATAGATAAAATGTATATAGATACAAGCCTTAGTTACAATTTAAATATTCTATCTAAAAGGAGAGCAGTTGCCATACCAGTACATTTCATAGCTGTTTCTCTTTCTCAGTTTCTCTTAAGAGTAAGAAAGTAGAATTTTGACAGTACTTAAGGATCTACTATTTCAAGCTGGAGCCTCTTTGAGACCCTTTGTTGTTGTCTCCTTAGTTACAACAGTAAAACTTCTGGGCTGACTATAGATGAAACCACACAAGCCTCTAGTTTTGCCATGACCCTCCAAAACAAGATAACTTTTAATGATGGATCATTTTGGTGATCCAGTTTACAATGTGACCTCTTGAACATTTTCCCAAATGAAGGTACTACAGACTAAAGCAGACAACAAGCAAAACTTCTACCAGCCACATGTTAGCAGCAAGCCAAATGACAGACTGCAAAAAAGCATTTAAGAGACAGTTATATCACAGAAAATATCTACCTGCCTTTTCATTCACATAATGTTAAACCCCTGATAAGTTCATTTTTCAGCATTACTTTTCAGCATTAGAGTTTGGTTTCTCTAGTTGGTGAGTTAACTAACCATTAGCAGCATTTAATCCATGCGGCTAATTATGGTTCTAAAAATGCATTTTTCCCTAATTATACCAGAACTCAGCTACACCCCCGATACTCATTTTATGCAATGTAGACATTTACCAGTAAATAAATGCAGAACAGATCCTTCTTTCCACAGAAGCTCATATACCTATCCCACAAAACACTGCAAACAGCCCCTAATGGAGATCTGCAGGAGCTGTTTTGTAATATCACATGCATCCTATTAAGAAGCTTAGCAACAGTATTGTGATTCAACTATCTTTAAAAGATGGATGAATAGATCTGTTTAGAAAAAGAAGCATGTTTCAGAGACACTAGTTTTTCTTTAAGCAATTCACCCTATTCAAAAAGTTTCATTAGGTTACACATTGCATGTAAGACCAGCCTAGTTCATCTTACCCTAATGCATGTATTAGCTTACTTTAGAAAATGAAGCTTCACGGTCCCATTTAAACAAAATGTTGAAAAACTATCAATGCAGAGACTTCCCTGCATCATCAGTCTAGCATGAAGCTTACAGAAATGTAAGCTGAAGTAATCTTCACTGGGACTAGTCCGTCCACAGACAGCCAACCATTCCTGTCTCCCTTCACAATAAATGGAGATTCAGTCAACACAGATAAGAGTCTGTGATAAAACAAATTGTGCCCTAAAGGAGATAGCCAAAGAGATCAGATGAATCATTTTGTAAAAGCACATGCTTTCATTTTCTGTAACAGGAGTTTAGAATGAATAGTTCAGTGGATGCACACATTAATACACATCCACCAAGTAGATTAAAGTTTTACCCTGCTTCTCCTTTTGCTCCCTTTTTTCTCAGATAAATAACAGCATCTAAACAAATTATTTATTTACTACATAATTGTATGTTGAGTAAGACTTATGTTGCTAGTGTTCCTAGAAACACTAAATCCAAAATTTGACATACACAAAATATGGAGATTCAGAAGCAATTTTTTCTCTGAAAATAAATGTGTACAAATCATCGGAATCTGAGAGCAAACTGAAGAACATATTAACTCAGTAAATAAACTGCAAATATAATTTTTCATATTTTTTCCAATATTTCCTCCCAATTTTTATCTGCCATCCTAATGTAAGGTATCTTTACAGGGTAATCTATGAACCTTTAAAAACAGTCTGTCTTGTTACTTTATGACCCACTACTTGCACTGTTACACCTTTACTTATGTGTCAACCTGCTTTCCCCCAGAGGACTTTTTATCACCTTTCTTCTGGTATAAGGGAGCACCAATGCACTAGAAGCAGGTAAAAGTCATTGCAAGAGTGACATGTGAAGAACACATACACTCAATGCATATCACATGCCCTGAAAACTTATCATTATGCAACTCCTCCAGCATATTTCAGACTTCTTAAGCTCCTAGTACCCAGTATTTCTTGAATAGTCAAGACTCAATATGGGAGTCAGGATCCCAGGAAAGTGTGTTCTCATTCTGTTTGCATATAGGTGTCACGATCCAGCAGAGCCCTTCCTCCTCCACCTTCCTATGGCCTTCACAACTACCATTCAAAGGTACTTAAAGAAATCACGGCAATCTACACTCGCCCTACAGCCAAACATTTTGTACATGCAGCATTTTTGGGGGGCAGAGGAGGACATAACTCACAGAGACACCTGTGTTACAACTCAGCCCTTATATACGCAATGCCCTCTAAAGCTTTATTTTCCACTTTACGTGACTGTACCATAGCATACACACATATCTTCCTTTTCACTGATGACAAATCCTATAAACTCTCCTGTTCCCAGTGAGTTCCACAATAAAACACTACAGGAAATTTTTTTCAAGATGTATATGCACTTCTTTCATTTTTCTGTTAGGCATCAGTGTCCATATCCAGTCCATACTGTGTTACTGAAATGTCAAGATATATCAGCAAATCTCTCTACTATTAAGCACTGACTACCTCTAAAATGATGAAGATCATGATGAAGAGTTATCAAGTAATGCTGTGTTACAGACATAAAAAGAAGAATTAACCTGCAAAACTTAACTGTACTCCTTAGTTTTAAACAGTCTGTAGAATTTTGCTCTGAAAAGATACAAGAGGTGCCAATTGCTGATGAAGTTTTGCCATTCTAAACATTTGGGAAATCTCTAATGAAATGCGTTTTGTCATTTTAGAATGTATTGCAGGCATTAGAGCTACTGATGTCTAGACTTAGCTCTTCGTAGTATTGAAGTAAAAGCAAAATGCCTTCAATCCTAAGGTCCATTATTCAGTGAACAGCCAACAGCAGAAATATTTGGCAAGTCAATAAATTTGGTAAATCATTGCTCCTGGACCAACAAAATGTTGGAGGATGGGAAGGGCAGTGCTACTATAGATTTGAGAAGAAAAAAGTTACTAACATCATTTTGTAACAGAAAATGATGAGAGCCTGCATGACCTGACTTCTAAGAGCAAGACACTTTGAGGTATATCCAATGCATGAGGAAAAGAAAATGTGAAAGATATAATGCATGATTCTGGATATCATCAATTAAAGAACACATTTATTTCTTAGATAAGGAATTCCCAAACTTTCAGACGTACAGATTCCTGTCTACCATCTATTTTCTTGAAGATTAGTGCAGTAACATCAAGCATAGACAATTTAAGCTTTCCTCTTTCACACAGCTAAACTGTGGTGAGTGGTCTGCAGAAGACTAGCAAAGAGCAAACTAAAATTTGAGAACTGTGTTGTAGAAACTCCACCTGATAGTTGGAATCTGTGAGAATCACCCTCAATACAGACAACTTAAAGAAGTCACTGGATCTGAATTGGTCCTTCAAGGCCTCCACTTTAAAAGTCAAGAATGTCTATTTCCTTTTTCTTCCAAGCAGGTGAATGAGAAAAAATAGAGACTACGCTGATGTACAGACTCCAAAGCAACAGTAAGACAGTAGCAGTAACAGCAAGATTATGATTATACACTAGACTCCAAAGCTATTAAGAGGACAGATGCACTAAGACTGATGGAACTATGAGCCACTGACAAACTCATCATCAGTAGTTACTGGCACTGGTTCCAATTGTGAAATATGTTAAAAGCCCAAAGTACTTTCACAACCTTGCTGATAATTCCCCGCAGTTCACAGGGTACTTTCCATTTCTAAGAGGAGGTATTACACAAGACAAATACAAGCTGCCCTATAGATTTAAGAACTCAGCAATAGCTTTACACTATTTAAAGTCCTCACACCAGCCACAGCTCCAAAAGCAATTAATCTCATGTTGTATCTGTTTTCCTCTTATGCCTTCTCTTGAAGGCCAGCATGTGGCCTTTCATTTTTAATGAAAAAAAAGCAAAAGAGACACTACCCTGTTTACATACCAGAGGCTTCATCAATACAGCACTTAAGCTCTGAAGCTGTTCCTGAAATATTATTGTATAAAAAACCTCCAGATCTTCCTAAATAGCCACATCTCATAAATTATCTTCTGCTAGCAGTATGTGATAACGTCTTTTGAAAAGACTTGCTCTAAGTTTTGTGATATCTGCTAGTACTTTCTTTCTGTACCTGTAAATCAGTTATAAAACTTTGTTCAGACCCTGTGATGTCATAATATATAGAAAAATTAATTTCAGCTGATAAACTCATGTTTTGCAGTTCCCACCAGCAGAAAAATTTTTCCTCAACTACAGAATATTAGCATGGATATCTTAGTTACAGACATTCATACATTTAACCAAACCAGATCTGGTATTTCAGACAACAATTGTATAAGCAACAGAGATAACTCATGGTAGTTGGACTCCCTAGCCCAAAATTATACTTTTCCAAGCCTGATAAACAGTATCCAAGTAGATTTTGGAAGACTTTTAATATTCTAAATCCCATCATATTTTTTTTCCTTCTTTTTTCTTCCCCAAAATAACTAGGAACATGAACTGATGAAGAAATATTTTGCATATCAGGTCATTCATGATGGTATAACCATCTTTTAAACAGCACGCTAAATCTTTATATCTAGGAAACTTACTGCAGAAACTTTGCAGAAAGCAGATAACTCAGATTTCTCCACCAAACTAAACTCCTTTAGAGAAGCTGCTTCATCTACTCCATGTTCATGAACTCTCAGAATTGTTTCACCTTTTTCAAATATCTATTTATTAACATTACCACATAATTTTGTCATGCCAGGCAGTGCAGCTAAGACCATTAAGAGGAGCTCTAAACATTCTGCCATTAATCAATGAACACTTCAGTGTGGCATAACATTTCAATGTTAGCCCTGTTTTAACATCTACATCTTTGTTGTGTAAATTCAGAACCACAAACATGATTTTCTTCCCATATCAAGGGAGGTGAAAGCACCACACACCATCTCAAACACAAGTGTTCAGATGCCAATATGTGTGCATACTCTTAGTACTTATTACAAACAATAATAATTTATATTAAATTTCTTAATATCTTCAAGGTCAAATATCATATAGTTTTGTTTGTTTAGCAATAAATCTGGTAACATAAAATTCAAGTACTGAATTTACTTAAATTGCCACTATGAGACTGGTGTTTTCCATCTAGGATACAAACTGCTTAAATCTTGATAAATTGACTCCAACCAACAGTTACTCAGTTTCAATACCTCATTCTCATTTATAGCATCCTAAGTTAGTCAGGAACAGCCAGCCACCTGAAATTTGCCACACTTCAACATGAACTAAGATTAAATAAAGCCTAGGCTATCATCTCTCAAGTAAAGTCCACTCAGTAACTAGACAGGATACTGCAGCAGAAAAACCCACAATGATACATAAAGAAAGAAAAGCAAATAAGCTGTCAAATACAGTGTAACATTTGTGTCCCAGCACTGTTGTAGAAGATCACTATAACAGAGGGATTCAGCTTTTCAGAAAGTGAACATGCTCTGTTTTGCACTTTGCAAGTATAATTATTTCTCATTAAGTTCTTAACATTGGTGACTCAATCACCTTATGTGTACTAGAACTCTGCCAGGGTGAGTTATCCTAGAATTGTAAGGGAATATACATTTTTTTCAAATCCTCTTAAGCTGTTACATAATACTGTTATGTGTATTAAAACAACAGGTACTTTACATTATTATAGCAGCTGTAGCGTTTCAGTTAAGTGCTTAAAAATAATGTGACACAGAAGATGGGCAGAAGCTCAGAGGCTACTGAAGTTAAGAGCTTATATAATTTAATATTATTATATTCATCATAAACTGCAGCTCAGCCTTATATCCTTGATCTGAACCACATTTCATTGGTTTCTTATTTTAAGACATAATCATAAACACTATTAAATAGGAATGGACAGAAGTTCACCAACAAGTTTTACAGCTACAGCACTTCAGTGAAATTTTGAGAATCCAAAAAAGGAAGTGCATTATTTCACAAGAGACACATTGTCAGGAAAAAAACCTAGCTGCACCAGGATACTGTGCCCTTGAAAGCAAGGCAGGCCAAGCAAGACAAAGGTGCTACTTTGGCATCACAGTTGCCAGTGGGATAAAAGGGACAATGATGCACTGAAGGTGTAGACTGCAAAAGAATTATTCAAGTATGATTCAAAAGCAGTTAGAAGAGACCAGGTTGGTCAGAACAGTGCACAAGATGACTACTGCAAGTAAAGAATATCTGCAGTAGCATATCAGCATGCACACCCATAACATGCTATTTCTTTAAAATAATCAGAAAGTAGACTATTTATTACAGTGCAACCACCCACACCACATGGCAGTATCAGCTCCCACAGCAGAATGATTCAAGGAACAGCAGTAACCTGTAGGGTGTCCAGTACTCAAACTGTACTTTCTTGCTTCTCAATTGCATAAAATGAAAACAAAAACCATAACACAGTAAGTACACTTAAGATGCAATTCTCCCTTTTCCCTGTTTTTCATGAAAGCCTCAAGTGTGGATCATAAAGATCCTCTCATAAGAGCGAGACGAACGTGCTGTCTTAGATGCCACCTGGCCTACCAGGCAAAGCTCCAGCAGTCAGGTAAGCTTCTCTTTCCAATCACTCGAAAAAACCATGTCATCATTCTACCACTTTTCTGGTCATTTAGGATATTCAGGAAAATTAAGAGACAAGACTGGACTTTCTCCTCCTTAGTTATTATTATTAAGTCCTCTAATCCGGATGTTGTATGCACTAGAAAAGGGGCAGACATTAATCTAAGTAAACATTTTGACATGTTTCACAAGGTAAAATTTGATTGCATTGTTTGGCAATGCTTGTTAGTTCTTATTTGTTTCAGATTCCTTCGAAGGATGAGCAACAGTACAAAAACAACCATGAGCCAATTTCCCACTTTCTGTGATATATCTGCCAAAAAAGTCCCAGGATTCCTTAACCCAGTTCCTGATGGTGCATGCCTTGAAAGAAAGGCTTAACTGTAACACAATAAACATTTGCTAGTAAACACTTCTATACAGATTTCACTTTGCAGAGATTCGTTAAACTGGTCCTTCCCCAGAGCCTGAAGATCCAAATATATCCATAATAAACAACTCCAAAAAAGCAGCAGATATGACTAAGTAGTGACTGCACTACAGAGGGCAGGCGTAAGCATATTTGCATGCACTTCATTCATGCTAGATGGCTGAAAATCATACAGTACGCTTCAGCTGCTCCAGTGACTGTTATGGTACCACCGAAGAAATTACTGCTTTGCCCTCATCTACTCATAACAAGCTCTTGGAAGTGAGATGATCAATAAGAAACTATCTATGAATAAGCAAAAACCCAAAGCACGTATCCCATAAAAAGGTTTCTCCTTCACAGGTATACCAGCATCCCCTACCAATAAAAATATCCAATCTGAAAATAGGTCGCTTTTGTCACCAACCATCCTCTGGCCAATACAGGGGGTTTTGCCCTAGTGGATGTTCTCCAACACTTCACTCAGTCTACTTACCAAAAA
>VXBC01009483.1:434583-584936 GCA_013399945.1 Ploceus nigricollis | reverse complement strand
GCTGAAGATCTGAGGAGAGGGTGAAGAAGCCCGCGCGTCCGCCACCTGCGTGGCGGCGATTTGGCGGCCCCCTGTCCCTCTGGAGGGGACGCTGGGCTGGAGGGCTGCTTAAAGTCGTGAAAAGGCCACGCCTGTGATTCCTGGGTAGAAATAATAGAGTATAAATGAGACTACAGCGATCACAGAATCAATTAGATTAAACTAGACTTCTGAGATCATCGAGTCCGACCCGTGACCGAACACCACCGTGTTAACCACTGAGAGCCACGTCCAGTTTTTCCTTAAACACCTCCAGGAACGGTGACTCCACCACCTCCCCGAGCAGGCCTTGGTGCCCCTTGTGCCCTGGGCAATTGGCCGGCGTAGCGATGGTGTGAGGGCAGCGAGCCACGCTGCTGTTGGCTCACCTATGGTGGGAAGGGTGGGAGTGCGATGGATGGTGGAGGTCATCTGGAAGCAGGGAGAGTGCAAGGAGAGGATGGCACTGAAGCTAGTAGGAGAAAACAGGGCGAGGAACGAGCCTGGCAGGGGCTTCAGTGTTTCCCTGCACCTGGCAGAGCAGAGTTTCCCTGCACACGTAAGTGCCCGGCTTTCGGGTTCGGGCTAAGTAGGTGCTAAGAAAGGATGAGCAAAGCGGTTACTCGGAGCATCAGAAATAATGCAACAATTTCCTCTGAAGATCAAGGAAGGAAAATCTTTGAATAGCCAGGGAATTAAAAGATTTGAAAGTGTCACTTTGAAGTGCCCTGATGTTTTGGGTTTTTTTTCAAATAGAAATGGCCAATCAAGATATATGGAGAGAGAATACAAAACCTCATTATATAGCTAAGCCTAATTTTAAGAAAATCTTTGAAAAATGCTTTTCATTTTTTCCCCATGCTTTTACAAAATTTAGGTATCATTCTTTTGTTAATAGCTTATGTACAGCAGAGGCTATTGAATTAACCTGGAATTTCTTAGCTTGAAACCAGTCTTTGTGAGTACACTATGCCAGAAAAAACAGTTCAGGGAATTACTAAACTGAAATAGTGTGATCATATGTGATAAAAAGGACATAATGATTCTGTATTTTTAAGGTTTCAAAAGGGAAATAAAGTAAAAAATACATGAAGGTTTCAGGATATGTTTAATCTGAGCACTGCCTCCTACAAGAATGAGAATTCCATTATTTGGTCATAATTTATATCACTCCATGGTCTAAATTCTCTACTCTCCAATCAGGCTTGATTCTCCACTCTTACGCCATTCAGGCACCAATAAAACACAACTGGTTGTTGAATTTACAAGATGGATTTGATGTAGGAGATTGCAATAACCAGCCCATCACCTGTGTCTGCCTGATTATCACTGATTTCTCAAGTCTGAGTTTGCACAAGTGTGTGATACGCACCACTTGGATTTCTGAGCCTGCCATGATCAGGTGATGCCTCATGCTTATTGTGTTGTAACACTTAAATCTAGATTCTGTCTCTAGTTAATACTAATTACGTATTTCCAGTTGTTTTTCATTGGCATGTTGAAGAAGGCACATCTCACAAAGACCAAATCATGATTCAGTTCAGCCCTTAGCAAAATATTTTGACATAAAGGACTTTTTTATATCAGCTAGAAACCATTATCAAAATGTTATCATCTATTGCACTGCCACACAGGACATTGCGCTCAGGTGTACTCAGCTTTTCTGTATGTTTGCTTATGTGGGAGAACGGGTGAGTGGGAAAGGATACATTTACAGGGGAAAAAAAAGAAAATTCTCACCTGCAACATAGCTATTTTGAGATACTATAGTTAGGGTCACTTGTGCAATACAACAGCTCTTTTAGTCAATGGGATGAGTCTTTGTAGATGAGTATGTGTGAGACCAAGAAGAGGGTCAAGAATACATGCTGCACTTAAGTGGAGACAAGGGACTGGGAGGAGTCTGACTGTCTGTAGTGGGATGGAATTGCCTGTTTTCAGGCAGCTTTATCACTGTTTACACTGGATCACATCACATACTTCTGGGGTGAGACCAATACCATCCCTCGACAAGATAATGTAAATCTCCTATCACCTATACAGTCATTTACACTGGGCTGTGTCGTCAGTGGCACAGGGCCTTGTTTTGATTTTGTGAGGGTTGTTTTACAGTGAAAACATAATGAATGTGATAGCTACATGCCTGTAAAATCACTCGAGCTGCAGCCAGGTTGCTGAGGGAGGCTGGCCCTGTGCTGCTGCTTTTGGTGGGCCTCGCCTGGTTTACCCTGCAATAAAAGTGCCATGCCTCTGTCCCCACGTCAGTTATAAAACAGGACAGCTAATACATGATAGCTGTGCCACGGCAAAACACACCTCACCCGTCAGTCATCAGCCTGAATGTATTTGTCTAGGGAAGGTGACAGCAACAGCCTCATGCATCTGTTTGAGGGATTGCTCATGGCATACCTGCATCCAAATCAGACCAGGTGACGTTCCTCCTTGCTAAATCCAAGCATAATCTACTACAGGAAGAAAATGGTAGATTATATTGTTTTTTACAGAATATCTACTGGCTGACATTAGAAATGACCTTGTTTTTGATAAGATACAGAAAGTAAGCCATCTGTCGAAAGTCTGGAGTCTATAAACACGTGTGAAATTGTTAGTCTACAGGATTTGAGAAGGGATATATTCTTTAAAAGATGAATCATTACGGTTCACCTGTTTCAAAAATTAGACTAATACTTAATGTAAATTATTTTGCACCTTTCCAATGAGATGTGTTTGAAATGCAAAGTAGTGCAAGAAAATATTGGGATGTTTCAAAATGCTTGAGGCTGAAATAATGACTTTGGACCAGCCTTTGTGAGTATGTCCATTCTCCCTAGTAATTCCCAAACCCACTGGTCAAATCTGAATTAAAGGGGTAGATACTTCCAGAATTACATGTTTTCATAAGTGTCATGAAACTAGGCCTATGCAGCGAACAGTGACCTTACCTGTACTCCCTGTATAGCAAAAGCTGCAGTGTGAGCTCACCCTTCATTAGTCACAGGAGAATCCGCATGGATGAGAGTGGCTTTTTCCCCTCAGGGTGGAAAAAGCTTCAGTCAAAATTCACACTTCATTAGACACTGGATAATCGGAGCATGAGGCTCAAATCCATAGGTCTCATTAGTTCCCTTTCATTATTAAATTATTAACAGTTTCCCTGACAAAGCAGAACAAAGCAGCTGCCTTTGGACAAATATAGAAGAGTACAATTTATGCTGCAGCTTATGGAGGACATTCAGATCCGTACATTTCCATGATCAGGGAGGTAACTCAGGTTTCTGGGCTGATGCAGAAACTGCTGGAAATATCTGAAGAAATCAAATCTTTTCTGAGGTCAAAGCTGTATTTAAGATTTGCAAATGATCCCAAGGGCAGCAAGAAGAGCTTCTGCCACAACTCCAAGAGTAAAAGACTGAAAACAGGAAACGTGGTCTTGTTCCTGAATGGGACAAATGATCTGGCAATGGAAACAGATGAGATTGTGGCACCCAGAGCCACTGTTGCCTCAGGCGTATCATCAATGTCTCCAAGATCTCTGTGCTTAGAATTCATGGAGAGGAACTGCCAGCAACGGGTGAGGATCAATTCAGGGATTACATGGGAGAATTTGACCCATAAACATTCAAGGGATCAACAGAGGTGTATCCAAGCTGTTGAGGGAGCTGTCTGGTTTCACTGCAGACTGCGCTTTTATCTTTGAAGGACAGTGGAGACTGGAGTCTCCACAAACATTGGAGTGTTCTCCAATGACTCTTGAAAAAAAGCCCAAAGGCAGACTGCTAGCTGATCAGCCTCACTGCAGTCCATGTGAAAATCCATGTCCTCTTGGAGCACTTTTCTGAACACAGGAAGGAGGAGGTGATTGGGAGCAGCCAGTGTGCCTCACCAACCTGATAGCCTTCTATAGTAAAATGACTGGATTTGTAGATGAGGAAGAGCAGAGGATGTTATGTACCTTGACTTTTGCAATGCTTTTGACACCGTCTACTGTCTTGTATCCAAATTAACACATTGTGGGCTAGATAAATGGACAGCCACATGGGTAAAAAACTGGATGATAGGATGCAGAGGCCAGAAGTTAAAGGGCTGTACTCTCTCTGGAGGCCAGTAAGGAGTCAAGTACTGTAGGGATCTATCCTGGGACCTGACCTGTTTAATGTCTGTAGGATGCCTAGAGGAGGTGACAGAGTGCCCTTTCATCAGGTTTGTGGATGACAGCAAATTAGTGGGAGAGCCAATACGGTCAAGGGTAGAGCTGCCACTCAGAGGGACTCAAGCTGAAGGAATGGTATGACAAGAACCTCATGAAATTCAACCAGGAGAAACAGTGTCTGGGACAGACTAACTCTGTGCAGGGTACAGCTCTGCAGAGAAGGGCCTGGGGTCCTGGGAGACAACTGGGGTAAGCCCAAGCCAGTCATGAAGGCTAACAGCATCCTGAGCTGTGTCAGCAGGAGCACAGCCAGGAGAGGGGGGAAGCAATTACCATCCTCTATTTGGCACTCAGACTGCATCTGGAATACTGTGCTTTTCCACCACCACATAGTTGCTTTACAATGCTGCTGCAGGCCTTTCCAAAAGGTCTCTCCCTCCTTCTCCTAGGAACGAAGAGGGGCACAAACACCCACCCACGGCCTGTACTATAGAGGAGGAAACACAAAGCAAGGCCACGGGTGCTCTAGCGCTGCAGAGGAAGAAGGTGTGTGCTTCCTGCGATGGGTGGAGAAAAGTGTTTCCCACTGGTGACAAGGGCAATTAGAGTTGCTGCCCACTGTGAAGGAAGTACATTTTGTGTCCCCTAACTCCTCATTTGCTTTTTAGTCAAAGCAACTAATCCCCCCACGTGACACAAATAGCAGGGACAGTGATACAGGGGACCCTTGGACTGACAGGAAAACTGAGATGTGGCCCAAGCTGACTTAGGCAAGGAGGACAAAAATATCAGGCTGAGACCCAGCATGCAGCCTCTGTGGGTCCTGACTCGCACAGAAGCAGTGCAGAAACTTTGCCCTTCCTATGATACCTTTGTCCCACATCTCGTTCTGGTGAGCTGATGACACAGTTCAAAAGCTCCTGCTTCACTCAGAAAGGAGCAGGACATTAAAAGAACATCAGGCATAGAAATGATGAATGAAGTAAGGTATGACATAGATTCATAGTGCCTTATTCTGAAAGGATAAAAATGTGTCAATCTGGAAGGAAAGGTAGAGGCACAAAGTCTGTGGACATGCCATTAGTGTTCTAAGTGATAAACTAATTAAACATAGTAAAGTTAGGAGTGGTTCTAGGGCTGGTGCCTTGCATTCTTTTTCACTTATGGTTTTGGGCTCGGCCCAAGTTATTTAGGGATTCCTAGTAACTCTTCTAGAAGAGCCAGGATAGGAAAAAGTGAGTCAGTTGTAGAAAAAAAAATCCCTTAGTGCCAACATGTTTCTTTATAGTAGCCAGGAGCCTAACTCAGGGGTACTCCCTGTCCTTCTCTGTTCTGGGAAAGGTTGGGAGGCCTTTATGTGGGACAAAGTGCCAGGTTTCCTTGTGCAGGTGTCACACTGGCTGGGGAAGACTTTGTCTGCACTGGATTCCCAAAACCCCTTATCACCTTGCCAGGGTAGAATAATAAAGAAAGCAACATTGAGAAAGGACAGGTATAATGGCAGAAAGAATTCTTTCAAATTCTCTATGAAATAAGGGGCTTGAATACCCTAAATGTGGTAGAAAGTGCAGAAAAGCAGCCATATGTGCACTGCTACAGGGAATAAGCACACAATTATTGCATTAAAATCAAAATTAGAATTCTGATCATGTGACAGATTACTTAACCCCAGTTGTTTACTCCTGAAGCATAAGTGCTAATGGCTAGGATATGACCTATATTCCACCCTGCCTCTTTAATGGATGAAACAGGACCATCATGTCCTAAAAAGCAAATATTTAAAAGCTTCTTGCAGTATTATAATTGTTGCTTACTTCCAGCTATGTTCAAACACACATTACCTACAGAAGGGTTCTTAGTAGTACATACCCCTGATTTAAACTTAATTGCATCCAGTGCACCGTAGGAAATAACAAGATGCGATGTGGAGACTTGTAGCGGAAGACCTGTACAACCAATGTAATGCCATGGATTTAAAAATAAGCAATTTATTGGAAGGAAAGCTTGAGAATTGCACCTTGGAGGGCAATTGTAGTCATGGAACAGCAGTAATAATGTTTTACACAGCAAAATGTATTTCTTTGGAATAACTGATGTCCATCTAAAAGGATAATGTTGCCATTTTCACAAGTACAACATTTTCGTTTTGAAATGAAACATTTCAAAAATTCATGTCAACAAAGGGTTAGGGGGATTTTGTTTGATTTATTTTTTTAATTCTGATGAATGCTGTACTAAATACTTACACATCTGCTCTTAGCACTCAGCATAGGTAGCCAAAATGACCTCTGCCTGTACAGTAAAGGCCAATGGTTAAAGCTGTGTGGTTAAACTCACACCCTGGAACGAAGACTGAAGGGCAGAGCAGCTTTCCAGATTTAGCAGATTGAAGCTCTACATTCCTGAAGAACTCACAGCTCCAGCCTTGGCCTGGGCTTTGCTACCAGAGCTGGAGAAATTGTATCCACCTATACCTCAGCTTCATTGTGGCCTATGCCTTAGAGCTCAATAAGCAGTCCTTCTATTTCCTTCTGGTTTGGGTTTTTTTTTTTTTTACTTTCAATCAGTCTTCCTTTCTCTTCTTAGTCTTCCTTTTCTCTAGGTGGTCTGAGAAGAATGCTGTGTGTTTAATTTATCAGATTTCTGATTTACAAAGTTTCTGGCAAATGTTTAGAACTTCTCAATTCGGGCTGGAAATGAAAAAAAAAACAAACAGTTTTCTTATAATGACTTTGCTTCTGACACTGAATAGGTGCACAAATTGAGGTCTCTGGGAGAGATAAATAGAGAGCCATTTTCACTGAAAAAAAAGGAAAGAAAATGAATAGAAATGAGACTTCAGAAACTTCTGGTTTGTAATAGCTGTAATATAATGTAGTGGTTAGAACCACAACACAAAATAACCATGCTCATACAATGCATGATTATTGGAACAACAAGGAGATTTACTGTGTTTTAGACAATTTTCATGCTGTTAAAGGCAGCTTGGGTATGTTCATTAACATTCTTCCCATTTTAAAAAGAGAAACAATATTGGACAACATTTTTAAAAATCTTCAGGTCTAGCTCCAAATGAAAAGCAACCCCAAATATAATTAAATGCAGAACTTGAAATTCCATTTCCATGTTTAAACAATGACATTCTCTTGCTCAATTGCTGGTAAATAACATTTGTTGTCCATTTACAACTAGGGTATTAAAAAAAGAAATAGGATGTCATGATTCCTAATTAGAACATTCATGTGGAAGCATTACCAGTCTTCATGATAAATGCATGTATTTCTCTGGGTTCCCACAGTAACTGTTTTATAGCTGAGTTGGGTTTGTCGCTGACATCTCTGAAACTGTGTCAATGTTCTCTTGAAGTCCTTACCCAGCCCTTTCCTGCCAACATCTGACTGAGAATTTAAGGGACCAGATTCTTTGAGGACTGAAACTGAGCAAGTTATGTCATGAAGCCACTGTTGTTCTTGCTCTCTATTCCAAAGGAAGACCAGGATTAGCTTTACTTTAGACTCACAACAGGAAAATGTATGCTGTTTCAACTCCCTCCACCAGTCTAAAGATTGGAAGCAGAAGGAGAAAAAAACCCAGGGTTAATATTTTTCTGTCTGTTTGATCACTGCCTGTGAAGCAGAATTTGTCCCATGGCATTATAACCACATTCATTGTAGAACTATTTTAGAAAATGATCAAGACTATTTATTTAATACTCCTGTAATATATAAATGAGTCTGTATTACTCATGGTGAACATATGCTTTGCTGTATTTTATTCTGATGTCAATGCAACCCCATTATTATAAGTCAAACGGAGGATTTGACAGACTACTTCATTCATGTCTTGCTCACTGCTCCCACTGTTCACTGAAACACACACAATGGGCCATTTGTAAAAGGAACAAACTCCAACAGCTGATTTTACTTCATTTAACAGCTGAGTGCATCTTGGTGTAACCCCAAAGATGCTTTAGCTTATTTGTTTTGACTAACAAACTTGTTAGCTAGCTCATCTAATACTTGTGAAATTATGGTGGGTTGTTAGAAATGTATTTAGAACAGTTATAACTCACTGATATTCAAGCTCTTCAAAAGGCACTGTGCAATATTATCAGCAAGAACTAAATATTCTACTTGAGAAATAAGAGGCACATTCCTTATCTGTTGTTTGAACGAAGAAAAGGGTGGGGACATTTCTCAAGCAATCACCCGTTCAAAATGTTTCCAGATCGGATCACACCTTTCACACTGAAGAGTATAAATGACTGCAGTGAAGTATATTTCATAATGGAACAAAACAAAACATATTTCATAATGGAACAAAAAGCTACCTAAATGTGAGCTTTTGTGACCGGCAATACATTTTGTCATCGTATCATTCACATTGATACAGTATAACTGGGGCAGAGCTTGGAGAAGATGTCTTAAAGACACAATTTTATTAACATTTGTTTTAAATTACTCATTGCATTTTTTAGGTTTTTTTGACTGCTTGTTCTAAAATTACTGATCTGTTTGTTTTATCACGTCTCAAGGAAATGCAAGCTCGTACATGTAATAAAACTGTTATGATACTTGTTTGTGCACTTTGCATGCTGGCTGACTAGGCAAGCAATTATGCTAATCTAGCTGCTAAATGTATTTATTCCTTGTGCTGGAGTTACAGCCACACCTGTCTGCTGTATGTCACACCAGGGCAGGGGAGCTGGGGAACAACACTGCTCCTTCAATCCATGGAAAGCCTTGTGAGAATGTTCATGTGTGGCAGACCCTTTCCGCTCCAAGCATCCCAATCCTCAAATATCTGATATTAAGGATATTTGATCCACAGATCATTGGGAAGGACTCACTGATTTTGAAATCTCTGTGACTGCTTTCCAGCCTTTGATAGATACAGGGGCTTGTTCTGAGGGAGTCAGAGAAATGCAACTGGAAAAAAATTCAATCCTGTCATGTCTTCCATAGCAGTATGAGAAATTCCACTGTTCTGGCCTTGTAAAAAGGTCTTCTAGTAGTAAGAGATGAAGGATCTGCAAAGCATTAGGAATCATTTGGCCAAGGAGGGCAAAAGTTTTTTGTTTCTTCTCTTCACATTCCCCCTGTGAGTTCACCTGTACGTATGGCCTTAAGTCTCTTCTGAGCAAACCCAATGAGAAATTGGAGGTGCTGGGATGCAGAAAGAGAACAAAGCTTAGGAGTGGTGCTATACTGTATTTGACAAGAGATGCTAAATTGATATTTTGCCTAGAGGCAAGGTCAAGCATTGGGTCTGCAGACATCTTCCCTCATAAGCACCTTGGAGGTGCACTGAATCCCCATCGAATCCCAGTTTTGCCAGGACCAGATTCCACATAAATCTGAGTACTTAAGTGTTGAGCACTGGCAGCTCTAGGCTCTTACTCACATCTCTGGAATAATTACTCTGAAGCCTTTGGGGTCCCAGCCAATAAAAAACAGTACGCACAAGGATTTAGGTGGAATTTAGGCCAGCAGAGTCTGGGACTAAGATCAATATTTAGATTAATTGAAGGTGTTATTCACCCTTCTCTCCCCCTCATTTTGGATAGCTAGCAATCAGCCTTTTCTTTCTTTTAGAGGTCTGAATATTTATGCAACCAGGAATAAATCTATCCCAACCTCCTCTAGGCTTTCCACAATTAGTCCTTCCGACTACACTCCAGAGTTGAATCACATACCTTCTAGCAGTGATGTTCAGAGCACAACTGGGTGACTGTCAGCTGGCCAAACTTGCTCATGCTTTGGAGTGCATCTCTGGTTTCCTAGGGAACCTCTCCTGTGTCCTCCTGTGGTGTTCAGAGGCACCCAGGAGATATTTCGTTACTGCCACTGTTCATGGTTTTGTACATCCCTAAGTAATCAACACATGAAAGGTGCATTTGCATTTTTTATACTTAAATTTCTAAAGCAGTAAGATTAATTGCTGACCATACAAAGCTGTTGTAGTTCTAGCTGTAAAACTTGAGAGCCTTGCCTAGAAGTTCGAAGTTAAAGCTCTACCTTATTCATCTCACCTACACTACCAGTATAGGCTAATGACTGGCTCTGACTGGCAGGCCACTGTTCATCCAAGTATCTCACCCGTGGCTTTGTTCTGATTTATTTATCTCCTATTGTTCAGAACCAGTTATTCTTCAAAGATCCAAATCCGTCTCACAGCCCATATGTCTAGTGTCATCCTGCAACCATTAACAGCTTACATTTTACCTTGCACAGTAGGCGAGCAGGCTGAACTTTCTCCGGGGAGTCTTTGAAGCATACAAAGTATCTTTGCTCAAGAGTAGGCTATTTATTTCTTAAAAGAAGAGAGTGTGTGTGTGTGTGTGTGTGTGTCTAAGCACTGGATATTGAAGATGTTGGCCAAAATATTTTATCTTTTCAGTGAGCTTTTCTTTCAAAACAGAAAATACTCCATAGAGAGCAAATGCTTCTGGGGAAAGTAAAGGTTTAATTAGGAGATTTTCAGTCAGTCTTCATATGTGCTCATTCATCTGTCTCTAGAGACTCTGAGACCCCTGTCACAGATGTAGGCTTGATATGCACCTTATCTTCTCTTCTTTACACATACTGGTCACAGATGTCTGAATGCTACATTTTCCATGGCAGGCTGAGGATTTAATGCTTTCCCCTAGAGGAGAGATAAGAGCCAGAACATGTGTAGGCAGCATTACATTTTCATTTGTAATCAGTGGTGTGTAAAGTTTGTAAAAGTTTGTTGACACTTGTATGATATATTCTATCTCCATTAGAGGGGTAGTGGTACATGGTCAGATACCATTTTGTTTGAAAAGAACTCTCCTTTTACCAGTCAAGAAACATTCTCCATCTCTTCTGTCTCATGTAAAGAAATACACAGCCTTATCGTTTTCCAGTCTTATTACTCTTTCTTATCATTCATATTTAATGTATTTCTACCTTCTGTGTTGTAGCCATTTACATTTTATTGATTCTTGGATGCAGTTTACAAGTCAATGATTTATTATCTTTCACTTCTCCTTGTGCTGACAAGGAACATTGCTATTTTGCTAATTCTGGTGTAGTGTGAGGTAAATATATTTGTGTCCAAACCCTGTGGAAATGTACAGTATGCATTTAAGCTGTGCTAATTGTTTTCACACAGATTTTTAGAAGAGGAAAGAAGAAAATTCATGATTAAGGGTGACATCCCATTTTCTGTTCATGAAACTTGGTATTGAAGTACATGCAATTCGTTCATTATCTGTCACTGTTTAGGGGGCTGTGCAATGTCTGGCACAAGAGAGGACAACAAAATGTTCAGGCCAGAGCTTTTAAACTGAGGTGCCAGACAGTGGGTATCCAAGACTTTTGAGTTAAGGATGGACTTAAGAGCCTCTAAATTTAAAAATGGAATGAAATCCTATGTGTACATAGAAATGAAATTTTTAACAAAAACTGCTGAAAAGTGAGCCAGATTATCTCATGCACAGGGTAAGGTCAGGCATTTCCAGAGCAAGGATCAGATCACCTGTGTACAGTGTTATTTGTCCTGCCCTTTTCTCCTCTCTGCTTTGTAAATTATTTTTTATGAGGGACAGAATAGGGAAAATAGGCTGTGGTAGTTCAGCTGTGTTGGCAGTAAACCAGTCCCTTTTCTCTGGCTCACCTGACAACAAGGCCGGTGAGGTGTTGAAAACTTCACAGATTATTGCTGGAGGACCGAGTTCATGATGAAATGGCTTGGCAAAAATTAATTACCTGGCAAAAGTGAGCTATTTGCCTAGGAAAAGTAGTCATTTCCACTCCTCATGGAACATGTGTGCCTGCCATTCCTTGTTTTGCACACGGAGGCTCCAGCTGGGTTCCTCTTGCACATCACAGATCAGCATTTTCTAGGAAGTTTCTCATTTTTGTCTGGCTGGGATGTTGTTACAGTGTATTTTTGACCCATACTAGACCTTGCCGATTGCAAGTCAGTTACTTGTTGCTTCACAGCTAAATTGCTGCAACTCTTTGGGCTACATCTACAGTCAACACAGGAGCTGTATGCAGCTGCTCTCTTACTAAGCGAGGTATTTTACCAGGAGCAGCAATTTTACAAGATCATCTGCTGGTTTTGATGTGAACAGCTTGCACAGGATTTACTGCATCCCCTTTCTGCTGTCAAAGAAGAGGATAGAGCACAGATTGCAGTTCAGGATAATGGAAGGACGCTTTCTGTGAGGAGCTCTCAGTTCTGACATTTGCTTGAGGCTGTTTGGGGCTGTGGGGAGGGGGGTGTTAATGATCAGGACAGGCTGTGAGTCTCCTCTGTTTTTCGAGGATTTCAGAAAGGATGGGGCTAGACCTGACAGCATTCCCCAGATCTGTTGTGTTTGTAAAGATTTTTAGAAATATGACTTAAATACAATCCTGCAATCTCCAGCTGCTTGCCATAAACACTAGTATGGCTCTCACCACGGTTTTACACCTTGACCCCACTACACTGAGCTTACAGGAGGTTCCTCAGGTGCTCTACACAGCAGCACATCACAGCACTTGACTGTTCCTCAGTCTCTCTCACACACTGCTTGACCATAGGCTCTCTCTGTCTTTCCAGTAAAAGAATTGGGACTCTCTGTAGAAATCATATGTCCCAGCCCCACAGCTGCCCTTCTTGTGCTGTTCAGCAGCTTAAGCAAGCTCCTGCCCTGAGCCCCAGAGCTGCAAGTGCTCGAGAGTTCTCATCTCACCTTTTCAGCCACCAGGGAGAGAGGAAACAGGCAGGTTTTCTGACTATTCCTAAATAAAATAAGCATGCTTGCCTGGATGGTGTTTCCTAATGCATGATCAGAGACAGAATATGAGTTTGGGCAAGAAATTTATTGTGTTCTTAGGTCTTATATCTGGCAAAAGAAATGTACTGCTCTAGGAAAAAAAAAAAAACAAACCCTGCATAATGCCAATAAGCAACTCTATATATTTCCTTGTTTAAATTTTGTCACTGCTTTATAGTGTTCTTTGGGGTTAAGTCTAAGGTTCCCTGAGTACACAAGATCCTCCTCTCTCACTCCTGCCCTCAGAGTTCTTCTCATCCCTTTCTCAGCTGGCTCAGCAGCTAAACCCAATAACTCTACTCTTCCTCTTTTTTGTCATGTTTCCCTGTGTCTGTAAATCTCCCTTAGTCTCTCAAGCTTTGCTGTATTTAAGATCCCAGGTTAATACTTAATCTCTTTGTCCTGCTTCTAGTGGAAGTCTCTTCTTACAAACATTCTCCCTGAAAACAAACTTTGGAGGACTAGTTTTCCCAAGCCTCACTGTGGCCTCTAGCCTGAGGACTAGATCAAAGGAAAAGAAAGCTACAGATGGATGAATTGTCATTTTACCTGACCTGGAAATCTTAAAATGTATTGTCAGTGCCAAATTCACAATGAGTGAATAAAGAAGAGAAAAAAAAAGGGTTTTTTTTTAAGTTGGCCAGAACACTCACTGAGAAGGAACAAACAGAACTCACTAAAAACTGGAGTATGTATGGATCATATGCAACTATTTAAAAAAAAAAAGTACATAAGTACATCCTGGTGCAGTAACCTAAAGACCTTGCCCAAATCCTGCTATTGATTTCTTGCTCTGAACTGGCAGCTGTTGAAAGTCAATATTGGACTAATTCTAGAAAGAGACTTTTGGTCATTCAACAACACCCATCTCTATCCAATAAACTGGGCTACAAACACTTACAATAGATCTGTTTGTTGGGATCCTCTTGAAGAGCATGAAAAATGTAGATTTTTCAGATAGATGGGGAAAAAAATAGAAGATTCCTTAAGGCATCTCAAGATGGGAGGAAAAAAAACAAAATAAGAAAATAAATTCAAGGCATTGCTTTGTTGCTGCACGAGGCCAGACTTCACCCTGTATGTGGATAAAAGACCCTGTATGTGGATAAAAGACAAGACAATTTCACACTTCCCATTTCTGTTCTGTATTGCCAGGTTAATTGTTGTCACTGTATTCCCCACAAGAGAAGCTTCATCAGTGGTGCCAAATAAACCAGATTAGTGTTCAGGGACATTTGCTGGAAATCATGCCAAATCCATTCTTGATCCTAATTATATGAAATATGCTCCAATAATTTTCCACAAGGTGAATAAAAATAATGCCAGAACTGCCGCTTTCACTGAAGCTCAATTAGGAGGTATTCACTAATCCCAAGGCATATCATAACTGCTTCTGTGCAATGATATTCTCTGTTTTATAAACTGATGTTTACCTAGAGAAGATGAATATCCTAATTCCTGGCACTGATACAAGAGTGATATTGGGAGAGAGAGGAAAACATAGAGAAGGCCTGGCCCACGTCCCAACATTAGGCAAACTGACCTTTGGTTTCGATCTCCACAGGCAAGCTGTTGCATCTCTGCAGTTTCAAGCAGTACACACAGGAGATACACACTCCAATACCGTGTTCATTCCCAAACCTAAAAGAAGAAGTCAAAAGCCACTTCATTTTGAGAATAAATTCAGATTAAAAAAATTATCCCTTGTTAGTCACGGAACATTCCCTACAGTGTACAATATCCTGTTCTGCAATGAATTTCAGATTTCCATGATGACTGGTTTGCACCAGCTGACTAAGAAAGAGGTATGTGTCAAAAACAGGCAGTCACTTCAGACAGCTGCAAATTCAGACTTTTGTTCTAACTATGGGAAATTAATGGTAAAACTGAGAGGCATTCTGCTAGCATATAAGTACAATGAAATATGTGTTGATTGCATTTTAAAAAAATCCTTTACAGAGAGAGTTGAAAGAGAATGGGCAAACATGTTTACTGAAACAATATAATAACAAATTATCTTCATAGTCTGTAGTTGGTTTATATAGTAGTGTCATCTTTCAGGATTCTCAAAGCACAAAATATCTTTATTTTCTATTTCTCAAAAAACCCCATCTTTCTCTGTTTAAAGGATTTTACTTATATGTAACCTACTTGTTTTACTTCATGCCTTTATTTTTGTGGCAAGTCTCACAAAAAACAAAGCTAATATTAGAGAAACAGATGTTATGTTTCATTACTTCATTTACCCTCTTGCCATTTTTGAAGTTTCTTCTACTTCTAAAACTGCTGGGGAGACCCTGTTTATTGATTGTCTGATACAGAATCATAGAACCATAGAATGTCTCAAGATGGATGGGATCCATAGGGATCATAGAGTCTATCTCCCTGTTCCTCATAGTACTGCCTAAAACCAAACTGTATGACTGAGAGCATCTTTCAGACCCTCCCCGAATTCTGGCAGGCTTGGTGCCCTGGGAAGTTTATTCCAGTGACAGACCACCCTCTGGGTAAAGAACCTTTCCCTAATGTTCCAGGTCCACCTTCATACCACATATGTTTTCTAGCTCAAGCTCTGAATAGTTCGTGGGATCATATAATTGTTGGTGTCCAACAGAGTGAAACCTGACATTTAAAGAGAACAACAAAATTTTTTAGGTGAGTTAGTGACTTCAGGGTCGATGCATTCATAAGCTGCATTCATTCATGACATACTCTGTGCTGCTGTCAGAACTGATCTCTTAACTTCAGCTGATAGTTGCAGTGGTATCTCCATAGCTCCATCCTCACCAGTGGGATAATAAAGGATGTTGGGATTAAGGAAAAAGAAGATATGCATCTTTCTTCTCAGCACGTATGTTGAATTCTGATTATACTCCCCCAGCCCTCTCACAGGATTTGGCTAAGCAGAGGAAGCACAATAACTCACACCTCAAGCTGAAGTTCTCAAGCAGCCTATTGTTTTCCTCTTGGCCAAAATTCAGAAGAGATTTCATCAGTGATTGCTGATCAGGAATAGGGACAGGAAATTGTGTATGTACTTGGAGGCTGATCCCTAAAATCTAAGATGACAGGCAAGCCCTTACGCATACACTGTGGGGTTTTCAGCTGCGGTGTCTCCTGACACTTCCAAATGTGAAGACTTTTTGGATTGGTGCTGCTGCTGGATGGCATAATGGGTTTTGTTCCGTTGACTACATTATCTCTGAATGCAAACTAGTACCCTTTCGTTCAGGAGCACTGGCAACTTGCCAGCAACTCTGCAATGTTAAAGAGATGATAAAAGAGGGTTTAAAAGGTCTCCTGGGTGAAGTCTGAAGGAGATGTACAAGCTAAAGCGTGAGGGTACCCCTTGAGCCGCCTGCTTGCCTTTCTTGCCACAAGGACTTCTGAAGTGGGACACAGGGAAGCTGCATTTCAGAAAGGGCTTGGGGTCTGGGGAGCTCTCTTGTTTGTTTGCTTTTAATGAGCTGTTTCAGGATGCTGTGTAAAAGCTAGCTGTGTTGCTGCATTTCCTCAGGTTTTCTCACTAAGTGTTAACTGGAACATGAGAGATTGGGGATATTTATAATCTCTGGGCTGAGTCTGAGGAATCAATACTAGATCTTGAGGGAAATGCAGGTTTCAGGGAGGAAGCTGACAGAGAGAGTGTTTGGAGGGGAGGCTGTATGATCAACAGGTTGTACCTCACTTTGATTTGGGGGATTCCCAGTGGGAATTCACTGCTGGGACTCCTGAATTATAGTGACCCAGTGCATCTCCAGGGCAGGTATGTTCCTAGGCCCTGTTTTGATGTGTGGATACAAGACATCAGCATACAGAAACAGGCCAAAAGAAATGTAACCTTGGAAACAGGTGCATGGCAATCCAGCAGAAAGCTTCCACCTGGGTGGCGTTTGTTGAGAAATATTCACCATAGGTTACATACTCTGTTTAGTTGGTTAATGATGGTAAAGCCGTTCCTGGAATCTGAAAAACACACATGCATAAAAAGCAGTATCAGTATGATGATATTGATGGAGCTGGCCCAGCAGCATGGTTGAGTGCCTCTATGAACTGCGTGAAGAAATTTTCCTGCACTGAGGAGTTTCCCGGAGGCTACGCAGGAGTCAGGGCACGGAAATGTATGCAGGCATGAGACAAAGGACTTGCAGTAAGCACATTCTCCATAGGAACAAACTCAGGTGATTAATGGAGCTGTAAAGTGACTTGGGATGAGGAGACTCTTGTCTCTTTCTAGTGCCAAGAACAAACATTTTCTACTGCTAAGATGGGGTGTATATGTCAATTAATTACCATTTTTTCAATTAATTGTTCCTGCGATACACCTTTCCCTAAAGAAATTATTGAGCAATGCAAGCAGAACTCAAACTAAATCTGTCACAGCTGAAAGGGTAACTGACTGCATTTGCAATTCCTGCTTCCCAGATGTCCCACATTTCTTCAGGTAATGGGCAGAAGCACAAAAAGGGTAATTCAAGATAGATATCTCTGCTCCCAGGTCTCTGAGAATTCTCTTGGCTGACACTCAGCTTTCTTCCTATTTTTTCGAATTTGCTCAGTGTGATGCTGATTATTTTGTTAGCCAGCAGTTACAGTGGATCTTGAAAAAACCCAAATGTTTGCATGGGCTGTGTATTTGCAATGTGATGGGAACTAATGGAATGGAGGCTTTCTTCACAGTCTTCAAATCACTGGTGGTGATTGAAACCCTCCTAATGAGCAGCTCCTGCAGCCCCATTGGAGAAATGGCCTGGCAAGACAAAGCCCCTTTATCATGAATTGCATCTTGGATGTTCTGTCAGGGAAACGCAACATTAATCGTTTCTGTAAAGACACTTTCTCCCTTGTACTTTTTGAGCTACAAATGCACCCTGTGGGGCAAAATCATGCTCTCTTATTGTGTCATATCCACATATTCTCAGCACCAGAATTTAGCTGGTAGAGGGAGGTGATTGTCCCACTCTGCTCTGCAGTGGTGTGGCCTCACCTTGAATATTGTGTGTAAGTTTTGGGCACTGCAATATAAAAAAGATATAAAGCTATTACAGAGTGTCCAAAGTAGAGCTACAAAGATGGTGAAGGACCTAGAGAAGATGTATGAGAAGTGGATGAGGGCTTAGTTTGTTCAGCCTGGAGAAGAGGAGACTGAGGGGAGACCTCATTGCAGTTACAATTTCCTTGTGAGGGAAGAGGAGGGGCAGGCACTGATCTCTTCTCTGTCGTGACCAGTGGCATGAAGTTGTGTCAGGGGAGGGTTTAGGTTGAATATTAAAAAAAAGTTTTTCACCCAGAGGGTGGTAGGGCACTGGAAAAGGCTCCCCACAGAAGTGGTCACAAGAGGTGAGCAAGTCACAGGTCAAGCTGACAGAGCTCAAGAAGCATTTGGACAGGCACGTGGTGACTCTTGGGGTGTCCTGTGCAGGGCCAGTAGTTGGACTCAATGATTTTTATGTGTCCTGTACTACTCAGGATATTCTGTGATTCTATGATTAGCTTTCTGCATCTTATTTTATTCACCTGAGCACCCATGTAAAGAGTGGGAGCCAATAACTAATAGACTGAATTTCCTTCAGGATACCTGGTAGAAATAGCATCTACTTTCTTCTAATAAGCCACAGAAGTTGTTGGAAGAAAATTAAAGCCTGAAGCACCCTTGGTTTTGTTGTTGCTGTTTCAAACTATTTTTGAATCTCCACTAACCTAGGAAGAGTTCTTAGATAAATGACTGCCTAAATTAGAATTTCTGATTCACATGAAATATTGGGAAATGAGAGGAAGGGTTATATTAGCTATTTCATTAGAACTAATTCTCTGGGTCTGTATCCCAGCCTGCAGCAGAAATGTCAAGAGGAGCAGCTGCTACAGCACACAAGCCAGCAGAACATTTCCATCCCTGAATAAGGCAAAGGGGAGTGGGGGAAGCTGAGTGAATTGCATAAGACCTGAACATTGTAAAGTAGTGATGGACTGTATGTCTGTAGATATTTTGCTGAACCTTTTATCTGTCCATTTTCAGAGATTAAATGTTGTTTTCTTTGTGAAACATGCAGACTTTTGATAGTGTCAACATGCCATGCTTTTGGGCTTTAGTGTGGTTCTAGAAGAGTATATGGTACACCTCAGCCCTTTGTAATACAAGTTGTTATTATTAGCAAGGCTTTTCTTTTTTAACCTCTTTATCTTCGCTAGATGCCAAATAAGCAAACCTCTTGCCCTATTATGCTGCTTATTGTTACCAAACAACACTTGCCAGCATAAAAGTAGAGCAAATTAACTGAAAGGAACAAAGAGGATGGTCTTTCATGGGCTGTTGCTTGCACTTGAGTCTTACAACTCCTCCCTGACTAGGTGGGCCATCAGCAATGTCATTAGGATTTACCATTTCTGTCATATATTTCTTTGTCTGCATGAAGTCAGAATCCAGGTCTTCCTGGGAACTATTTTGCCTAGTATTTCTTCAAATATTGCTTAACACTAACACATTGTACTCGTAAAGTATGTGAAAGGGCTGGGTTGTTGCTATGCCTTGTTAGTTGATGTCAGCATGTTGGACTAGAGTCTCACTGTAAAGCTGTCATGGTAGTATGCCAGGTTTTGAAGAAAAAAAAAATTAAGAAGAAAAACATTGGCACTTAAAAAGTCAGGCAAGCATATAGCAAACCATGGTGCATATTCACTGCCAGTACATACTTTGTTTCATCCCAGTGTCGTTCCCCCAGGCTTGTAGAAATATTTGTTAAAAAACAACATACAGAGAGGGGAAAGTAGAGCAGTATGTGGCTTTGGGTATTTCAACATATTTCTATGTGACGGAGCTACAGGTTTTTTGACAAGCTAGGTTGTGGGTGCATGTCTCCTTTTGGCTGGCTTAAGAGGTTACTGCCTGTGGTTTCCTGTTACCCCCCAGATCCTCTCTACCCAGCTACTCTGCATGCTCGCTTGGTTCTCTGAGCACTTCACAACTTCTTTGGGACCATTTAAACTGATTAATCTTGGCCTTTAGTGGGGGAGCTTGGCAACACCACACCAGGAGATGTGAGGGAACAGTGGATGCCAGCAGGGAGGCTGTGTCAGAGCTGGGGATGGTCATTTTGTCCTTCAGCTCAGGAGTGTTAGTAAGAGGTGGCATGGGCACAGTCCTGCTTCTGATCTGAGCCACACTCAGCCCCTAGAACACTGCAGCTGAGAGGCAGAACATTGCTGGAGAGTTGTAATTACCACAGGCTAAAGCTGTACTCCTACCAGAGCTCAGGCTCACGGTGACTTGATCACAATCAGATAACCTCACTGCCTTTTGTTTCCTATTGGGTCTTGATCAACTTTCTAGGTACGCTGACTGCTCTGTATACCATTTGTGTCAAATACCCTTACTGAGCCCACTCAAGTGTGCAAGAACAGCGCCGTGTCGGAACTTCCCATTTTACGGAGTGAATTTGCTTAGACTAAGAATTCATATCACAATTCAGACTTGCTGTACCATATCCAGCATTACAGAGAGCCTTCATGCAGCGTGTGGCTATCACTCCATGTAAAGTCCTGGTGATTCATTGCTGGGTAACTGTAGAAAAACTTTTACTTTTTATCTAAACTTGGGATACTGTAATCTATCTTCTCTGAGAAATAAAAGAATTACTTTATATTCAGTAAAAATATTGAACTGGGAGAGCCAGCTGGGCTCTTTGACTCTGGTTCCACACAGTCTCAGGCAACCAGGTGATAGACATTTATGGCCCAGAAAGGTCCACAGAACACTTCCTTTTCCTATTCATTATCTGCCTTTTGCATAGATCTAATTGTTTGTTATTGCAAAATGACTACCTAAATAGATATTAAGGCTTAGAAATTACAATCATTTAGTTTGACTTCCTCATAATGCTCATCCTAATGCTCATTCCTGCAGTGGAGGAAATTAATCTTTGCTATTAATTTTGTCTATTAAAGCCAGAATTCAGATTGGTCCATTTGCAGTCCTTATTAAATAAGGACCCCTGCTGGCCCTTATTAGATAGATGAAGGACCAGAGTGAAGTTCCTTGTTACTTAAATGAAACCCATGTTTAGCAAAGCTGTTAAATCACAGCTGAAGGCAGACATCTTGATGAATAAATCAGCATTCATGAATAAATAATTGACATGAGT
This sequence comes from Ploceus nigricollis, assembly GCA_013399945.1. Classification (NCBI taxonomy): domain Eukaryota; kingdom Metazoa; phylum Chordata; class Aves; order Passeriformes; family Ploceidae; genus Ploceus; species Ploceus nigricollis. The sequence goes on along the minus strand of VXBC01009483.1, from coordinate 563,839 downwards.
GCTAAAATGGGATTTTCGTTTTCATGCTGTTTCTGTTCTTGGCCAAAAATTGAGACAGTCTGTGTGAGTGGCAGTGGTGGCCCTTGTGGCAGAGACAAGTAAGGTTAGGTTTCCAAAGGTGTGGATACAATTATGGTAGGACCAATAGAAGCATCTCAGTTTGTTGGAGGTTTCAGCTCCTTCAGTTTCAAGGATTCTGATGAGTTAAGGAGCTGGAATGAGCCTTACCAGCACATTTCCCATAGGACATCAAATAACGTGAGTCAGTGCTGCTCTGGGACACATTTGCGCTTTGATCTAGCAGTTAAAGGCTCAGTGTCCCATTAACAGTTTGTTCAAGACAGCTGCCTTTCCCTGTAATTGTGCTGGTTATTCACACCAGTGGAACTTTCATCAGCCAGCCACTTCCTGGGGACAACTATTTCGCACCCTGCATCACCAACCTTAAATAGGTTATGAGTCTTGCAGCATTTTGTGTACAAGGCCGTGAAAAGTTTCAAGAGCAATGTTTCTGGAAAAGTCTTCATGTTTTTGTTAGCACAGTGGCTGTATTCTGCCAGAGACAGAGGAAGAATCACATCCAAAGCTCATCTTGCATAGAGCCAACTCTGGGATTTTTTTGTCTCCTGTCTAAGTGCTATGCAGGACCTATAAGAACCATCCCAGCGTGCCATTTTGTTTTGCTAAATTTTTAAAATACCTGTGGTTGTGGGGAAATGCCAGTTCTGAAATCTGCCACTTTAATAATACAAGTGGTTTTCAGATGCCGGGGATAAGGATGCAGCTGCTCCAAGAGCCCAAAGTGCTGGTATTCTTAAGAACTGCAGCCAGGCACTTACAATGCCCTTGTGTCTTAAAGCCACAGCAAAGGGCAGGAACCGGTGCCACCCGGGAATCAAAGGCTGCCGTTCATGCCCACACAAAGCGGGCAGGCAGAGCCTCTGGAACACTCCCGGTATCCAAAGCAAGGCTCAGATGAGACTAAAGCAGTGCCAAGTTCTTGCTGTGGTTATTTCCCTCTCACCTCGTGCAATGCATGTGATAAACATCAGTGCCGTTGCTGTCCGTGAAGGGCCAGCACGTGGCATAACATGCAATTGTCTGCAAGGATGCAGTGCTAGCACACTTGAAGAGAGAAAAAGCAGGATGGTGTCTTATTACAGGCCGTTTGGGGGCTATGTCTCCAGTTACAAGAGCTCCTCACCTAGAATAAATTGATCCAGCTCCATCTGACTCAGAGGAGCTACACTGATTTACACATGCTGGAGCTCTGTTTTGGGTTTCTGTAGTGTAAAGCCATCCACTCTCTATTTTCACTGGCTCATAATTTCACCAAGTTAAAAAACCAGCTAACAGATATTTGCATATTATAAAAGCAACAGGTACGTCCTGGAAACAGACATTCCTGCAATCCTGAGACATGCATTTCCTGAGCACGTAGCAGGATAATTGTGCAAGGCATGAAAAAGCCACTCGCTATCATCAGACACTGTGAAAGACATTAAATAGCTCCCATGGTAGCATGGAATGGAAAAGGAGCAGGTAATAGGAGCATCAGCCTCATGAAGAGGAAGAGAAGTTACCTGAAGTTTATAAGGAAATTTCTAAAAATACAGAATTTGGGTGAGACAGGAAGCTAAGAATTTGGACCCTGACCCACACTGCTGAAGTTAGCAGTGACCTTGCTTGATGGCCTCTGTTGTCCTACAGCCTCTTCCTCTCCACTCTTGTTGCAGCAGCAGAATTTCCCCTGACAGCTTCTGTTTCCCCACCAAATCTTGTTGTTTCTTGCCAAGTGTCCCTGTTTTATTTTGGGCATGGAGCACCTCCTCAGGATAGAACCTCTTATTTGGTAGTCACAGCATGTATCTAGGACACATGTATTCCTACTCTCTTAGGAGAGGAAATTATGTCTGGGATTCCCACATTGTGGATGAAGCTTCTTGCTGTAAAAACCAGAAGATGCAGAGTAAAAGTAAACTGTTCTACCTGTTTCACAATTTTGGGCAGAATGGACTGGCCACATTTGTGGTGAGAACACTTCCTAGGTGAGGTTTCATGGATGTCCTTGGCAAAGCAGCTCCTAATTTTGGACCTTGTAAACCCTTCTGTCCTTAGCTATGCAGCACCATGAACATTGTACTGTACAGGGATAACCACCTGACAGCACTGCCTGGGAAATGCTTGGGGGCTTCTTTTTCCCACTGCCTTTTGCACACAGCAGCTCCCCAAGCAAGATTTTGAGAATCCAAACAAGTCTATAGTGAGCAGAAGCAATGTGTAGAAGGACATGCTGGGCCGTAAGTATTTTCACAGCTGAGCTCAGTCTTCCCTAAGGATGCTGCCCTATGGATCTTCACATCCAAAATATGCCCTGGCAGTAGACAAGCTAAATCAAGCAATACCTGTGTGGGCAGCAGGCAGGCAGGAATGGGGCCTGGACCACCTCTGACTTTGCTGTTTCAGCACAGAAGTGCCTAAATATTGAAAGTGGGGCGTCTGCACAGGAAATTTGGTGCTACAGATGCTGCATGGGGAACCCACGGGCAACTGTATCAATGTTTTCTTCTATATATCCTCATTCAAGGGTTTGCTGTAGATGACACTAAAATACATGTGAATGTGGGACCACTGGAAAACATTTGGCTTGATGATGCTCTGTTGCCAAGAGATGCTAAAACTGGCTTCAGGCTTGCCAGATCCTTTCAGCTGAGAGGCATCTGCCAGCTGTGCAAGGCTCAGCAAAGGTCAGTATAAGCCTTTTTCAACCTTGAGAAGCCAAGTTTACCAGAGAAGTCTTACAGTGTTTGTACTGCCTACAAATGCTCCTGGTCAGCATTTTATTTTACTTTGTGACTTGGTTACCTAAGCTGGAAAAGCTGTTGTTTTGGAGTTGCTTATAGGACTTCTTATTACTTACTTCAGTGGCTACAGGATTTTGAAGTTGTGATTCATATTTTTTGCTCATTCATTTATCACCCTGAAGTTTTCTGATCATGTGTTGCTCTGTATGTGTGTCCCTTTCATGTATGTGAATTTCATGTATCTGAATTTCTGTATCTCTGACCTACAGATCAGACATTCTAGGCTCTTGTAGACCAGATTTCAAGGATGTTGTAAAACCTGGCAAAAGCTGAAAGAGACCAAGACAGAAAATATATTGACATTGATGCACACACAAAAAAAGTGCCAATATTTTGCAGTGGAGTCCCAGAGGGAGATGGTGCCCATCCAAAAATTCTTGTAGGAAACAGTGTTGTTTCTCAGCAAACTTCAAAATTGAGAAATTTCAAAATTGAGAAAAATCTCCCTGCTTTTATTGATGAAAACACCTGCTGGTTTCTCAGTGATTGGTAACAACAAATAATGAAGTTGTAGAATGGCATTTATTTACCAGAAAGATAGACTAAAGTGGAATTGGAGTTCACCTGAGTCAGCTATGCAAAACTCCCTCTGACCCAGTTCAGAGGCTGACGTGCTGGAGGAGCACAAGGTGCCGTGCATGGCAGTCAAGATGCTGGGCTCAGGTAGTCTCACTGCCCTGAGCATTTTCACAAGCACACATCCACTGCTCATTTCAGGATTTACTGCCTGGATAGGTTTTTCTTTGAAATGTTTAAAAAACATTTAAAAAGATTTTTTACATATTCTAACATTTTAACATACTCTCTTCAAAACTGTGCTTTTATAAAACATTTCTAATGCTTTTTCCCCCAAGATTTCCATTGACTGCAGCAGGCTTTGGCATGGACACTAACTGTACAAAGCCTAGGACTAAAAATATAGATTCCCAAGGACTTGACTGGAGGGAGTGACAGATGCATAGCTTGACTCCATGATCTGCCAGGGCAACATTTTCCAGAAGCAAAAAATGAGAATCATCTGTGTTAAATTTATCCACACTTGGACTTCTTTGGTATGTGCAGGAGGAAATCGCTGGGGAGCAGATGACTTTTTAATCTGCCAGTAGTGTAAAGTCTGTGCGCAGTCTTCGAGGCAATGCTGTTTATTACATTCCTTGGGTAAATTTTACCTCTGATGCAAAACATATAAAACATCTTCACAAGGTAAAAGGGAGGATCAAAAGCATATGGTGAATAACTCTCTTTTCTTCAGCTCCTGCCTGAAGTGTTGTTGTGTGCTCTTATGACATGGTTTAGATCTTGGATCCAGACACCCAGTCATGCTGTTGACGTGCTTCCCAAGGACCTCATCTGGACCCCACCAAAAACCTCCTCTCCACCTCAGTTGCTTCGGAACCGGGCTGAAATGCACTGATGCCCCATTGTCTACTAGAAACCTTCTTCCTCTTTGTACTGGAGAGGAATCTTTTGTTTGGTCTGGCTAAAAGCTTGAGAGCAGGGTTACTTTTTTTTTCCTCCATTTCTGGTGACCTTTGGGGCTGGAAGCATGTTTTGGATGTGAGCTCTTGGGTAGCAGAGTGCTGTGTTTGCTCCTGCCGTGGCGGGGACGGAAACGTGTGTTTAGAGGGAAGTTCTGATTAAGATCATCAAAGCGTTTCTTTTCTTCAATTCAAACAGACCTGCACAATGCAAGCTCTGTAAGCCAAAAGCATGATTCAATGCTTTAATCATTATGAGAGGTGATGGGGATGGAAAGGAGTCACTCATTTTTCAAGGTATACTGGGAGGGAGATGCTCTGTACCAGTCTCGTTGGCAAAGCCTTTTTGTCAGGACCCAGCTAAGCCCTTCATCAGAGGTGGGATACAGGGGTAGAAGGGACCTTGGCTTGACCCAGAGCTGATGCACTGATGCTTTTATAAGTGGTTTGCAGCAGAGAGAACCAGAGGCAGTTTGAGCTGACTGGCTGGAGCACAGGGCTGAGTAATTCAGGCATTCACAGCACACGTTAGCAGGAAGGCCCTGGGCAACTCTTGCCATTGCACCTCCTCTCATTTTTCCCATCTGTCAGAGGGAACAACACTGACTCTGCCTGCCTTGCGAAGGTACCTTGCGGGGCCTGAGTCATTTGGGAGGGGGACAGGCCCTGCATGGTGCCACTGGTCCCAGCACAGCTGCCTGGTGGTTCCTGAGAGGAGACCACAGCCAGCCGATGGTAAAGAGCTTTGAAGATGCAAAGAGCCAGTGCTGGCTGTTAAATCACAGGGGCAGACACGCCTTCACAAAAACTGTATTTTAGTGTCTCCTGATGAGCAAGAGAAAATGAATGCCTCTCTGGAGGGTCCAAGATCAATTCCCTCCTCCCTCATCCCCAAATCAGCTCTTTCTTCTGCACTTGTGGGAAGGAGAGGCTGGAGGCTGGAGGCTGGAGGCGACCGGTTGGCTGGGAGTTGTTCCAGCAGCAGGGAGCACTCATCTGGCAGCATGCTGACAGTCTGGAGCTGGAGGACTGTCCCCCAGGGACCCCTGCCAGATGGCTGGGATTAGAGTATCCCTCTGGCAGTTTTAGCCCCTGCTGGAGCAGTGGAGGGACATGGGACTGGAGCTGAGCAGGACAAAGATGTTTTCCACTGGTTTAGCTGGGAGGGCTTCAGGACAGAAGGGAACATCCCCAACTGTATTTCTGTGGCTATTAGACAGGCTGAGACAAGGGAATAGCTGCCTAGGCAGAGAGAGGAGCATTGATGCTGGGTACTGTGTGAATACCAGCTTTCAACTCCTGCGTGTGTAAATGTTAGTCTTGGATGGATAATGACTGGCCCTGGAATGTGTCACCACAAAGCCATTTCTGAAGGGACTGGAGATTCATTTACCAAAGGCAAGGGTGTTCTAATGAAAAGGCATGTACTGAAATATCCCCTCCACCAGCCTCCACTGCGCTGCTATTCATGGTTTGACATGGAGGGAGAAGCTGCTGTGCTGCTCCGCACCCCTCCAGTGCTGAGAGCTGGCCTGGCCTTGGTTTGCTGGACCTTTGTGAGAGGAGGGCAATGGTGCTGTCTGCATGGGCAGAGGGGCCCTCACCCCTGCCACTCCTCTGCTTTGGCCTCGTTGGCTCTGGGCTCCAGCATGGGTTCATTGCTCCCATGTTCAAAAGCCACTTCTCACAAAAGATGTCTTCTCGTACAATGCAGCCGGCAGACATTCTCTCTGTAGAGGAAGGAAGGAAGGGAGGGGCTGGTTTTGGGACTGGGGCCCTGGGTTGGCATTCAGAAATTGTTCTGCTGCAGCACCACTCCATAGTGTCAAGCATGTTGTTTACTTGCTGAGCTTCCTCTGCCCATCTGCTTTGGCACAGGGGGTGGAGAATGAGAAATCTGCTGTGGAAACCCTGGGCCTCCTGCACTGGGTCACAGTTTCCAGATATACATGTGATGTGGTGATGAGTATGGGCCTGCTAGTGGAGGGACGAAGGGCAACTAACAGGGTTGAAGCTTTATCCTTCCTGATGCTGCATGTGTGTTTCTGAATCCCATGGCTCCCTCACAGCCAGCTGGTTTGTGACAGCTCAGTCACAGCTATGACCACCGTATTGGGGGCTATAAAGTTTCTGGATAGATAGAGACAAGAAGATGGGCTTCAGGAAAATGTCACAGCTCTTGGAAAAATACCGTGACCTTTTATAGCCAATGTTGATGTGGTGAGTGAAGAAATTGCTTCACTGGACAAATATGAGTTTAAGGGAGGGGTTTAGGAGGGCTGTCCGAAAGAACCTTACACACAGGATAAAAACAGGGCTTCCAGATGCAAAAGGCACAAAGAATGAAGTGGGACCATGAAGGGATGTAGGGGCTGGGTGAGGAGAGCTTGAGGTGCTGGGAAGGTGGATGGGTTGAAGAGGACAACTTACTCCCCTGAGGTCATGTTCAGACCCTGCTGTAGTGCCTCATATAGTCAGGGTATCAGTGTTTCAAGGGCTTGTAGCTACTCAGAGAAAATAATTCTGCATAAATGTAGGATCATTATTCACTCAGCATGTCAACTTGTTTAAATTTTTGTGAGGAGAGCAAGTATATTACAGTATTGTTATCCTGTGCGGAGAGTTGTTCATGTTTAATTATAGTTCATGAGAAATACAGACTCTTACAATGCGTCGTCTGTTCAAACAGATATATACATCTAAGGGAAAAATATAATAGTGCCATTATACTGCTCTTATAAAGTGCTAGAACAAAGCACACATGCATGTCTCCTCATATCCAGCAATAAAATAAATGTAGATGACTAAACACAGGAATGTATCCTACAAATACGTGTAGCAGCTCCTGTGAGTCAATGGGACTGATCTGTGCAAATCCCTCAGGTACCTCTATGTAAATAGATGCCCCCACACCCCAAGGGTGACATTCTTGGAAAAGGGAATGTCTTGTATTTCCTGATTTGCTTCCTTGTTCTTTAGAAATCACTAATCTTGCACTTGGCTATAGACAATTTAGGGATAAACTGTGAGCCAAAAACCCGGTGTGACTCAGGGGGGCTCTTCCTGCCCACTGTGGATGTTATTCACATCACCTCACTCCTGACTGCTGAGAACTGCAGAAAACGAAGTGTTGCCATCATCCTTTGTCCTGCAGGCAGCAATTTTCTGCCTGCCTGTGGGAAATAATCCTCTTTTAATTTAATTATTCATTTTTCAATTATTTAATGCAGTACTCTGGGATAGCAGCAAGGCTTCTGGTTAGCTTTCAAATTGCTGCCACCTCAGACAGTAGAACACTGGGATCCAGCTCCCTGGGAGAAGGGATTTGTTGTCTTTGAGCCACTGCTTTCATTAGGAGGGATGTGCTGTCACCTTTCCCTGGCACATCCCTCGGGAAGTTTCCATGTGTTCTGCCAACCTCCTTAGGCCTGGCCAAAGTCAATGGCTCCGGACAAGGACAGCTGAATGGGCACCATCAGGAGTCCCTCAGTGTTTCTTCTTGGAGGGCCCCATGAGCACCCTCCCTGATGCCAGTGACTGTGCTGTGCTTTAATATTTTCTACTGTAGGAAAAGCAAATGCTGGCCTTCTGTGGTGGCGCTTTACACTGCTCTGTGCTGGCCCAAGGATCAATTCCCATATTGCGTGGGCCTTCACCAAGGCTGATTTTTCACTCTGAGCTGTATCCATGTTAGCTCCTGAACGACATCAGCTCTGATGTGGGGGCAGGGGTCAGCTCTAAAAGATTACTGCATCAAACATACCAGATGTTCATATAGTATTGAGCAGGAAGGAGTTTAAAAGAAAAGAGGTCAGTTCTGCTGCCCCTTGTGCAGTTTTTGATAGATGTAACTCCATTCATTTCGGGGTAGCTAATTTTGTTTTATGCCAGCACAAGTGAGAGCAGACTCAGGCCTTCCTCCTGCAGCAGCTAAAGTGAAAAACATTTCTATTTTTAAAGCTGAAAGCATTTCTTATTTCTATTTATCACATGTCACTTTCCTGGCAGTGATGGTGTAAATGGCACAGAAAAATTAAATAAACAATTTATGGGCACTGCTTATGACCCTATTGCTTGCCCATCATGACAGCTACCAGGCATTGCTGGGCAGCAGAACCTAGGAAGCCTCAGTGCCCGGGCAAAGACAAGGCTGATGGTGTTCACCTCTTCCACCCTAAAGCTGCTAGAAGGGTGTCTTTGTTCTTTATGGATGTCTGGTTTTGCACTGCTTCTGGATGCTTCACATCTCTAAGCTCTCTAGACCTCTGTAAAATTCTATGTCCACAGTAAATGTGACTTAAACAAGGGGCAGGTGTTCAGTGGGAGAGTCTGCAGGACACCTTCTCCTGGCTGACCCTGCATCCTTGGAGTGGCGGTGGACCCTTCCCAGGTGAATTTGAAGGCTTTTTGGAGCACAAGATGAGACTTCTTCCCCTCTGTGTCATAGTAAGCCCACTGGTAAGGTGTCTCACAGAGACATTTTCTTCCCTCTCACAGGAAGAAATTTTCCTCCAGCTAGGAAATTTATTCCCTGTAAAATTGAACAGGAGAATAAGATTTCCAGAGAGAGCCTGTGGCTGTAATAAAGGATTATTGCCAATTTCTTTGGCTGTGCACACAGAGCTTGGCACTCAGGTAGAAAATTTCGTATGCCCAAAACTCCACAGCTGGGTGAACACGAATGCCAGGGTGCAAAGCCCTCACTGAGCAATGACCAGAGGTTTCAGGGATGCTCATCCCCAGATGAAGGTTTCCTTAGAAGCCCTGTGAGGCTCTGCCACGCAGGCTAACAAAGCAGGTCAGTGTCACAATGTTAACCCCAGCCCACGGTGCTCTGCCCGAATTCCCTATGCCAAGCAGCTCACCTCCCCATCTGCAAGGCAGAGAGAGGGACCCTCCTTGGCCCCTTTCACAGAGAGGTTGTTATGCTGACTGCATTAAAGATTACAGCACACCCCAAGTGCTAAGGGAGCCATATAACTACCACGGGCTGGGATAAATATAAAATACTATCATTTAAAGGCCCTTGTCATTCAGTTGCTAATGGCTTAATTAAACAATAACATTTAACAGATGTGCTTTTTCTCCTCCAGTAATTCACTCCATCTGTGTCAACATAACTAGGCCCAAATTAGTGCATCAAAATGTAGATGTTAATGCCTTATTTCAGTTTTTATGTATCAATGTACATTTACATACATATTGTTTCATCTTGTGATGAGATGATTGCCTCCTTAGAAGGAGATATTGCACACTATGGAGTTTAAAGAGCCTCTCTTAGTTCATAGAGTAAGAACAAAAAAAAAAGCAAAAATCCAAAGAAAAATGCTATACAGATACTTTGAAATTAGAAGAAAATTAGTCACATGTTATATTAGGGGTGTTACGTATTGAACTGCAGGATAACTGTGGCTCTGTGCTCTTTAGGATAGTGAATATTTTGTGATGCTTTGTTTCTGAAGCAGTTTCTCTCCTAACTTCACATGATGGGAAAAAGAAGCTTGCCTTGTTGCATGTGAAAGCAGATAACCATCTGAATTCCTGGAGGATGTGTTGGGGGAGTGGATAACGTAGACATATCTGTGGAGAACTTTGCTGTTTTATGAAATAGCTTTAATAGCATTAGAGATGAACGTAGCTCACTTGATCGTTATTACTGTTACTTTAAAGCACCCTTCCCTGTGCTAAGTGCTTTCTCGAAAGTGCTTGGGGGTCGTCGCAGACCTTGCAAACCCCCTGTGCCATGGATGCTATGTGTGGAAGCGGTCACGCTGCTGGGGCAGCACGGATGAAGGCGGGGATCCCTGCTGGCTCCGTGCTGCCCTGCGTCCCAACACGCACATGCTGCGCTCTCAGCCCGCGGGACGGGGCGGGACCGGACGGGACGCTGCAGGGCAGAGCCTGTGACCTCCTGCATGGGCGTGTGACAGGTCCCACCACCAGGTCCTCCCAGCCACGCTGTCCCCTGGGAAGTCCGCAGGCTGTCCCAGAGCCAGCTGGGTGTACTGCAGGGCTGATGAGCAAGCACAGCGTGTTCCTGGCTGCTCCTGAGACTCGTCTTACAAGCCGTGCGAACTCCTCAACTTAATCCATCTGGGTGATGCCTAGGCAAGAACACTCTTGGGTCCAGATCCTTTTGTTTCCTTACAGTCTGAACTACTTCTTTTTAATACTTTTCCTATGAATTCTTATGAACTGACTGGGTTACTTGACTTTCCCCTAATTTAATTTGGATTAATTTAATTTTAATCAGTCTGTCTTCTCAGCATCCTATTAACCTTCCAATGAACCCTTCCTATAAGGGGATGGTGAAGGAGGCAAGTCTACATCTGTTAAAATACTAGCCTGCTCTTTGGGCTGCAAGTCATTAAACATCAGAAAAGGTTTTTTTGGCTCAGCACATGGTCAGAGGGGATGGTGATTGATGATCCAACCTTATTCTCACTGAAGACCCCAGCAAAACCAATGTAGCATCCCCCCAGATCTGCTTGGCCCAGCTCATACTGGCAGTAATATGGCAAGCATCTAAAACTGTATCTACTATAAGACTATAAACCCCTGGCTTCAGAGCACCAGACTTTGATGGTTCTGCCCTTGCCATTCTGAATCCAAGGGGACATTGCAGACACAGAGACACAGGTCGTCTCCAGTAGATATAACCTGTATAACAAGATTAGAGTTGTATCTGCCTGGTTTTTCCTCCTGTAATACTGCCCAGTTTGCCATCTGCTTAAAAATTCATTAGACTCCTAACCAAAATCAATTCCATATATATGTATACAAAATTAATTGTCCTCAGTGTTAACACCTGCCCAGGTAAATTTTGCTGACAATCAACCATGAAATATTCACAGCATTTTCTCAAAAAAAGAGAGCCGAACTGTGCCAAGGTGGCAGCAGAACTCTCATCTGAGCCACCTCCAAATTTAATTTTTTTTCAAATTAAGGGGGGTAGGTAATAAAGAAGTTTAGCTAAGAAAATTCTGGGGATAATGTGATTATTTTGTATTTTTTGTGATCAGTGGGCAATTCCTCATTCCTCACCAGGAAGAAAACAAAGTGTCTAACTGGGAGTCCTCAGCAGCACAGGAGTCAATTATTGCAGCCTTTGCCGCATTTCGACGTGGGAAAAATCCCCAGTGGCTGCATCCAAGCTTTGTTTGCTCAGGACTGACGTGTTGGTCACTTCAGTTATTCAGAATGCATTTCAGCTTGTTAAAAATAGGTACCTAATGAACCTGTCCATCAGCTATTAAAAGAATAGATATTTCTGAAAATCAGTGGGGCTCTGCCAGTGTTCTCTGGAAAACTTGTGTGCCATGTGGCTTACGTAAATTTGCATTCAGCCTTGCCAGGATTTCTCTCTGGAATAAGCAGCTGATGCATTTGCCACTAGGGCTGTTACACAGCCATGAACAAGAGGAAAAGGGCTTTGGATTATCACAAATAGGATGGAGAGTCTTTTATGAAACAGCCCTTTTACTAGGATGCAGTCTGCAATCTGAAATGGGCATGGAGAGATGGGTGTCTGATACCTGACAGTGCCATGACTCCATGAATTGAGCTGTGGGGGCCTCAGCACAGGGCCCAGGAGATAAGGACTTGTCCCCGTGGGGCTCTGCATGGGGTCCTCAGCCCGAGCCATCAGCTCAGCAGGAGCACAGCACCAGGACACACTACGTGATGAAGAGAATGGCTGTGTGAGATCTGCCAGGCTTGTCCCACTCCCACATTACAGCCAGGGCTCAAACACCCAACTGCAGGCACCTGCCTGCACCACAGGGCCAGCCCTAATCTCAAAAGCAAAGTCTCCCTCTGCTCACTAAGGATAGTCAGCTCTGATCCTGCCAACAGCCGGGGCTCTGACAGATGGGCTCTGGTGGCATCAGCGGTGGGGCCGAGGGTGTCACAACCCTCTTGTTTCCCCATGCCAGGGTACTCCCAAGCTTGACCAGGCAATGTGCAAGGGCAAGTCCTTAACCCACTGCCAGTAATGCTGGCAAAACATACAGCTCATGACATCCCCCCCTTGGAGTCACTCCAGGCTCAAGCAGCATTTTGCCCAAAAGTGACCATTTCCAGGACAGTGGCATGGGGAATGCAGTGAAGGCATTGCACAAGGACAGCCACCCCTTTTGCTAATGCCTCCTCTGAACACTTGCTCCAGCTCTCTCTCCCTTTGTGATTTCTGTACTGGTTTGTGTGTAGAGATCTCCAACAGGTATCAACCAGCACCACACTGCTCTTGAAGGATTAGAATTCAGTCAAGAAAACAGCAGTGGCAGAGCAACATCACAAAGTCAGCCCCTCAGAAATTAGGAGCTGTTAAGAAGGACACAGGTAGTGCAATTTTAATTGAACAGTCCCTACAATACACAGACTTTAATTACTAATGTAATTGAGTGCATGTTAATCAAAATCTATATTTTCTATGGGATTCTTGCCATCATGGGCGCAGAGGATAGAAATCCTATTTGATAGCCACTACTGAATATAGTATTTTCCATTTTCCCATCTTGTCTCTCCCCTACCTTTTAGTTCAATTTCATTCTTTTCTGCCGAAGCAATCCCAATTCTCATTCAATTCCTCATTAATTTTCTTTCCATCACTGTGTGCCCGCCACCTGCAACCTCCATAGTCACCCCTGGTGTTGGTGGCTGTGACAAGCTTTCCTGGGTCCCTTAGGGATCAGGTGTGCCCATATCAATCTGCTCCAGATGGACTGATCTGCCTGGCTACACTTGGTGACTCTTCTTCCATGCGCTGATCTGTCTCATCCCAACTCCCAGTGTGGCCTGTGCAGGTCAGAGCAGGGCCATGCAGTGCCAGGGGAAAAACAGGCTGGAGCCTGTAGGGATGAAGGACCTCAAAGCTCATCCTCTGCCTTCCCCTAGAGCAAGCTTGTGTAAATAAGGAGTAAAAAAAGCACTTGTTTGCTGTCTGTGGAAGCGTACTTCACTCAAGCAAGAGTCATCAAACCACCTTCTGTCACTGCTCACCCCTCCGGTTCAGTGAGGCAGATATTCCACGGACACGGCTCAAAGCCACTCTTACCAGTCCAGCCAGAAAACAGTGTCAAGACAACAATTTCTCAGAGGTTTATTTAAACTACAAGCAAATGACTAATCTATTATGAAGCCAAACATTCTCTTCCTCTTTGTGGCTGCACAGTCAAACCTCAGACTGAGACCTTCCCTCCGCATGGCCGTGTGCCTGACAGCACCGTGTAACTGGGATCATTTACTCACACACATGCATGCCAGAGATCAGTGCATGCAGCTTATACACAGCTTTTGTCTGAAAGCACACTCAGGGGCAAGTCCTCCTTCTCCAAGCAGGAATGAGTTTGAGAGGCTGTCCACTGGCTCTGTCTTTTGCAGCAGAGGTCCTGAGTCATGTGGTGACTCAGGACCACCTTGATCCACCATCTGCTCCATGTCCTTGTCCCTTCACGTGGTTGCTCTGAGCAGCCTTTTAACCTGTGTTTGTTAGCAGGGTGAGAACACGGAGTTCTGAAGAAACTGTGCCCCTGCTTTCCACCCCAGTATTCATACTGAGTCCTGGGGATGTGCAGGTGGAGACCCCAGAGCCAGACAGTTGCACAGAGTAGGAAAGTAGCATGAGACTTGGGGACGGTGAAATTATGGGGGAATTCCTCTGAATTGCTCAAGTTCTTACATGCCTCTGAACCGTATTCTTAACATATGGTCTTGTTTTCCAAAGGCTTATACCTAGCCCAAATTTGAGAAGATTTTCACAGGAACAGCAGAAGGCACACCCCAAAGGTCTCTTGCACCTGCCAAATTTCACAACTCTGCTCCAAACCATGGAAAAATAGAGCTTGTAAAGGTCACTATTATTTTTAGCCTGCTTCATAAGGAAATACAGCTATGCAATCACTTGCTTGCTCCTTTTGCATTCCCTGCCTATTACACTGGAATCATTGGCTGCCCTCAGACAAATCTGACAGAGGAACAAAAGGCATGAAGATATTAAGTTCCCACAAGTTTCATGAAAATAGGAGCTGAGCATAGCAGAGATCCCAATAAAAGCAGCAAACAGAGGGAAGCAGCAGGCGCTCAGCCTTTACTGGACAACAGATTAAATATCCTTCCTCTGCTTCGGCAATTGGTTCCCTTGAGGATACAGGGGATATATTTTGGTTGCAACACATGTTAGCACCTTGTAGCCTCTGGGGCCAGAGCTGATGGGCTCATGGGGAAGGGTCCACAGCTCTTTGTTTCCCCTGTGAGATGCAGCAGCTGTAAGAGTCCCTGTAGCAATGCCTTCAGTGCAGCTCTGCAGGTGGTATTAGGGTCATCTCTCATCTGCTGTTGGTGTTACCCCAGTGTAGTCATATATTTGGATGCTTGTTGTAAATTAATCATCTTCTGTGGTCTCTATAACCTGAGGATTCTGCTAGAATGTTAGCCAATATTTAAAAAGGCATGCCTGATATTTGAATAACATAATTTATTTGCATCCCTCAGCGTAAATATGGGCTAATTAGTTTCTCACTTTAACTTTAATGACCTCTCGTGTTTTATGTGGCATATAACATCCTGAGAGGACATAAAAGATGGCACAAAATGTGAGGCTATTAAGGCAAAGATTTATTTGTCATCTTTGAAAGAAGGATGTTTTGAGCCTGTAAGCAAGTCCTCCAGAGATGTGAGGTCAGCAGCAGTCCAGAGGCCCCCAGGGATGAGCCAAGCAAGGGACAGTGTCCCTTGTCCCCGAGGGGCAGGCTGAATGCAGGAAGCCTGCTGGGAGGCCACGAGTCGAGGTGGAATATAATTGCAGGCCTACCTCTGTAGGGAGTGCAGTGCCTCAAAATCAGGACTAAAGAGAGCACGGCAACTACGAGGAGCCTTTAACAGAGTAACAGGCAAGTCAACAAACAGGAGGAGGAACTCAGGAGGCATCCAAATGTTGAGGTGGTCAAGGCTAGCTGATGCATATGCCTGTGGGGCTCTGCCAGGATCTTCTGCAATATTAAATTGTAATAGGGCTCTTACTGGAGTAGTTCAGCTCACAAGTTGGATGTGGGCACAGGTCACCTGCCTCATCAACATCTTCTGGCCCTCAGATTTATGGGTTTATGTTTGGCTCTGCTCAGCTGAGTGTTTTTTGCTCAGGTTGAGGTGATGCTGATCTGTGCTATCCTTTCTTTGGTATTGCTGTTATCCCCCAAGGTCTGTGTCACCCACAAGCATCATCAGTGGTGGTTAAGTTTTCTTCTAAGTAGTTATCAAAAATATTAGCTGTAATGGACACAGAATACATGATCCCCAAAGTGGCCTGCACACAATGCACACAAGGTGATTCTTATTTACCATTTACTTTATGATGTGGACATTAAGCAGCTTGTAGTTGCTTAATTTCATTTAATATTGACACATTGATTTCATGCCATCCTGCTTTCTAAGCCAATGTCATGCAGTACCAAGTCCAAGGCGTTTTATCGCTTTCAGCAAAATTTATCATCTCATCAAAGGCGGCTGGTTAGTTTGACAAAGTACATTTTATATAAACCACTGTGAGCTGGCATCATTTTTAGTGACCTCCTTTAGTTCTTAGAGCCCTGTGCTGGCTGTTGTGTTATCTGGCCTGTATATTGGCCTCACTTCATTAGTTTGAACTTAACCCTGTCCTGCAATAAAACCCTGAAGCAGTTAATGTGAGAGTTGTGTCACATGAGAGAGTTAATATAAAAATTACCAGGATAATTTCTGTTCCTGCAGTTTCCTTATTTTATTCCACTCCTAATCCCAAAGTAAATGACAAATTTGAAAATATGTCTTGAAATTAAAATTCACTTTTCAACTGACTTTTGGGTTAACTGAAAGGTTTTCAATAACATGATGGATCTGGGATGTTTTAATAATATCAGCACACTTTGTTTAAACAAAGAAAATTGTAATTTTATCAAAATCAGTACATGGGGCGTGTGCTCAGTGTAGGGAAACATCAATCTTTCTGTCTAAAGGGGAAGTGGGTAAAAAGAATGACTTGGTTTTCCTGTGTTGACCTCAGTTTATAGCACCATTTTTTACAGCCCCAGAAGAAAGAAATCCACTTTTTAATTAGGGCTGCAGCAGTTTATACATCTGTGTCTGGCAGTGGACGCTCAGCCCCGCCGCGTTGCCTGCGACGGCAGCAGCAATGTGGGCTCAGTGGAGGGAGGTGCTGACGTCTCAGAGCAGTGAAGAGATCTCAACAGAGCACCGCCTGCCCTCAGATATCAGCTGCCTTCAGCTAGTCCACGAGGGAAAATAATGCTTTGGGGATCCCTGTTTTACCCTCCTTTACCAAAGGGTAACATGCTCACTCTGCCCTGTGGAAGTGGAGTTGGAAGATTTTTGAGGTGCACCCTGGAGGAGATGTAGTACCCCTTGCCCCAAGTCCTGATGACCTTTTGCTCAGCTTGTGGTTTGTGCCCGTGACTGCCATGTCCTCAGCAAGCAGGGATTACCTTTTGCAATCAGATGTTATAAATGGAGCATACTTAATCAGGCTTTTTTGTGGCTGTTGCCCTTGTGATAGAGGAAAAATATCCTCCCATCATGTATTTATTAACATTCTGTATGTAAGTAGCACATCTCAGTCTGCATCTTGGTTACAGCCAAAAGCAAGCCCTGTTTTCTGTTTGTACTGGATAAATGAGACCTCTTAAGTAAGGGAGGCAAAATCCCTGTCTTACCGTGGAAGATTTCTGATTACTTTTTCTTGAAAGCTGCATTTCACTGAATGTCCATCATATTATGGCTTGGCCTGATAATCTGGATACTTTGTCTCCTTGACGACAGACAACATCCAGAGCAGAGCATCCCTCTGTCACCAGATGCTGCGGGAATCTCGCCGCCCCGGTGGGCAGGCGGGCTCGGCCTGGAGCAGGAGGTGAGGATCCTGTTAGCAGGGTGCCTGCAAGGGCAGGGAGGCAGTCAGCAGCCAGCCTGTCTTCATCCCTGCTGTGCTCTGCCCCAGGTAATTCTCAAAAGCCATGAACCACAACAAAATTAACTTTTCTGCTTTTCAGAAATGTAAAAACTCAGTGTGATGGAATAATTAATGCAGCTGATTAAAGGGGAAGATTACACATTAACAGAGGAAGATAAGCACTTAATTTCCAGCCTTATTGCATTTCAAACTTGAATATATTGGTTCCAAAGGTGGCTGCAGACTTATTTGCCTTTCTCTATATGTAAGTACGTAATATACATATGTATGATTACAATCTCCTGCCCTGCTTTAATAATATACTTAATTGCTTTCTGGCCCCACCTCAAGCTGCCTGAATTCATTTCACAGGGAAAAGATTATTTGCTGTTGGCCTTTAGCAAGTAAATTGCCTGCCATCCTTAATCTGGGTAATAAAAGGTACTGCATCAGGCTGCTCGCAGCCCTGCACGTTGCATCCGTCGCCACGCAAAGTATTACTGACAGCTATTTTCCTCATGCCATCCCAGCAGATGGAGTGAGGATGTAGTGTGAAATGTAAACCCCACAGACCTGATGAGAGTCAGATTCCTTGTCTTCTGTTGCTCTCGCTGTGACACTAAGTAAATTATTTGCATATGACATTTGCATTACATATTACATCTACTGTGCTATCCTTTTTAATGCCATGCATTATAATAAATGATAAATACACAGGGGCAATACTCTGATCAGCTCACAGATTGGCATATATGCATATTTACACATGAGAGCATGCAGGCTCACAGCTGTACATCCACATATCTGCAAGCACAGAAACCATGGCTGTGGTTCACCCTGGTCCTGTCCATAGGCCTTTCCACCAAAGTGCCGTGCAACAGGACACAAATTGAGATAAAAAGGGGAAAAGACACCTAACAGACAAAGAGGGACAAGTGTTCAGGCCGGGTTTATCCACCCGAAAAGGTGTTGCTGATGTGATATTTTTCATTACAGGAGAAGACCAGCAGGCAGGACTGACCAAGGACAGGGGAACATGCAGCCCTCGACTCTTGTCATTTTCCCACGGGGGACTGTGGGGGTGTAAAAGGCCCATGGTGGTACAAACATGGCCAGGCAATTCCCAGAACATCAAGTGTGAGGCTGCAAAGACTAGAATCACGTTGCATCATTTAGATGTAATCCAGCATGAGGAAGGATCTCCTGAAGGGTAATCTCCTTGGAGTGCATGCTGCGCATCTGTGCTTAAGCATTTAGGCATCTGTGACAGTCTTTGGTGGAAGAACATAGGCTTTCAAAAGCTTCCAGACTCCCTTTCTATTTTTTTTAAATATGTATCAGGAGGAAGAGAAAGGATGTGATTTTTTTTTTCCTCTGATAAATATCAGACACATTCCACATTCAAGTTGCCAGAAAACAAGAATAATGTCAGCAAATGTCAGTGCAAATTTTGCCATAGCCTCCTTTTGTACTGGTTTTGTTCAGCTCCCCATCAAGTGAACAGCCAGAAAGGGCATGAAATCATGAGAGGTGGGACGTTGTCAGGCCTGGAACACAACCTGCAGCAGACAAAACTGAACAAGGTTGGTCCCTAACACAGAGGGATATTGGATAGATTGTGAATGGGTTTGGTCCTCAATGCACCTCACAGCTGGTCCATAGTTAGAGCCAGGCAGATATGAAAACATATGGGATATTGCCAGCCTGCCTGGTTTAATGATGGTAAAATATCATTCCTCACTCAAGCAGGGGGTGGGTGGGCAGCTTCTCAAAGACAGGAGGTAAAGGCAGTAATTAAAGAAAATTGTAAGATGCTCATGAGCTCAGGAACAGCAAGGCAACAGGGGAAGGGGTTGCCCAGCAGGAGAGTTCTCGCTCTGCTCCTCCTGAGAGGGAAGAGATGCATCCACCCCCTCCAGCCTGTTTTATCTGCCTGAGAGAGGCATTCTTTGCTCAGGATGTGAAGTAAGACATTTCCTCAGTGGCTGTTCCTGAGCCTCATCTAGTATGGGCTCTGTGTTTGCTTCCTGGGTACTCTGGGACAAAGACTGAGAAACCGAGGCAGTCATGCTGCTCCTTCTTCACTTGTGCTACTTTCCAAGATGGACCAAGTGATCCCTGCCATCATTCAGTCATGCCAGGAGCTGAATTCAAACAGTCTGGAGCTGCCAATATACTCACAGTCATGTCCAGCAGCATCATCCCTATGGCTGAGCATGCATCCAGGGGACAATGGTGAAATTTTCCATGTAAAAGGCAATGCTGTGCATGACATGATGACCTCAGACAGATGATCCCAATGATGTGGCTCTTCTACCTGTACCTCCATTGATTCGTTGTGAGATGCCTCAGGTAGATCAACATGGCTAATGCTGCACTGCTGGGGGGAAAAAAGGCAGACAAAAACAGGGAACAGCTTCTGTGGGAGGATGGGCTGGATAGACTGGAAGTGGGATGGCTGCAGGGCAAGGGTGAGCATGTGGGAGGTCCATGAAAGAAAGGGAAACAGAAAGAAACTTTCATTCCTTCTCACCAGGCTCGAAATCCTAATGTAAATTTATTAGGCAGCACGTTTAGAAGAAGCAGGAGGAAACAGTGTTTCAGCACTTCACTGCCGTTTGAGGTTGTTGGCAGAGAATGGCGTGACAGGCGCTGGGAGCTTTGTCAAAGGTCAGAAAGCAGCTTTACAAATTTAAGTAAATAAAATCCTTCAAGGACTGCTGAACTCCAGGATGTCACCTCAAGAAGGTGATATCCGTGAGCCACTGGATGGAATTTCCATGGGACGGATTCATTGTGTGCTTGTGCTTTCCTCATGCCCTCCCTGGACATCTCTGGCTGCTGGGCAGGGGCTGGCAGGGGCTGGCTGCCCACGATGGCTGCTTTCTCTCCTTGCAGCCTGATGTGCTGTATTGACATTCCTGCAGAGTGAATCACCTCGGCCAGCTTTCCCGCTTGGAATTAGACATCGAAAGGGCAGGAGCTGAAGGAACCCAGAGCACCCAGCCCACCAGCCCAGTGGGGAAGGTCTCCCCTGAGCTACACGCTTCAGGGAGCTCTGAGTGTATCTCCATCCATGCTGCATGTGGAGGCTGCAGCCTTCCAGCGATATTCCAGAATATTCTGCACACATTTGTCACAGGGCTCCTGATTTGCTCTCGCCCTTTTTTTCCCACTTCAGTACTGTAGCCTCAGTTTTGCAAAGAAATATTTTACTCCTTGTGAGTATCATGAGCAGTGATTAATGGTGGATTTTAAAAAACCCAACCACACACCAAATTAAATGCAAATTTCAGAGTTCCTCATCTGGCACCTTTCGATGCCATTTAATTGTGCAGCTTGATGACACATAAAAAATCTTCCACGAAAATTTTCTGGCATTGCCACAGCTCCCCATTCCTGTAGCTCTGGGCTAAGGAACACCACGGCTAGAAGGAGCCCTGAGCTTGACTAAGCTCATTGGGACAGAAAAATAGAAAATTTTGTGTCTTGGTGTTCAGACCTGCTGCCCTTAACAGCAAGGAATCTTGTTTTAATTTTAGAGGTGCAAATTAAACCATATGGGAACATACTGTGAACAAAAACTAAACCACACAGGTGAAAATCCTGAAAATTCAAGCGCTAGGAAAGGCAAGGCAAGGCAGGCTGTACTGCATGGGAAGAGGCTACTCAGAGAGTTTGCTGCAAGAGCTCCTGGAGCCTGTTCCCTGGGGGACGTCCCTGAGGGTGCTTGCTTGGGGACCAGCTGGCTCATCAGGTTCCCAGTGGCTTTAATTGTGTTTCATCTTGGATTTCTGTCCTTCCTCCCCCTCTTTCTCACAAAGCAAGTCCCGCAGGACACATAAGAGGTCACAAGGAGAGGCACGCTGCCTTGGCAAGTCCCCGGGGAGCCCTGAGGAGCAGAGAGAGACCAGTGAATCTCTGGGTTTACCCTTTATCTTTCCAGGTACAGCAGCTGTGTCTGGCCAAAGGCTGGCTGAGCCCATCACCTCAAAATCCCTCTGGAAAAGTAAAGATGCTGCACTGGATAGCCCTTGCCCAGGGCTCGGCTGTCTGCTCCAGCTGTTGGCTCTGTGTCCAGGCTGGCAGAGCCAGGGGCAGTGGGAGCTGCTGGAGGGGCCATGCACACTCCCAGCAAGCAGAGGAGGCCCAAAGAATGCTTATTCTTCCCTCCCCAGTCTGCAGGAGAAGTGGGCTGGGGTGTGCTCCTGTGCGGTCACACCATCCCTGCTGTCACGCTTGTCCTTGACTCAGACCCCTCGGAACCTCCCCTGGGAGGGGGCTGGGAATGCTGGGCTCATCACTGGTCAACCCATTCTGGATAATTGGGCTAGTCCTGCACAGAGGCCATGGCCAAAGGGGAGGTGAAAGGGGGCAGATTTGTCCTTACCAACTTCATTGAGCACATGGGAGGCTCGGGGGCTGCTGGCAAGGCAGCTGTGCTTGAAGCACGCCAAGAGATGCTGGGCTCCAGCTTTGAAGGGAGGAGCACCTGCACCACGAGGCTCAGCTTCAACATTAAAATCTTAAAATCTAAGTAAAGCATCTTTTCCTTTGGTTTCTGTTGGAGGTGGGCTCAGACTGAAGCTCTGGGTGCACACTCCACCTCAAATTAGATATGAAATGCAAGTCTGGAGTTCCCAGGCTTCAGCATTACCTGGGACTGCAGCAGCATCCCAGACTCGGGCATCAACAATGTTGGGAGTGCCTGGAGCTGGAGCTGGTGAGCTGCTTGCATCTTGAGTCTCTTTACTTAATTTATTCTTAATGAGAGCTGGAGTTGCCTGTGTATGTAAATCAGTCTGTTTATCATAGTTTTACTACAGCACCATCTGTTTTCATGGGATTTTGTGGCCATAAAGATAGTTGTTGTCATGAGAGAGAGAGAGAGAGTGAGTGTGTGTGTGTGTGTGCGTGCAGGGGTCAGGGATCCGCAGCTCTCTGCAGGCAGCAACCCAATTGTAGACAATATAATGATCTAAGAAACTCTGAATTTGGAGGCAATGCACATTCACAGGTGAGCAGAGCAGGTGACAGACCCGATTTTTTTCAAGACAGTGACTGGAGTATTTGTTAAAAGGAATATCTGTTTCCAGACATCCTTTGCTCATAATGAAAACACCTTCTGCAGCATCTGTAGCCTGGTGATGGGGATTTTTCTTCCGTGAAAGCCTTCTATTTTAATGCCTTTTAAAGTTACTAGCATAAAAGAAGGGATGGTTATTCATTCCCCCAGTTCAGAAGAGCCTTTTCTTTTTGCTGCAGCCCAGGGAAGCAGGTTTCTCTTCCTGAAATGGGCATTTGAAACAGAGTTGGAGCAGCAGCAGGCAACTGGCAAAAACATTGGGTGGACTCAGCTGAGCAAAGCATGGCAATATCAGCCCTGGTGGGATGAGTGAGCTCTGGACTCTGGAGACAAAGCACAAAAACCTGCTGTTGGAAACAGCAGCTTGAGAGGAGTGAAGAAGTAAATCTGTAAGAAGAGGTTTTGTATATCCAACAGAAAAAATGTTTTAGACCTGCAATAACACATAGCTTTAAACTGAGCTGAGTGCTCAAACTGCTAATATATCTTGTTGTCATGTTTCTTCTAGGTTTGCTTTGTGCTGAAGGGATGCTGTCAGAGGGCCTAAGGCAGAACCTTCAGGTTTATAAAACAAACGGGCCCTTTAATTTATTTTTTTATCATTTCAATAAAATAATATGTCCATTGCTTGTTTAAACATTTCTTGTGTATTCCCTGGCTAGTCTTGGGAAGAGAAACAAAGCAGAGCTCTCTGACGCAGAAGGAGCAGAGAACATCAATGACAAATGCACGTCCTTGTCCCAGTCAAGCAGGACGTGAAGCACGAGGCCACCGCCTGAGTCCTGGAATGTGCTCGAATATAAGCACTCCCAGGCCTGAAGGTCAGCTCAGGTGACAAGAGAAAAGGAATTAAGGGGCTTTCATCTCCTCCACAGTTTTAGCAGGAGGTCTCAGTGCTCGATAACATTCTACATGTCTCAAAATACAACTGCCCTGTTGAAGAAGTCCAGGGTTATTTTTAGGTCTTTGGGATTGTTATTTTGTACCCAAAAATTCTCTCCAGGACTACAAAAAGAAGGCCAGCTGGAAAGCTTGGGTTTTAAGTTTGTTTTGGATGTCCAGTGCTTCCTGGAGAGCTGTGGAGGGTTTGCCCCAGCCCCTGGTCCTCCAGCAGGGCTGTGGCACCAGCAGCAGGGGTGTTGGCTGTGCAGGCACCCCATGTTGTGGGGACCTGGCCCCAGGTGAGGAGGGGGAGCCTTGGAGCGCTGTACCGCAAGTACCTGCCTGGCAGCCCCGCCAGCTAGGCTGTGATTTCAGATGGTGAGCTGCTGCTTTCCCCCTTGCCAAAAGGACCAGGATGGAAACACCCTGATCTCATATTCTGGGGGGGTTTGCTCTTTTCTTTGTGTTCCACGCTAGTGCTGTGTTGGAGGTGTGTAGCCTCTCATGGGGGCTGGCGTGTATCCACCAGGGCCGTGCACGCAGCCTGCCATGCCCTGTGTCAGGATGGGTGGACAGAAAGCTGTGTTTCCCATCTGAACAAGTCACAGGGAGTATTAATAGCCTTTTGAAGAGATTTCAAAGAATTTTGTAATGATGTTCAAAGTCTTTGAATCAGGTCTGGACCCCTGAAAAGCCAGGTGCTACCTGTGGCAGCGCTTGTGATCTCAGTGCAGAGATCACCGGGTGAAGATTTACAACTGAGTTGTGAGAATATAAAACCAGATTATGGTGATGGTCTCTTCTGGCCTGAACATGGACAGGTCAGCAAGGGAGCAAGACAGAGCCTAGCTCGGTAAAACCATTGGGAGCATTGGGAAGGCTGTGCTGCCCTGCAAGGTAGCAACAAGGCTGTCCTTAAATCAGTACCTCCTCCTGAGGACCCTCCATAGTTCTGGCATCCAGACGGAGATTTGCAGAGGGCATTGGACACAGGAGCTGCAGGATGCCATGCAGTGTGGTCTTCCTTTGCAATCCTCCTTGGCTGAGCTCAGAGACATGCTTTGCCTGTCCTGCTTGACCAGGCTGGGTCATGCAAGGAGACGGGTGGAAGGGAGGAGCTCCAGAAGTCCATTGCAGTGGCCCTGCTTTTCCAGCCAATTAATAATGAACCACATTTGAGCAGGCTGCAAACCAAAGGTTAAAGCTTTGCTAGAGGAGGAAAACCCAGCGGGAGCAGGTGGCAGGAGAGCTGACTCCAGGTACTCTCAGCTATGCTGGCCCACAAGCAGATGGTACAGAAAAACAGAGGCTCTGAATTAATGAATTCTGGGTTTATTTAAAGTAGGAGACAAAAAACACTATGGAAAATTGACCTGAGGTGCATGCCCAGAGTTGGGATTTTCCCCTATGTGTGTCTGTGGGGCTGCTCTAGGTTGTGACCTCCAGTGTGATGCAGGTTCCAGCTCTATATTTATCACACGGAGAGATGAGCCCTGTCCTGTTTGTGTGTTAGACCTCCTGCTTCGTGGTTACTACCTGCCAAAGACAAGTGGGGTGTTTGTTATAGAAGAGAACCATTTTTAGACTAGGAAGCCAGCTGCTGAGATAGCTCCCCGTTATCTCTGGAGACACAGGCAGATGAACACTGAACCCTTCCCCAACATCCTCAGCAGGCGGTGGGAAGGCAAAGAGGACTTTTTACCCTCTTGAAAAGAAACTTTTCCATGGAGCGTGCCCAGGTGACTTGCAGCAGTGAAAGCTATTCCCAGCATGGGATGGTTGAGGATGGTTGAGGATCGCCATATCCCAGCGATGCTGGAATATGGCGATATTCCAGCATCGCTCCCCAGCAGCCCATAGCTGAAATAGCTTGGCCATGTGGGGAGCTTGCTGCTCCAGCCCCGGCTCCTGCAGCAGGCATACCGCTCCGTGCTACTCCTCACAGCGTCTGTTTTGTCTACAGGCTAATATTTTCCATTCGGTGCATCCAAAAAAAATGCAGCCCAGCTGGGCTGGAGAATCCTCTGAACCTTGACACCCCGGGGCTACAAATATCCCCCCTCCGGCAGAGACCTGCAGCCAGGGCTCTGCACTCCCCACCACCCCAAGAGATCCCACAGCTGGTGATGGTTTTTTTTGCCGTCTGTCCCCCCTAATGCTGGTTCCTCTGAGTGGCTGGATGCTGGGAAGAAAGGATTGTGCTTTGCCCATGTCCAGGCTCATGGCTGAGATCTGGGATGATGCCCCAGCCAACCACGGAGCTGACAGGTCTCTGCACTGGCAACCAGGGAAGGCAGCAAAGGATGCGGTTGCCATCCATCCCTCTGTTAAGGTACAAACCATCTGACTGGGGTTGTGGTCCTCTCTTTAAAATGGTTGGTGGACAGGGAAGATATAATCTGAGGCTGGCTCCAGGCTGTTTTGCCTCCTCAGGGCTCTATCCCATGGTGTATTTTCAGCACATAGGAAGGTTTCCCGACAGGCTCCCCCCAACCTCTCCTTCAGGTGGGAGGAATGGCTTGAGGTGGCAGTGATGACCTTGCTGAGTGGGAATGCTGCAGAGCACAGCAAGCAGTTTAATGAGCTACCTGTCCCTTACAGCGAGCTCAGGAGCAGCTCCCCAAAACTGGCAGGCAGGGGGAAGCATGGGGTGCAGAGTGCAGACCCCCACGGCACATCTGCCTTGGGTACGGCACAGCAGCCCTGGGGCCGCTGCATGAGGGCATTATGCTTGTGCTGATCCAGCAGCAGGGCTGGTGACCAGCCAGAGGAAAAGGCTCGGAAACTCATGGCCCCACAATGTTCTGAGAAGAAGAGAGGAGGAAGAAAAATGAACATGTGCCAGGGAATCCAGAACTACACTGGGGAGGCATGTTTGTATAAATAAAACTAATTGCCCAGCCTGGCAGTAACTCTGGTTTTGCTGTTTATATTTTTTCTTTCCAGGTTCTGCCTATCCCAGGTTGCAGGTGCAGCACAGCTTCCTGCAAAAAGCCGCAGAGCAGACCAGCAGCAATAGAAGAAACTTCTCCAAATGCCTCTCCCTTGCCTCTGGAAGAGTTGCATGGCACAACCTTGACACAGGCAGGCAAAGACCTTGCAGCACAGCTGGGAAGCTGGCAAGCACAGCAGCAGCACCTGCTCCTCCCCAAAGGCTCATGTAGAAATTCCAGCCGTGATTGCGCACAGGATGTGAGGGATCCTGACTAACACACCTTGCATAACCGTGACTGGGAAATCGCCCCATCACACAAGGGAAAGCACAGCAAAAAAACAGACACGGAGGCTGAAAATAAGGAGCTGGGATCATTTTCCCAGCTAGCTGTGGGAGTGACTGGCAAATTTGTTCCGAAGGCCGGTGGTGTTTAATGCATGCCTTAATGATCTGGAAAAGAGGTGAGCAGTGAGGTGGCAAATCTGCAGATGGCCCCAAATTGTCACAGTTGCTTGGGATGAGACTGCAAAGAGCACTTTTATGGCAAGTCCCCTGCCCAGGACCTTGACCCCCAATTTGGGGTGGGACTGAAAGGGTCCCACCCATTCGAGGCTCACTGCTGGCACCCTCTGTATCCCGGCTACAGCACACAAGGCTGGCTTCAACTCCTCACAGACAGTCCATGTCTTTCAGATGGCTCCCAAAATAAAGCCTGTGAAAGCAAATTTTGGAGACACCTATCGGCCAGAGAGTGTGCACCCTGGGGGGCAGTGCAAGCAAAGGGAAAAGGAGAGAAAGGAAAGGAAAGGGAAGGGACAGAAAAGGAAGGGGAAGGGAAAGGACACAAATCCTGAGGGAAATGACATCATAAGCCACTTCCTTGGACCAGAAAACAATAGCTTTGTTCTGAGCCTCTATTGCATCCTTGAACAGGCTTAAATGAGCTACACAGAACAAGACGCCAATACCCCCACATTTCCCAAAGATCTTGGTCACCTGTCTTAAATTCAGGACCTGACTGACTTGAAAGATGGGGAATTTACCAACTGAAATCCCAATTTCAATGAGCTTAAACATGACCTCAGCAGCACATGAGCCCAGTGGACCAGGGTGTTTTATACATCAGTCTGGATAGCTGTGGAAAACACTAAGACTGGGTCTCATTGCACTTTCAACTTGCTTAAAGATGTTACAGTGTGTGAGCTAAGAAGCTGTGCTGAATCAAACCTGAGAAAAGCAGGCTGTAATGCCATGGTTGGTGTGTTAGACAGTGTTATCTTGTACATGGTGGGGAGCTGTCAAAACTCAGAAAGATGAATTGTGTCTAACTTCAAAAAGCATGCCTCACCTTCACATTTTCACATATATAATAGTGTTGTGGCAGCAGCAGTGAAGTGATAAAGCCAAGTCTCAAGGTAGCTCAGCAGGAATGAATAAATCTTCATAATTGACAGGCTGTAATAATAATAAATACTTGAAGAGTTTATTTCTCCCTCTATCCAGTTAGAAAATGACTACATGGGAATCCTTGCCAGCAATTGGGGCTCTTCTAAATAATTACCTAGTCAATTCACAACCTCTGCCAGCTCCAGCATCTCAATAATTAAAAAGGTACCACTTGTAGCTAATGGTAAAGAGAACAGATGTTTCCCCTCAGAAGATTTTTCCTTCTTCTTTCCCATCATTTCCACTGCCTTAAGCCATCCTGTATCTCCCAGTTATGCTGGCACACCCATTCCAGCATGTTGCAGAGGCAAAGTCCTGCACCCCAGAGCATGTGAGGGACATATCTGCAGAAGCAAAGTTGGCTTTGTCGCACTGAAGGCGATCGCTGCTGTTGGCTGCAGGGTGAAGCAGTGGCACAGCAGCCCTGGGGTGCAGGGTGAAGCAGTGTCATGTTCTTAGGAAGTTGGCTTAATGCCCTTATGCATTTTCCTGCTGGCACCTACCACTTGGATTCCAGGCAGGATGAAACACACAGCCACATGCCCAGGCTGGCCAGGGCAGGAACCTTCAAGGCTTTCCCCACCTCAGTGTGGAGGCAGCTCATATACAAAATGGTGATTTGCTGTCTGCTAAAGATTTGCACTCTACCCTTAGCCCTGGCACTGGACTGGACTGTGCACAGCCTCCACGTTCTCTAAGTGTGAATTTTGATGGTTTTTCTTCCAGGTATGAAATCATCTGCTCAATGGTGCTGTTGTGCTTTCCTCTGACATTACAGCTCTTCTGTGGCCCGGTTTGCTTTGCTTGCTACTACAATCACACAGTATGTTACAAGCACTCAATAAATGCTTCAGTCATCTTGAGGTGAGGTGTGAAAAAGGAAAGCCTAATTTTTTGTCTGTTTGGGGCTTAAAAGATGCTTAATCTAGAACAGAAGCTCAAAAGGCAGCATTTTTGCTGATTAAAATTCGTGGTTTATTCTGCAAAATTGTATTGTTGCTGTTTGCTAGCATTTGATGTAGTAAACATGACCTACATCTGGAACGCTGCAGGTCATTAAAGGATGTTGCCAACAAAACTGCAAGCATTTGCCACCTTTAGAAGGTTTCTTTCCACCCAAAGTTTAAAATTTGGTAGGTTAAGGTTAAGATAACCAGTAGTATTCTGGATTTGCACAGAAGATAAACAGAGTTGCTGGGTTTGGTCTCTGCAAAGAGACCTCATGGTCTGGTCCTTGGTCCTCATGCATCTGACAGAAAGGAGCATGGTAGTGCCAGGGACAGTTTTATACTTGGTTGAACTCTTGGTGCCTCTGATCTCTCCATTCCTGCACAGCTCATAGGATAAAAGTGGGTAATCTGCTCTCCTTCTGGGTGCAAATATAAACAGGTTCAAATTTAAGCTGTCCTAAGTTAGTCTTGAGCTGGAGTAGTTAAGGCACATAAGGAGATGATGTGGCTAACGTGAACTTCAACAATTTTTCACTCCACATCCCAGACATGCAGAGAGACAGACAGGTGAGGTGAAGGCATAAATGAAGCACAGCAACTAAAAGCCCATAAAACCAGACCCATAAAGCCTGTCATGAACCCCTCTGCACAAATACTGCAGTCCATAGGTGAAAGCAGAAGACCTGCAAGGATTTCACCCAAAGACCCCCTTACAAAGTAGGCAAACTATTGGCAGCTACAGCCAAAATGTTATGCTGCTCTGAGCACACAATTGCTCAAGGTCATCTTGGGGTAGGCAGTGATCAAAGGGACAGCAATGGCAGCCAGTGACACAGCTCGGGCCACAAGGGGTGACCAGACATGGAGCGAGATCTGGCAGAGATTACAGCAGAAAGACAGTAACTGGCAATGTGCAGAGGATGGAAGGGGACAATGGGCCCAAGGAGTCAGAAGGGGGGCACAGCAGCCTCTCCCCCCATGGTGACTGGCCACCAGCTCCACAGACAGTCAGCAGTGCCCACGTTGGGCTGTCTGGCTGTGTGGCATGAGGGGTACCAGGGCTGGGGAGCAACCCCACTGCCTGGCCCCAGCCTATGGCAGAGGAGCACCGAGGGGCCCCAGGACCCTCATACTCAGCTTGTGAGACCTGACACTTAGTTGAGCTTCCCTCCACAGACCCTGGCCTGATCAGGTCCTGTTTGACCTCCAGGTAAAGCTGTACAGACATTTGCATCCTTCCTAAGGCAATCAGGGCTGGGCGAGGCAGGAATATCCTCATTTCCCTTTCATTGTCCAAATATCCTTTGCTCTGGAGGAGTTGCACAACTTCTGCCTGCCGGGACAGCTGGACAATATCCATCAGCCTGCCTTGGCTGTACTGCAAGAAGTATTTCTAAAAGCAAACATGTGACATAGGTGCTCATATCATCTTGCAAGTCAAGAGGACTTGAGCTCCTTTGAAGACTTTCAGTCCACATGAGCAAAGAACTTCCAATATTTTGAAAGCCACTGGAGAGACATATAAATATTTGGTTAGGGTCCATCCTATTTTAGACAAATAAAACTACCTACAGGAACCCTCAAAGATGCTCACATCATGCCAAGGATCATGGTGGGGCTGATGTCTCCTCCGAAGGTTGCTTGTTTGATCTGTTCGCTGTTCTCATCTCTCTTCCCTCCTACTCTTTGGCTCCTGCAGAGAAAAGTAGTGACATGATTTATGGATGTATTCTGAGGCATTTGAATACCTTGTTCCTGCAACCTGCTCTGACAACTGCTGTGCTGAGGGCTCCCAGAACAAAGGCTCGGGACGAATGAATCCTTGTCTTCACTCATAAGAAAAGTTTAAAAAAGAATCACCTCCTTCTTCTATTATTTCCTTGTCTTGTTATTTTAATTTTTTCCCCTGTGCAGACAGCAACATTAAGCCCACTAGAGAATGAATGAATAGCAATGAGACAGGGCAAAGATGGAATATGCAGCAGTTCTCTCCCAAACTTATAATGAAAATGCCTACAGGGAGGCGGTATTACAGCAGATAACACACACACTCTCACACCCACTGTTTCTGGGAAACATCCACATTTACTGGAAAATGTCTCCTAAGTGGGCAAGTTTCCAATTGTCCGCTAAAGTTCATGGTGCACCCACTCTTCCAACAATTTCATATAGGAAGTGCCTCCTTTCAATTACAAATGGAGGTGCAGCCAGAGCCCAGAGGTGTAACAGGCTGGGAACACTAGAAAGTTAGATACAGACTTTGCTGTAAATTCCCACATCAAGGACTGCTTCTAATCATAAATTACGTTGGAATTAAATTAATTGATTCCTTGCTGGCAGGGGAAAAAAGATGTGTTTCTAACAGAAAACAGAGAGAGATAGTGTCTGTAAACACTGCACCAGCTAAATCCTCCCTTCAAAACTTCCTGAGTCCAGCCCTTTGCCCAGGGTGCCATTCAGCAGCATCCCCTCCTGCTGCAGCTGTGGTGATGCCCTCACAGCTCTCTGGTCTTATTAAAACTCAGGAGGGAACAGAGACTTTTAGTGAGAAAGAGATTCAAGTCCAAAGCTGGTTCACAAAACTGCTGTCTGCAGCAGGAGCTGGTGGCTCCCCAGATGATTTCTGAGTACTCCTAGGTCCTTCCTTTCCACAGGCCCCCAAAACAGGGGAACAGCAGCTGGGTGTTACAGGACATGTTTCCCTTACAAGGCTGCCCAGGTAGTATCCTTATAAGGATACAGGTAGTATCTAGTTCTGGTGACTTTCATGGCCTTGGGTAGAGAAGAAGCAGAAAAGGCCTGGCAAGGGGCAGACCAGAAAGCAGCATTTTCCATGAAGCTGTGAGCAAACAACCCCAACCCTGCCCTCCCTCTGCCAAAACAGTCTCAAAAAATAGCCAGCTTTAAAAGGAAATTTTAGTTAAAAGCCAGTTGATAGCACAGTTGTTTGAAAAATGTGAGTGAGAAGATTTTCCTCTTTCTGAACTGCGCAATCACTGGAGAGCCAAGGAGTGTTTTGTTGGGGTTTTATTTTATATGATAAAAAACTCAATGCTGCCCTCTGTCAGAAATGCAGCGGTACTGGTCTTCAGCTGCTTGTCCTTAATAAACAAGTACTGTGTGTTCTTTCCACGGCACAGCTTTTCACCATAAATCCCCCTCATCCCATCCGAGCGAGAAGGTGATCCGATGGCCGCCTGCTGCTCGGGTTCGTGTGCTAAACATCTGACGGTGATAAATAATGCACCTCAACGGCACAGCTATTTACAGAGATGGCTCAGCTAAGGATGACTTCATGAAAAGAAGATCTATTACTGCCCAGGTAGAAAAAAGAAATAGTGCAGTTCCTGCTTGTGTTTAGTGCAGTTTAAGTGGAAGAATACGCGGGTGCTCTGTTAAATGCTGATTAATCTACACTGTAAGGTGACTTTGCAGTTCATGAAGGCCAAGTTGAAGACAAGCCCCACAGGTACACCGGGAGAAAAACACCCCTACAGTCTGGCACTGCCCCTCCCCAGCTGCTCAGTCTCTGCTCCGTGGCTGTAAAACGTGTGTATGGTCTCTGTCACCTGCCCGGGGTGCAGGGCTTGTGCTGCCTGGACTTCTGCCCAGGGATGGGTTTAACACACCAGGAGAAGTGATTAAGGGATAAATTACAGCTCTTAGCTATGTACCTTGTCAAATAGGCTAAATCCAGAGTTGTTTGGTCCCAGCATACTGTGCTGTAGCAGAGCAATCTAAAAAAATTGTGGTGACAGTGGACACTGCCTGGCTAAGCCCCCTCTCAGCATGGGCTAGTGAGATTTACACACTGCAGACTTACAGACTCTTGCCTGTAGCTCCCAGTGAGTGGGATATATGTTCTGGGAGCCCACAGCTTCCCCTGAACACCAAGACAGCTTTTCTGTGGCACCATGTCTCACAGGCCTATGGGTCTATCTCGAGAGGGCCTGACAGCCATGGAGGGCACCAAATGGCCAAGGGGGGTGATGAGAGCCTCCCTTGTCCTTACCTCCTTGTGTCACCTTTGCACTTCTTCTGGAGTCACCACCTTGCAGTCCTTGCACCTCCCTGAGAGGAGATGTTATGGTGGAGCCCACCTTGAGCTCAGCCAGCCTGCAGCCAAAGCAGGGCTGCCCTCAAAGGCCACTTTGGACAGGATGGCCACACTCTCCAGTGTGGTTTGGCAAGGCCAGCAGCTGGGGGAAGGAAATCTGCACTTGTAAAACACCGCGTTTGGTCGGTAGCCACAAGCACAAAGCACCAGGTTGCATTGCTTTTCAGATAAGTGTTGTCCTTGAGAAGGTGCAGAGGTCTGGGATGAATTTTCCTGACTGAGGACGGCAAAGATATCACTTGGTTTCACAATGAGTCACTGAAACTCGAGAAAGGCAATTCACCAGGGAAATCAGAAGGAGTAATTAAGAGAACATGGTAATTAAAAATGTATCCTAAGAGATGCTGTACGTGACATCCGCACCAGACGGAGAAGCATGCCTTTATCCACCCCAGGTTACACCAAGTCTGGGGAAAGCTGCAGCCACAAAGTCACCATGGTTACAGATGCACAAAACTGAGAGTGATGAGATGTCCTGCTCTGACACAGCCACAGTGCTCATCTTCAAGCTGCAACTATTTAAGTGAAGCTGGACTGTGCATTTTAAAAAGAAAGAACCACAGAAAGTCCTAATATATTCACGAATATGAAAGTAGACAGATTAGAGACTTTAATATATGCACACTGTTCAGGGTGTGCGGAGGAATATATAATATGTTATTGGACTGTAAATTGAGGCACTCATTATGCAGCCCTCATTCTGTGTCCAAAACTTCTGCTTAGATTTGTTTATATCACCTTCTGTCCTAGAGATGCCTGCATTTAACACACTGATGTATTATGTGTCTATTTGCATGCATGCATACTAAGATGTAGTTGTAATACATCATAAGCCCTGCGTACTAATTATCACATGCTAATGTAGCAAATTAACCATGCATTAGTTTCCATCAAAAGCAGATTTTCTTTGCATGCAAGGTGCCAGATACAACTTCATGTGGCCTGATCAGAGTGGTGCATAATAACCACTTGAATACACTTTCCATGCTATTTTGCTGACATAAATCCAGTGATAAAAGCTTAAGAAGCCACCTAGGGTTTTAACTTCACAGTGTTTACTGCACATGATAAGGAAACTGGATTTCACTGTCTGAATGTATTCCCAAGGGCACACTAATACACAGTGGTTTTTGGGTAGTGGTAATAGTAAAATCCAACCTCACTTTTCAGATTTCTTAGATTGTCTTGTTATTTTTGCAAATGCTGTCTTTGTCTGATGCTGACAGGCTGCCACAGCAAACTTAGCAGCAAGTTACCTTGACTCCCTAAGCAAGTCTATGGGCAGGAAGAAGCTGTTTGGAAGCACGGGCTGTGTTTACAGCAGGAAGTAACTCACCTTAGGGTAGCATCAGAGCCAGGTCCTGTCTCTTGCCCTGAGGCTCCCAGTCCACAGGATTATATTGA
Organism: Ploceus nigricollis; assembly: GCA_013399945.1. NCBI lineage: Eukaryota > Metazoa > Chordata > Aves > Passeriformes > Ploceidae > Ploceus > Ploceus nigricollis. Next base: position 529,737 of record VXBC01009483.1, on the reverse strand, counting down.
CTGAAATGCCTCGCCCTGATCACCAGAAAGCAAACAGCTTTTCTGTGGCTGAGGAGGCTGTTCTTCCCCCTTAGACCATAGATACATGTGTGACAAGCAAATTACATACTTGTCCTTGTATTTTTTTGCACAGATGTGGCTCCTAGGACAATTTAAGGCTTGGTGAAGGTGTGTGGGTGGAAGAACAGCAATTTCCACTGGGCCACAGAGTCAATGGCACCTCACAGGAAGTTTACGGGAGTGCTCTTCTGAGCCAAGGCCGGCTCTCAGTGGATGTAACAGAATGGCTGGCTTTGTTCTTGGGAAGATGACGAAACTAAGCAGCAGTCTTTTTGCTCAAATATCTGAGCTTTATTTTAATTTTAAAAATACAAGTTTGTAACTCCTAGGCTACGGATACCCAGTATAAAATATAAAATAGTTTTCCTTGGAAGCACTGAAAACAGCTGCTCTATATATAATAATGGAACATAACGCAGAGCAACCCAAGTTTCAACACCAAATTTCAGTAAAGCTGTTACAAGTAGTGGTTCATAGGCAATGAAATTGCTGTCAGCACTTGGCTGTAAAGAATTATAACTGCTGGGCTGGTAAGAGGACTCAGGCGTTACAGAAACCCTAATTAGAAAGGAAGTAATTTGTCTACATGCTCACACCTTCAGTCATGTCACTGCCATCTTGTCTCAGTTTCCCCTCAGGTGAGGTGACCACGGGCTGTATGTAATATCGACCTTGATGCGGGTCTGCAAACGTCCCGGTGTGAGCTGTGCTCATGGCGCTCCTGCAGCTCCCAAGCCCAAGCTCACAGTTCCCTTGGCCTGGATGAGACAGTTCATGGGCTTCTGTGGCAGCTGAAATGCCAAATTTTAACTTTTAGCTACTGAGACTCCTTCACCCTAAAATGCAAGGTCTTCAAAACAGCCTTTTCTCAAAATAAGATTTCTTTTCTGAGCAGTTACTTTCCTCTGTGCTACATATTTAATTGTCTGGAGCCTCAAGCTGCCTGTCTGCGCTCCTCACACATGTTCTTGCTGCTTTTTTCAGCCTTGCTGCCATTGCCAGTTCTCTGAGACATCTCTTTCCCCTGGAATTGTTCAAATATCAGTAGGGGGCATTATTGTCTGAGGCTGCCTGGTCTCAGAGTGCTGCCTATGGTTCCTTATTCCATTCCTTACTCTGCATGAAGACTGTCCTTGAGCAGATTGTATGGTGACTAGAGAACTAAGACCACTTTGGTGGGTAATCCTACAGGAGTTAATGACCCTAGAACCAAAGCCACAGCTGAAAGGCTTGGACTATAACTATCACAGTCACACGTTACATCTGCTATCTGTTTGAAGAAAAGTTCTGTAGCATCAGTTTGTCCATAAGAGTCCCATCAGCAGAATCAGGTGTTTACAGCTCAGAGCTGTAAACCTCTTTTTTGTTGCATGGACCTTCTTCACGAGGCAGAATATCACTATGTCTTGTAAAAAGAAACAGAAGAGGAATACAGTCTACAAGTTAGAGTCAAAGTTGGGAACATGCCTTGAGGTTTCCACGCAGAAGAGTAGTATTTTGCAGTTTTATAACAGTTTATTAAAAGACCCTAGATCCCTTTCACCTCTAAATCTTCAAAATGTGTCAGCACTCCTCTGGTCAGATTTTCTTTTAATCTTTGATTTTGGAACTGGTAAAGTTGTCTTCAAACATGACTACAGCAGTGCTCTGACATGAGCTTGTGCTTGTGCTCTGGATCCAATTCATTCATGTACAGAGGAACCAGCAGAGGGATCTATGTGCTGCTAACACCCTGAAAATAGGACGTAGAGAGTCTGTGTGCATACTTTGGCCTTGAGACCGCTAAAGGGAGTGAATTTCAGCTCAAAATTGGACTTCATCTTCAAGCTACAATGTGATTTTCATGCCTGGGCTTTGCTTACTAAAGATTTCTATTACAGCCCTAGGACAAAAATGCTAATCCAATAGCTTTCATCTTTCCAGTGTCTCTGACTCGTCTCACTCCCCAGCCACATTCTGGAGTATGCTGTGGATAGAAGGATATGCTGCAAGGAAGGCTGAATGGTGCTTCTTTAAACAGTTGTGTATTTAGTCACTAGCCACTACGAAAGAGTTGGATTAATTTTTATTGTGTAGCCTTCTCTGTGGAATAGCTCAGTCACTTGCCCAAAGAAAGAGCAAAAGCTCCTCCTTTCTTCCATCCCTGCTCCAGTACTCAGGTGAGACCCATCAGATCTGCACTGCACATAGTGAAAAAATGCAGAGGATTATTCTGTCCCCTAAACTGAATGTAATTGTGGATGCAGCTGCATCTGAGTTAGCACAGGAACTGCCATCAGGAGTAACCCCTCAGACCATCTGACCCAGTGTTCTTCACAAGAGAGTGCCAACGCCATCTGACTTGGATAAAGAAGCAAGAAAACCTAATAGTGCTGCTACAAAGGTTAGCTTTGGTCTGGGACCATGAGGACTGGCAGCTTCTAATTGCTTTGAATAGTGCATTGCTGGTGAATATAACTCTTGGCTGCTCCAGCTCTCCATATGGCAGCAGCTTCTTTCAGACCTGTAATAAAGAAAGACAATGGTAAAGACTAGTAAATACCAGGAAGCTGCAAAGAATTCACACATTTAAATCAAGCTTAAGTGAAAGACACAATTTCCAAAATATTGGTTTGCATATTTATTGTATTATCTGCATCCCATACGAAGAATTACTCATTCCTGGCAGCATTTTTGCCTGTGAAACAGTATTTGCAATTACACTTCCTAAAAAAGTCCAGCATTTTACCTTAAACAGCCCAATGCCTTTTGCCAAACTCACCTGCATGGAAATATTTTTGATGAAGTGCTTGAGAAGTCACAACAGACATCAGGTCTGACTTCAGTGTAAGCATCCCTTCACGTGACACATCATTTTTGTGTGTGGAAAGAAAGATAAAAGCCCTTTCACCACTGGGTGCTACTCTACAAGCTAATCACTACACTAATGTGCAGATGTTCTTTTGATACGACCTTTTTCATACTCCACACAGTGGGTTGTTTAGGTTTTCTGTGAAGAAAATGGAGAGACCCAGTGGGTGACTGGTGTACTGCATGTTTGTTATTATCCACCTCACTCATCATAACATCATATGAGTTGATACGCCTGTGATTTCTTTTTTTTCCAATGTCTAATGCAGTCACCAGGAGCTGCTGCTGCAGTGGCACTGCCTGCGGAAAATTAAAGGATCGAGAAGTGAGGACAGATCTAAAATCTACAATTTAAATCCAAATGGCACAAGAAGAAGAGCTTAATTTTCCCTATCATTTCAGGCGTGAAGCAGAAGGTGACCCCATGGAAATCATTTTAATAATATAAATGAGATGGGATGTGTCATCTGTAAGTGAGGGAGCAGGGGGAAGGCAGCCGCAGCTCACAGGGGGCTGTAGCTGCAGGGAGATGGAGCAGCTTCAGATGGAGATGATTTTTCTGTCAGCACAAAGCATGTGAGGGGAGAGCTGGGGCATGCTCACAGACAGTGGTGCTTTGAAAGAGCAGGGAAATGATCCTGTCTGAGAGATGCTCTGTCTTGCTGTGACATGAATGGAAGGAGCCAAAACTCCCTGCCCAAATACAGAGGCAAATGTTATATGTTTTCCACTGCAAGGAAAGAAAAAGAAAAAAGAAAAAAGAAAAAAGAAAAAAGGGAAAAGGGAAAAGGGAAAAGGGAAAAGGGAAAAGGGAAAAGGGAAAAGGGAAAAGGGAAGGGAAGGGAAGGGAAGGTGAAAAAAGGGTACCTGTGTTGCTCTTGCCCTGGAGAGTTCTTTTCCATCCTCTCTATGAATTCTCCAGCAAACAGACAGATGCTGAATTCATGTTACATCCTTGAGGCCCTGTGTTCCCAGAGAAGTGGAGCATTATTCTTTGCCTTGATTTCATTTATTTTGCTGTGCTAGGTAAAAATTGAGCTCATAGGAACATACTTCCTGGGGCAGACAGAATCCAACAAGGGAGCCAGCTTTGTTACGTGGCCTGGATCTTCCAATTCACTTCTGTGGTACCGAGGGCTGCTGTCAAGGAGGGCAAGGTTCTAGTTAAGTTGTGGGAAAGTTCACTAGGACCAAACATTCCCACTTGAAAACAATGCCACACAAGGATTGGTACTTGGCATTGCCTTCTGGTTGTCCTGGAACAGGATCATCCTGAAAAGCAGGACAACCGGTTTTCATTCTCTGTCACTGTCTGGCCCTCAGAGGAAAAGATAAAGAGAGCATTTGCTCTCACTGAGAAGAAAGATCTGAACCTTTTCAGGCAGGAGCCAGCTAGTCCAGACTCCTCTGCAAGTGGGAGAAGGGTGGAATGACGACCACTTCCCCAGGTAGTGGGCAGTGGGGTTTATGGAGCAGAGGAATCATTGTAACTCATCCCCACTCGGATTTTGAACTACAATGGTTGTGCATGCATGCAAAAACAAACAAATTGCTGAAAATGAAATTGTCCTGCAGGAAGACTGGGGTGCAAAGCAAGGATTTCTTAGCACTAGGCTTGATGTTTCCCATTGTTTTGCAGGATGGACACAGCTCTTAAGCTGCAGTCTTGGGAGGAGGTATAATGCCTCCTTGTTTCATATCCGTGTGTCATTAAATGAAGGTGACAAAAGTTAGGCTATGCTACACTGGGGCAAAGCTCCCATCTTACAAAAAGCAGATACTTTAGAGAGCAAGAGGCTCGACTGTTCAACCATCAAGTGAAGCAGGGATAGTTATCTTCTATGTCCACACTTTTCTTATGGAGGTGTCACACATAAAACTGATTCCTTTCCTGTAAAATCACTTCCTAAAATAGGATATGCACTGTCAAAACCTTACATGAATGAAGGGCATCATATCTCATTAGAGGTGCAGAAGGGATCCAGGGAGTGAGGATGATCTGTGACATAAGCAGCCTTAAAGCAAAAAAAAAAATCAAAATTCTCTCCTGTGTGACAGCTCAGTACCAATATCAAAAGTCTCTCAGGATTTCAGCGGGGTGACCTGGAAGAGATGGCTGAAGAGAGGGTCTCCAAAGGACTGCTCATCTTGGTGAATTTCAGGTGTCAGTTTAAACTTCAGCATCCGAGCTAACCAGTGATAAACTAGGCATCCCAAAATATATTCTTGCCGCAAGCTACCAGATATTTTTCAGAGAGTTACAGATGGATACTTGGGAGCCACAACACACACTTAAAAAAATGGAAAGCAAATATTCTGCTAACCACAAGTTGGCAGAAAGAACTGTTAAAAATCCTGTCCCTGAAGAGCTCATGAATAAAGGAAAGAAGCTCTTTGAAGAGAGAGACAGAGCGTGTGAAAGTCGAGGTGAACTACATCTTTATTTGTTATCACCAGCCTGAAGAGTTAAGCGCTCTTTTATTTTGTTACAAACACTTACATGTAGAAAAAAGGAAACTACTCCTCTGTGAAGACTTTGTTTTGTTATTTTATTAAAGAACAAATTCTTTTTCATGTTACCATTTGCTGGTGTTAGTTTTGTTTCTCAAACAGAAGCAGGGAAGCCCTGTGGTACAGAAACACAGTTGATAGTAGGTACTTTTAGCAGTAACATATAGATGGTATTTTATTTAATTTACAAAATCAGGTGCTTAAGGCTTTGCAAAGGCAGATCTGCAGCTTTAATGCATCCCCTTGTGACAACGGGCTGGAATCAGCCTTTATACATGCATCGTTTACAGGAAGAGGCAGAAGGAATAGATGGGGCATATTAATCAAAACCAAAAAAGGGAATTGATAAATTATACCTCACGATATACAAAAAGGAAGGTAAGACCAGATGTATCAAGCCAAGTCAAAGACCAAAATTTATGTAGTCACAGTTTAGTGAACACACAGAGACATTGCACATTTTCAGTCATGTCTCTTACCGGCAGTAATTCTCATGGAAGCAGGACACAGCCCTCTGCTAGAGGAATTCCTGCCAGGAAGGGTAGGAAGATGAAAGAAGTTGTGGTGATAGGAGGCCCTCTTTATGCAGAACAGCAGGTGTGAGAGGGTAGGTCAGAGCACACAGGGCTGGGAAAGCAAGAGGCAAGAACATAATCAAATATGGAAGTCATTCTCAATGAACAGGGATACCAGGCACTGAAATTGGAGGGCTTGTAATGACAAGACATGGCTAGAGGTCTCATAAACATCCTGTGTGGAAGAAGAGTGATTAAATGGATCACATTCCCCCTGCATCTAGAGCCCTCTCATGCCCTGCAACAGTAGCAACAGCCAGCATTGATTCTGCCACTTCCAAAAATGCCTCTGGGTGGGACATTGCTCAGTGCAGAAGGGAACTGGTCTCTTACAACCTGTGTAATGTTTCTCATGGATACTTCTGGTCCCATGCTCTCCTACTTTCTGCTGGACAGCTCTTCACCTCAGCAGTTAAATACGTGACAGTGCTGTCACCTTAAACAGGCAGACTACAGAACACCACAGATAGCAGAGCACCATCAGTTCAGTCATTGAGTGACACAAGGTATTAAGAGTGATGAATCTTTCCTACACGGACAAGAAATGATTGATTTGAATAATCGCCCAAGAATATTCACATGACACTCAAACAGTCGCTGTCATGATTACCAATGTCTCTCTTCCTCACAGCAAGTCTATAATTGGCAGGAGTGTCTTAGATAATTTATACAGCAACAAGATTTTCACACTTTCCCAGTTTTGGATAGTTGCTAATATTTCATGAGACAGTCATTTTGTCATACAAGGGAGCTTTTGGCACATCTATCTGTTGATGCCGACTGCCATTGGATTTTTCCATTTTCCTGTCCTTTTTATTCATTGTCACTAGTACTCACCTATTCCTTTTTTGCATTGTGGAGATTTACATTTAGTTGAATTTAGATTAGTGCAAGTCTTTTTCTATATTTAACAGAAACATCTACTTCAAGTCCATATATGAATGCATTTCCTGTTATAAGGAAAAATACCTTATTGCTCAATAGTTTGCCTGTACCACGTTGTTAAATAAGTGAATGGCTAAATAAATAAGGTTATCTAATTGTCCTGCATTCCAAACCAAGCAGACTACTCCAAAAACCAAGCAGAAGCTGTTACCACTCCAGTAGGAGCTAGGAAAGGGCTACTATCTCCATTGCTTTGCTGTCATGCTAGTGTGGATTGCCACATGCTGCTCACTTCTGTGCTCAGTGGGATCCCACTGCTAGCAGCAGAAGCAGAGGTTGGTGCCCTGCTTGTGGGACTGGGAAGTCTTCTTGTTCTCTTAGCATCACCATGAAACTAGTGGTTAGTTTTAACTGTCATTCTTAGAAGCCTTTTTTTGGTCTCTCTTTGTATAGAATAGTCATGTTTAACCCCTGTTTAACAGCACATGTGCTCGTTTCACCTAATTTTACCTGCAACAAGATAAACAAAGCCTTAACCTTCTTTGGCAACACCAGAAATTACCCAACCCTTGGGCTTAAGGAGTGAAACACTGGGATCAGAGCTGTGCTCTCAGAACACCCAGTGTCCTCACCGCCTCATAGGCACGAGTCATTTCAGTGGCAGCATTGCTCAGCAGCAGATTTATTTCTTTTTTTACTCCTGCATGTGTTTGACATCAGTGTGTGAAAAAATGCTACTAGAGGGCAGATACTGATCATGATACAGCTATTACTGGCTGCCAGGTACTGCAGAGATTGGAGTCACTGCTTGCTTTTTCCAAAAGAGAGACAGTTTAATGAAATCTTCCTCTTTGGAGGCAATAAAGCATTTATCCCCTCCAAACAAATTCACAGTCCTGAGGTAAAATGACATGAATATGTATAATTTCTTTGGTGAATTACATGAATTTGTAAGAGAGGTTTGAGGCATACAGCACTTTCAAAGTCCCTTGTTCAGCTCTCTCTGCTGCCTGCATTTAGCATATGCTGAGCGGATGTGCAGAGAGTTCCATGGTGCCTTCAGTCCCAAATGGCTTCACTGATGTTTTTGGCTGAAACAGTTTTCCTTGGCAGGATGATTAGGCAGCAGCACACTCCACGGATGTTGCTTATTACTTCTTACAAGACTGGAATCACTGGTGTTCATCAGTTTTACACACTGGCTGGTTGGCCCACAGGCTCTGCTGAGTTGTGATTATACCACAGGCAGACTGCTACATCCCTTGGGGTTGCGTGTCCCACTACCCCCACCAAATGCATTTCACAAAGCTGACATTTAAAAAAATCTGAGTGGCTAAATCCCAGCAAGATCCCAGTCGATCCTTCTCTCCGTCCTGCTGAGGAAAGGATAAGAGCACAAGTGCCCACAATTTGTGCAGCACACAGAAGTATTAACAAGCAAGAGAGAGCAGAGGCATTAGATAAATGGCCAAAAAAGCTGAGGCAGCCTCACACAGAGACATACAACAAAGAAGCCAGTGGATCTAGTTGACTTCAGCTGAGCAAGGCTTGGAGTGCTGCAGTCCCATGCGTTGATGCTCATGAGCAGGCACATCAATGACTCTGCTGGGTGGAGTCAACTTCCAGGACCCAACTCTCTGGCATTTTCTCATTCAAAGGGGCTGTGCATACAGAGGGAGCTATAGCACAGGTATAGAAGCTGGTGGGTGGAGAGGATGTATGGGTTGGAAACATCCCAATGTTTGTTTCAGGTTGGAGATACAGCTCTGTCTATTGAACTGCAAAGGGTGACTTAGCTGTTCTAGCTCCCAGTTGTGAGCCCATCCTCTGCCTGTGCCTGTAAAAGCTGATTTATTCCCTGAATGAAGTGATTTGGGCAATGTAACTGTGTGACACTACGCTGAAGCTCAAGTTCAGGCCAGGCAGTGTCTTCTTACAGATCCCATGTTGTATCTACCAGCCTTGTGCAGATGTGTTGGGGAACCTGAACTGTCCAAAATTGCACTAGGCACCTGTGCCTGGGCACCTGAAGGGGCTGTCTCTGCCATTAGCATGTTCACACTGCTTCCAGTAGGTATCCCCTGGAAAACCTTGCATTAAGGAAAACGCATCCCTACCCTGTACAGATGATGTGCTTAAACAGATGTGGGTCTACAAAGTTCTTACTCCAGGAATAACGAATGAACTGTTTTGCATGAAAAGATTATCCGATTATGCTCTTTTTCCCATTGCAGGTTATTCTGAAGCAGACATGACAATAAATCACCACAACCCTATGAATATTTCATAGAAACACATTTCAGCTTATGGGTGTTCTTTTTTTCTTGAACGATTATGTCTGTGTCTTTAGCCATTCATCGTCTGTGATACGTGACTGGCCACTGGATTCAAATTACTGTAGTGTCTGGCTTTTGACTGGTTCATTAAATATTTCATAACAAGGAGGAAAAGTAGCACTGCAGATGACATTTACGTGAATATGCAAGCAGGTATTTGTGAAATCTTAGTCAGGATTTCTACTCACAAACATTTTGGGAAGATTAATAGATATCTCTAAACATTGTTGAAATAGTGACTTTTTATTCCAGTGAAAATTCCAATGAAATAATTAAAATTATGATGATGATAATTATTTGGTGCTGTTTCTCTAGTTAAAGGGATGTGGGTCCAGCATTCTGAAGTCTATCCAAGACTGGACTATAACTAAGAAACTTAATGAGAAGCAGAGTAGATGGTATCTCTTGCAATGGAGTTCATTAGTGTAGTAGTTCTTGAGCAAACTGAAAAACAAATCTCAGAAGCCTGACATTTGCCTTGTCAGTCCATGGGAGCTCAACACTAGAATTCACAGAGACTGTAACAAAATTAAATTTTAAGTAGCAACAAGCATTCCTGAAAACCTTCAGTTCTTCTGTGTGTCTCTTGTAACACAAATTAATTCTTCAGATTATTAGCTACAAAATCTGTAAGGCAGAAAAAAGAGGCTGGAGGAAGGAGCACTAAGCTTTTAGATTTTATGTCCCACAAATTATTATCAGCTTTTCACGAGCAAACTTTTCAGTGGTTAAACTTTTATATTAAATTTCTGCATGCATGTTTAGCATCCTGTCACTCTGGGAGCATTTAGCTATGCATACAAACACCAGCTAATGTGAAGATGCTACCAAACCTCTATCTGTCCTTCCCATTGAGTGAGAGCTCTGTATGGGTTTGGAAATGGGAAGCTCCAATGAGAAACAAAAGCCTCAGCAAAGTGAATGACAAAAGCTCCACTGACTTTGGGAGAGGCTGGGAGCAGAGGTGCTGTTACACACACGTGTCTGCCTGCTCAGGCGATCCAACCTCTTGTTGCAGGCTCAGCATGCTCTCGGTGGTTTTTTCAAGTTGTAATGGTCTCTGGGTTGGCAGGTCAAATTGTGACAGTGGTGGCAGGTCACATTCACACGGAGGTGTTTGCTCTGGTCAGGCTTCACCACTGTCACAATTTCCCTGGTGGGAAGGAACCTTCCTCCACTAAGAATGCAGGTGCCTGCGATCTGTCAGGTTTTCCTGGTGGATTTGGAGCTGTGTACTCATTGTAAGGATGGCTGCCCTCTGCTTTAGCTCCTCTTTCTGAGTGGAAGAGGGCAAGGAATGTGGGCAGCAAGGAAGAAGCCTGTCAGGTAGGGGGAGCAGAGGGTGAGAAAGGGACCCAGAGTGACAGGGGTAGGACGGTGTGGGGAGGTGATGGGAGGTACAGCATAAGAAGAGGCTCAGGGGAGACTTCATTGCCCCCTACAACCACCTGAAGGGAGGTTGCAGTGAGATGGGGGCAGGTCTCCTCTGCCATGCCTAGCATGAGAGGACTAAAGGAAATGGCCTTAAGCTGGGACCAGGGAGAGTCATATAAGCCATTAGAAACAAATTTTTCACTGTTAGGATGGTCAGGCGTTTGAACAGGTTGCCCAGGGGTGTGTTGAAGTCACCATCTATGCAGGAGTTCAAGAGACACTTGGATCTGGTGCTGGGTGAAGTGGTTTAGGGGTTACAGCGGTAGTGCTGGGTGGACACTTGGACTGAATGATCTGAAAGGTCTCTCCCAGCTTGATGATTCGATGATTCTGTGGAGGCTGAAGGGGATTTGGGAGACAGACGAGGAGCTGAAGGTGGGCAACGCAGACGGCGGGGAAAAGCAGAGGGCTCTAGGAAACCGATCGGCCGAGGAGGCAAGAGCTGGGCGGGCCGGGCAGAGGGCCGGGAGGGGAACCCGCCGGGCTGCGGTGGGAGTAGGGGTGGGAGCTGGCACCGGGTGCAGGGTGTGCGCGGAACAGCCCCGAGCAGAGCCGGGGGCAGGGTGTGCGCTGAACGCGGGGACAGGAGCGGGGACAGGGTGTGCGCTGAGCGCCCGAACAGGACGCCCGCCCTCAGGGCCCCGCGAACTGCAGCCTCCACAATGCCNCCACGTCTGCACAGCCGGGCAGCGGGAGCGCTCCGGCCCGACAGCCCGCGGTGAGGGTGAGCGGTGCAGGCAGCTGTTCAATTCCGACTCTGATAACCTCCCCAGAGGTCAAAGGCGCTGCAGGTTTGAAGCCTACTGGGGCAGGTAAAGACGTAATTATGTTCTCCTGACAGTTTTCCTTGACGGCTGTGTGCCTTGGGACACCACCCCCCCAGCCCCCGACACCTGTCTTCGGCTTTGAAAGCTTAGCAATGAATTTGCGAGTTTGGCCCCAGTGGATACGGATGCCGGGTTTATGACAACCTGCACCTTTTTAATTATTGCGTGCTGACTAAGCATGGTGGAAAAGTTTCTCTTGCCTGTGTCAGCTCTGGATGCATTGCACATGCATGTTCCGAGGGTGGGCTCACCAGTGTCTGCTGGGTCCCCTTGCTTCCTTCCAGCCCCCCTCAATTAACCCAGTGTTTAAATGGACTATGAAAAGAAAGGCTTCATGTTTAAAAAAATAAATAAATTGGAGAGGCACACTCTTCTCTGGTGATGAGAATATGGACTGTATCTGAACAACTGCTCAAGCCAAGGGAACGTATCAGTGTTTTCACACCAGTGCCGTAGTTGGGTAACTATTGACAAATGCTGACTTTGGTAATAAAACAGAAACGGCTCCTTTTAAGAGCAATCTCAAAACGCTTGAACTGATTGATTGGCTTGTTAGCTCAAGCCTTGACTCAGCTGGGAACCAAAAGAGCTCTTATTCTCTGCAAGGACCTTCTCCCTGAAACAAATCTGACTTATGCTAAACACATCAGCTGTAAGACAGGGTGTTTATTTTGCAATGTCATTTTCAAAACCGTGGTAGATACCAAATGTGTGAACTAGATACAGGAAAGCTGCCTTACAGTCTGCTTTTCTGCCACAGTGCATTTTGAACGGTTTATGATTGCAAGGTGGCAATTTTACTTGGAGTCTCACTTTTGTGTTTTAATTAGCTGTCATCAAAGCTGGAGTTCAGCTTCCAACACTTGTGAAGTGTGCCATGAACATGCACTCTAGGTGCCTGGGTAATGTTTTGGAACTAGTTACTCAGAGCCCACTCTCTATAAAGCAGTGTGCAAAATGGATTGACTATATGGAAGTCTTTTTCCAGCTAAATTTCCCATCTCCTGAGTTGCATCTCACTGTGACCTTACTGAGGTTTGCTTCAGTCATCTGGAAATTGAGAATTCTCATTCCCCTTTTTCTCACCCCCTTTCTCTTAAAAAATGTTGCTTTAAAGTGTTCCATAAGTGCTGTGGGTTTAAATGGTTCCCTATGACATTAACCCACATTCAGTTGCTGCTCCCCAGAGTTTTTAATGTATCTGGCCTGTGCTCTAACATAGCAAGGTCTTTAGGAGGTGTTTTAAAACACAGAGACTTAGAGATCTTCCACAAGTAAAACTATCAAATGATCAGAGCCATAGATGACTTTTCTCAGCAGAAGAAACTGCTTTCTGTTTAAAATGGCTTCTCCAGTCAGGGTGTATCTAGGCTATGAAGGAGTGGATTTTTCTAGGAAGTAGTGGGAGGCAGGAAGAATCATGAAAAAGAAGGTGGCAAAAAGGAGAGCATTAAACCACAGAGCCAGAACCAGATCAGAGATACTCAGCTATGCAGATAAAATTTCTTCAAGAGGACAAAGAGTCTTCTCACACTGTGGGACAATATTTTCTTAGGTTGTGTTCCAGGGTAGTTGCAGATTTCATTGTTGAAATTACATTGAAAGGTAGAGTAGGTCTGTCGGTCCACAAAGGTCAGGAAGAGTGGGCTAGGAAGGATCAGTGGAGTTTTGGGGAAGATGGGTGATGCTCCCCTGTTTTGCTGGCTGCCTTCCTGGGGAAGCCAGTGGCTATCCCTAAGGGACTTTGCACCGTTGGCACGGAGCACTGACCAAGGGTTAGCATTTGTTGGTGATTCTGCTGTGCTGGATGAAGACATGACATGGGACCCTCTTCCTTCTCCTTTTAGGTCTTCCCCCCCCTTTCCTTCACCTTCTGTGGTAGAACGTGTTCCCTTCTTCTCCATCAGTGCACCACCTGCTCCGACACGGCTTTGCCACCTTTCCTACACAACTGTCTCTCCCTGTCCTGGAAGCCAACGGGTAGGTGTGAGGGGCTGGAAGAAAGCAGGTTTCTTTCCTTGCCTTCCAAGTAGGCAGATTCTGCCTAGTGGCACGGGCAGGGGAGAGAGGGCCACTCACACCTGGTCATGCCAGACAGTGCCTGTGTTTGGCACAAGCTGTGGGTAGGGCACTGAGCTCAGCATGGGGGAGGCTCAGCTGCGAGTGTTCAAAGCCAATTACTGGACGCAGTCTGTGTATGACAAGCTTCAGTTTCATTAGCTGCCTCCCAGGAGTATCGAGCTGTGCGGCTCACCTTTGCAGAGATCAGAGTCTCCTCTGTGATGTTATTAGGTGTTTTTAAAAATAGCTTCATCAATCCACTTTAAAAGAGCTGGTCTGCTCTGATAACAGTGCCTGCTGGTGCTTTTCCAGATAAGGAACTTGTCACTTTTCCTGCTGTCATACATGCAGCTTCTGCCCTATTTAGAATACAGTATAAAAAAAGATTACAAAATAACCACCAGTCTTGAGTAAAGATTTATGTGTTTAGTTTAGTAACAACTAAACACTCCTTATTTAACTGCTTTGGATGGTATTGGCTTATGAGGAAGTTAGGATCTAGCTAAATGCAGAGTTGAAGATAATAACTTCACATACCAGTGTCTTGAGGAAATCTTCATGATAATATCTCTTATATAACAAAATGACAACAGGCCAAAGATACCTTTTTTTTTTCCTTTCTGTCCCAATTAGAAATTCATTAGCTTTAAAAATAATCTGAAATACTATGTTGTTCATGTATGTGTATCATCTATACAATGGTGGTAAGGAGCCAGATGAAATAGTGTAAAACCAATTTCAGTCTCTTTTGGGGATCTGAAAAGAAGTTCCCAGCAGTATCATGAGGAAACTGCAATTGCAGGACATACCTAGTAATTCATTCTATAATGGTGTATGCAGGAACAGTGTTCTAATTTGCACATTTCTTTGATGTTTTGTGAGCACATGGCATTTTTAGAAAGGTCTATTAATTCTGTGGGAATTTGGTAATGCCTGATTGCTGGGGAATCAGAAAAGAGTAGTAGTCAAAGTGAGGCTCCTGACTTCTCTGCTCTCAAAAGGGAGACAGCCCTCTGCAGCCTTATTTTTAAGCTAATATCCTTTTAGAAGTCCTTGCTTAAGAATATTCACCAATGCTCTCAGCATAAATTTGGAACTTGCTGATTGGTCTTTTTTTAATTGGACTGTTCTCCATGAACCAAACACTTGTTATTACAGGTAAAAAGTACTGGGGTGATCATGGCTTAATGTGGGACACAGTGCATTGTGGATTTTCATAAGAAAGCCCTTTACTCTTTCCCTCTTTCTCACTTGTTTCGTGGTTCCTTTCCTTTTTTTTTCCTTTCTCTGTTTCTGTCTCTTTTATCACACCTTTGACTTGGTTCGTGTACTTCAGGCACCTGCCTAAAGTGTTTGCAGCAAAGGACCTAAGTACCTCTTTGCACTGTGACATCAAAGGATCACATTTTGAAATTACAACTTTTCCTTTGAACAAGAAGAAGAAAAGGTTCCTGGTTGCTATGGTGATGAGCACTATATAAATGCCTATAAATAAATAAAGTAAACAGCTGATTCATGGACTTTGATTTGCACTATTTTTTGCTTTTCTAATGAGATATAATTAAATATCAGAATTGGAGGACGTGACTTTCTATTAATTTTATTAAATACATGTTAGGCCTTTTTTTTTACAGTATTTCAGCTAAGAACAGTTAAATAGTAAGATGTGTATTTTTCTCTCTGGAGGAAGTTGATGGTTTGAAAAATCATAGTCTAGTATTTATAGAAAAAACTTTTAGATACCAAAAGGCAGTCCAGTAAAAAGATGGTGTCCATTTTCAGTTTAATCAGAACATACATTTTGAGCTAAATGCTTATTTTTCTTATCTCTAAGAGACTATTATAGCTGTTGCAACATTTAAGTTCCAGACAAAAGTGTCTATAAATGTAATTATGTTCTTCTGCAGTATTTGAAACCCCACTGGTGCACAACAACAAAACTTGAAAATGTCACTGACTTTCTTTTATGTCAAAATGACAAAGGCACAGTGAAAAATCATATATTCCTTGTTGAAGTTCGAGGAGGAGGGGAGAATTGGCTTTTTCATCAGCTTTTTTTCCTCAGGTCTATGATGTAAAAGTAGCTTTCTCTCTGTGCTAAAGGTGATAATTGTAAAATGGATTGGATGGAGACAATAAACAGTGCACTGGAGTAATCCCACACACAGGTGTTTCTCACTCAGGAAATGGGTGCACTTCAATTAACAGCAAAGAAGAGTCTATAATGGAAGGAGCTGTCCTTAGGGGAAGGAAAAAAGGTTTGTGTGATATACAGAACTACTCCTTGGTTAAAGGATCAATCTGATTTCTTGGTGGAAACTGATTTTGCCACACTGGCCTGAAGAGAGATTACCTCACCCCTGAGCTGTGGAGTGCAGCTTGTGCACTGACAGGGAGTAGATCTGTTTTCTGCCACACTCACAGCTTTGTATTCAAAGCAACTGTCAGATTTCCAAAGGACTTGGAGCACTATCCTGTCCTATTAAACAACGATAAAGTAACACCACATCCTTCACTGTCTTCCTTCCCTCTATGCATTCAGATTCACGCCTGTTTGTTTTACCAATTAAAAATGTATTTGACTAAATACCTTTTACTTCCAAGCATGGGTAATTGGGAGGACAAGGACACGTGGTAGTTTTTTGCAGTTACACACAGCTACTTCTCACAGAGCAAAACATGTATCTGCACACAGCTGTAGGAAGCAGGGGCAGAACAGGAGCGAGGAATGGTGTCCCTGAGGGTCTCACTTGAGCAGTGACAGCCTGCTCCAGTTTGATATACGTTTCATAGGCCTGGCACTTTTGTCAGAGCTGAGCTGCTGCTGTGGCCAGGCTGGTGGTGCTCACCTGAAGAGCAGTGACAGCATTGGTGAAATGCTTCTGAACCTGGAATTTTCTGCCGTGGGCCTGTGCTCATCTCTCAGAGGGTGGCACAGTGTCCCGACCCTGACCCTGTGCCCACCACAGCACTGTTTCATGTGGGCCTGAGGCTGGAGCAGGTTGTGCCTGCTGGAATGTGATTTGTACTTCACATGTATCAAAGGCAGTTTTGCCTGGCTTGAGGGTCGGTTTGGACAGTCAGTGGTTGACCTGCGTGACTGACAGTGGACAAGGCAATCCAAGGTCTCTCCTAAAAGAGTCACTGCAGAGGCTGATGAGGTTTGTAGGCAGCCTGAACCCAAACAGAATCTGCTGCCTGCCAGAGCAACAGGGAGATGGGAAGGGTGGCAAACAGGGAGTCTTGAATGTGCTTCAAGTTTGCAGCTACTCCCAGGGCTAACCACATGGTTTTGGTGTTCCTGGAGACCAGGCTGGTGCTGGAGCAAGACCAGGCTCCAGAATCATTGACAGAATTTTCTTGATTGAAAAGCGGCATTGTTAGTAGTACATACTGCCTTTAATGGAGAGGCATCTTTATTTAGAAGTCTTTTCTTTGGAGAGGAGGATGAAATATACATATAGATATTAATGACAGGACAAACTGTCGAGGACAAGCTGGAGCTGTTGTGTATTTTTTTTCTGGCATGGTTAGGACATAGGGTGAAACGGTGCATATACCAGATTTTTTTTTCCATTCCTCAGAAGCTCTGCTTATGTGTGGTTAGAATTTTTTTTCTGTCAGAATTTTTTTAATAGATAGATATGATCCAGGACCATCTGGTGGAATTTGCTGTTGTCACATCAAGGTTTTCTGATGTATTGCCTGTCAAGTTATGTTGTATGTTCAGATGAATTTCTCATATGATCTGCTGACAGCTACTGACAGTCCTGAGATGGGAAGCTGGAAGCCTGAGGGGAAGAACAGAGGGGCAGAGCTAGCTTTAAAAATGTAGCTTTGATTGCTTTTGATTGGTGGGCTTTTATTTCTGGTATTTATGGGTGACTTTTTTAGTGAAGAAAGGTGAATGAGTGAACTTTAAACCAAGTGCACCTAAACTACTGTAATTTTACTTGGAAGGTCTTGGAAGTCTGCCTGTAGTTTTGTTGTTGATTTTATTTTTTTCTTTGACATTGGGCTCCTTAGTCTTTCTCTATCCTTAACTCTCCATCTGTAGACAATCTCACACCTACTTAAATTGCAGCCTTTTCTTCCTCCTTCACTCCTCAGTCCTTATCCAGTCCCTCTTTAGAAAGACCTCAAAATATTTTTGTATTCGTTAGGATACCATTAGGTATCCTAATAATCATAGTATCTCTTTATGTTAATCCTAAATTCTAATACCATAATAATTCTGTAGTAAAATGAATTTAGATTTTTTGACAAATTCATATGAACCTTTGCAGACAGATCACGTGTATGAAAGCAATAAGCAACTCTGAAATAACTACAGTAATTCTTTTCTTGCTGGTATAATACTCAAATAATTAATTAAAGTAGATGGCTTTTGATGTAGAGATCCACAGTGCAGTTGCATTTCCTCACACACTGACGAAGATAATGCTCTGCTTTGTAAACCAGAATCCAAATAAGCCATAAGCACTTCAGTTTTGTTCTTCATTTTTTTCTGCCATAATTTGAAGCTCCAAGTAGCAATTATAGGCTGGTGACAAGATAAATTTCACAACTTGTTGTCATTCATCATTTTTCAATTGGCTGGATCAGAAAAGAAGTGAATTGTATTTGAACTTTAAAGGTTTCTAGTTTATATAGAACTGGTAGAAAGCATAGTAGAGGTATTTCTGAATGGGCTGGGAGGAAGCCTGTTTGTAGAGAGAGGTGGGATTGCACTGCAAAGGCACATCCAGGTGTCACTGAACACACTTGCCCCCTTCTCTCTCAAAGCTGTCCTGGTTATACCGGGCCTCCTTCTCGTTACATCCTGCCCTAGTGTTGATGAAGTTGGAAGTCACCCTTGAAAAGGAAAAAGCTTTCTTCCATGGGAATTTGGATCTTAAGATGACAGTCCCTAAGCTCAGGGGACTCTTGCTGAGGAAGAAGCTGGAAAGCATTTACTTGCCTCTGGTTACTCCTGTGAGTCCTTGATGCTCCTTCCTGGACTGGGGACTGTGAGTGCCCTTCTGTCGCAGTCGAGAGAGAGACTGACCAGGCCAGTAGAACCTGAATGTAGGGACCACTGTTGTGTACTCCAGTCTTGTTCCATACTTTTAAAGTATCAGATAAAGAGACTTGGAAATGATCCCACTCCTCTGATAGGGGAGGGATTGGGTATGCAAGGATCAGTGTAAAGATGCAGCAGCTCTCCATGGTGGTGGTGATCTGTGTTGGATGGAGCACTGTTCTCATACTGCTCAAGCATCAGCTCAGCTATTTTCAGAAGAACTGAACTTTGAAGGAAGCCCCATAGATGGAATATGGCCAAGTCCTCTGCCTGTAACATGTTTGATAGCACTGCAGGGTGGCAAAGCTGGTCTTCAGTCCTTAAATGCATTAAATTAACTCTAGGCAAGCTTGCTGAGAAAAGGGTAATGAAGCGGGTCCAAAATGGGCTGTGTGCACTCAAGCACATGCAGTGGGCTTAATGCTCTAGGCAGCATTCCCGCAGGCACGTGGCTCTGGAGCAGCCAGGTCATGGAGCACGCTGTGCTGTTTGTTAAATGTATTGCAGACCACAGGTGCAGCCAAAATCACTTAGCTAGGCATCAAAGAGAAAGTCAGGAGGGAGAGCAATCCCATCAGGAGAAACTTTTGAGAGGAGCTGGATGCAGTCTGGCATAGTGTTGGCTGGGGAGGATGTGTTCCAGTCAGCACCCTCTCAGGACCTGCCTAGCCCACTGTAGGAAAAATTTCAGCTTCTGATAATTGAGATGAGGATCTCAACACATGAATTGTGTGGTTTCAGGTAGAGGCAGCATCTGAACAGGTCTGCAGCGTGACTGACATGCAGTCTTCATCTTTACTTCATGTGATGAAGAGGTGGGAGGGTGGAGATTACTTGAAGCACCTGGATAGAGGCAGAACATAATTTTTCAGAGTTCCTTTGTCTGAAGGAGTACACAGCCCATATATAATTCAGAGACATGTTAAAAAATAGGGAGCTGTTGTCTTTAAAAATCAGTGAGCAGCCAAGTCTGTTGGTTTAAAATCTTGCAATATGTCTAAAATGAACCAAGAAAGCGTGTATAAAAAGTACTGATAAAACTAAGCCCTTCATAAATGCATAATAATGTGTATTTTCCACATTTAGGCTGAAATACCTGGAGCTGCACGTGGATTTATGCTTGTCAATTCTTCTGAAATCACATTTAATAGAGATGTTCTTTTCAGATGTGATCTGTAAACAGATTTTTTTGTTTGTTTCTTTTGCAGTAAGTCTTGCTTACCCCACTTTTTTTTTTTTTGCTTCTTCTAGCCTTTTCTTCCTTCTTCTGATTTAAACCTGATGATGTTACACTATAGTTCACTTATCAGAAAGGGAGAGTGATATCAGTGTCCTCCACCTTGTGGTAAAAAAATCTATATTTTTATTTTCTGCAGTGTATTGAGAGCAAGATAAATGAGCAGGGTGTTGCCATCCTTTATCACAGTCAGAATGATAAATGCCATGTCCTGGAAAGTTTAAAGATGTGTAAGAATGCAAATCCTTGGCCCACAAGGAGATGTGTTTGAAAGTGCAGATCCAGCCAGGAGTTAAGCACATCCTTGAATCTAAGCAGAAGCATTGCTTCCATTGGGTGTATAAACCTGGCATCATGCTGTGTGGGGTAAGCAAAGCTCATTCTGTGAAAGGAGATTTGACTTGTTTTAGTGGCTTGAAGTGGGATAAGAAAATGAGCCTCGTCCTGTCCCCTTGAAGAGCAGTCTGAGGGTAGTGCAGGTTTAGCTGTTCTGTGTTACTGTCACACAACAGTGTGAACTGATGTAGATGGAAATGCTGATTGTTTGATACCTTACAGTGCATCCCTCCACCTCTCCTCACTTTTCACACTCTGCCCGTGTCTGCTACGCATGAGCAGAGAGCCTTGTTTGTAGCAGGCAATACAGCACCGCAGCACCTCAGCTTAGAAGGTGGAAGCAGTAGAAGAGACTGAGGATGTTACATGGGAGTGCATGACTTTTCCTCCCTAGCAAACAGGGAAATATGTAGAAATTTTCTTCACAGCTCAGCCAGGAAGGCCAATGACTTCCTGGGGGACGTCAGGGACAGCATCACCAGCTGGGCAAGGGAGGGGATTGTCCTGCTCTGCTCTGCACTGGGAGAGCCTCACCTTGAGTGCTGGGGGCAGTTTTGGAAGCCACAACGTAAAGAAGACATTTAACTATTAGAGGGTGTCCAGAGGAGGGCAACAAGGATGGTGAAGGGTCTGGAGGGGAAGCCTGGTGAGGAGTAGCTGAGGTTATTGGAGCCTGGACAAGATGAGACTGAGGGGAGACCTTGTTGTGGTCTTGAATATCCTCAAGAGAGGAGAAGGAGGGGCAGGTACAGATCTCTTCACTCTCATGACCAGTGACAGGACCCGAGGAAATGGCATGAAGCTGAGTCCGAGAACGTTTAGTTTGGATATCAGGAAGAGGTTTTTCACCCAAACAGTGGCTGAACTCTGGAAGAGGCTCCTCAGGGAAGTGGTCGCAGCACCAAGGCTGACAGAGCTCAAGAAGCATTTGGACAATGCTCTGGGACATATGGTGATTCTTTAGATGTTCTACATGGGACCAGGAGTTGGACTCAATCCTGATGGGTCCCTTCCAACTTAGCATATTCTGTGATCTTTTCTCTATCTGGTTCTTTTTTCTGGTTGTCCATTAGTGGAAGTGCTCTCTTTGGCTCTGTTTTCTTTCCTCCCCTGTAGTTCATTTTCCTGCCATGTTTCTTGCTTCTTGATATTTGATGTGTAAACCTGATGATGTTATGCTATAGTTAAATTATCAGAGGATAATTTAACTATAGCACTGCTTTCTGAGGATGCAGTGTATTCTCTGCTCTGGTTGCTGTCCACATATTCCTGGTAGTGTGAAGTCATGTATATCTTTCCTTATGGATTTGAGCTAGTTTTCTAAATGGGAGGTGATATATCATCCTTGTGTACAGATGGAAATGGTTTTATTTGGTTTTTTTGGTACTGAATTAGATGTCATCCCACTTGCATCCTTGAGACTCTAAAAGAGATATGGAGGCTGAGTTTTCCTGATGCACTGATTTTACAGCATCGGTTTCACTGAATTACCACCAGCTGATCCAACAGCATTGCAGCTGGCACTGACATTCTCACATTCTTCTCCTATGTTTTAAGTTATTTTGTTTACTTCATACAGTGCAATGAGGTCTCAAGCTCATGACTGGAAATTTCTTGATATTTTATTGATAAATACAGATAGAAAAGATAATCTTCCTGTCTGGTCTTTTTTTTTTTTTTCCCTAGAGCAGTCTTTGAAGGTTGCACCTTCTTCTGTTGTACATCCTTTGTCCAAGTGTGTCTTTTTTTTGTTGTCTAGTCCCCTCCTACTTGTTTCTTCTCTTCTTTCCCTTTATTTTAATCATAGGTCTTCTTTAATCTTTTGGGTTGTTTTGTTTAGGTTTGAGAACAGACACACCTGAGTTTAAGTATAGTTGGCTATTTGGAGTTAACTTGGAAGTTTTCCTTACAACTGCCATGTAAGCAGAGAGCTCAGTAATTTGCCCCTTCATCTCTTCAAGCTTTTTCCAGTGTCAGCTGAAAAGTTTCACAAACTTTTGCCATTCTGCCTCCAGCTTGCACTGTCTTTTGACCGTCTTGTGCTCCAAAGCTTGCTTTGTCATACCTGTGAGAGGCTATGCTGCACAATTCTCACATCCGAACCAACTGATGTTTCCCTTTTCCATTGTAAAATGATTCACCTTTTCCTTTCAAAACACACATGCAAGTGTTCTCCTCTCCTCTGGCCTTTGACTCTGCCTTATAAAACTGCAAGAGAGATCTAGGTACTCACTGGCAGCTGGACTTCTCTGCTCAGTTGCATCCAGGAGCCCCTTCTTCAGCTGCTAGATGTTCTGAAGGCCACATGTGCATAAAAAGGGGACAAGGGCTCATTTTGATATTAAATAAGGATTTCTTGGTTCTTGTGTGGAGGTGGCATATACGGATCTTGGGATTAAAGATGAGAGGAATAAGAGTTTATTTGATAACAGAAAGGGTTTCTCGTATTTCTGAAAAAAATGGCTTTTGTACCACGCAGCTTACTTGCCAAAGTTCAGCTGAGAAAATGTTATTCTCAGTGAAAACAGATCATGTGTTTTCAGTTGCAAAGATTTCTTTGTATATGGTGTTAATTGCCTTTCCATATTTTTACTGTTTTACCTTAACAATTTGATTATACATGTATTTTTGCTCTCGAAAGACAGTGGGTGTGATACAATCTCTGTTTTAAACTGTTATCATGTAATTAGCAGGGAAAGATGTCTCTAAAGTCAGATCTGCTGGCTTTTTTGCTGCTCAAGAAGCAAAGAGCAGCTGAATTGCAGGATTTGAGTCCTTGACTGGAAGTCCTTGTTGTGTAAATTTGGCATAGGCTACTTCTGTTTCAGAGAACCATCTCTTTCTTCAGCTTAGAGTTCTGTATTAGGACCATGCTTTAATGACATCAAGAAATTATGATGGGTTTCCTGGTTATGCTCTATGAACCCCCTGTATGAAGTGGGCTTGCACACAGATCTTTCTTATTCATCTAGTTATGTTCTCTGATAGTAAACCATATAGGTTTTTAAAGATTCCTCTTGTGAAGTCTTATAGCTAATACTGAAAAGTAATCTTTGCTCTCGCTTTTCAGAGCTTCTAAACCAGACTGGGATGTTTCTGCATACATTCTTCTCAAAGCTATGCTGTGAGTTTTTAATGTCTTTTGGTACTAAAAATTCACCCATTATTTTTTAGGGATCAATTTTGCATACTCTTCGCTGAATAACACTCTTGGTAGTTCAGTTCTCTTCACTGGTGTACTAATGTGAATATTTTGTTCTAAGAGTGGTAGTCAACTGAGAGTTTAGACCTTGGTTTCTTTAAGCTCAGAGACTCATGTGCAGTTTTAAGCTGTATGTGACTTTTGAATCACAGGTGACCAACGAAATACTTAAGCACAGTCTATGTAACATACCTTGGAAATGCCTTGAAAGAATTTGAAATCAACTGCCTCTGTCCCTTCTTCTGTCCCAGGAAAACAAACCCTTCTGAGTTTGTGTGTAGGGACTGCACTTCCCCTACAAAAGAGGAATGCACTGTGTATTGTCAATGATTCCCTGGATGTGATGGGGTTTTGCATGTGCTTCTGGCAAGCAGACAGTCAAACGTAGTTACAGAGTGACCACAGTCCATCACACAGAACACTCACTGGTACGCCTTTGATGCATTGGAAATGAGTGAGTTGTGATTTGCTTCGTGTCTTACTTTGCTGTTGTTTTTCCCTCTCCCAGCTGGCTACATGTAATGTAAATTGAGTGCGATGTTGGTGGATTGTGAATTGAAATCCCTTTGCACTGGAAAATTAGTTTCCCTGAGCAGATGAGTCTTTTATCTGTAGTTATGTGGACAAAAAGCTCTCTCCAGAAAGGTGTGTGACAGCACTTTCATGACCTCTTTTTTTGCACTGACTCAACCATATCATAAACTCAGTTTTGTGAGCCAAACCAGACTCAGGCTGTTCCTGCTGTTGTCATTTACTTCAATTTTATTTTCAATATATTCCTGCTTACCTTTCACAATGGATAGGAGGAGTGGCGGGAGGGAAGAGGAGGAGCAGTGAAAAATAAAAAGGTTCACAAAGATTAATTCGCTGTGTAATTTTCTCTTTTAGAAGGAGGGAGAGACACACCTGGGAAAATAGGTTATCAGACCTCTAAGCACACAGATGAAATACTGTCCTTTCTAGCAGACACTGTAGTGTTGCACTGAGGCAGTCCACTTACTCAGCACTAAAACTATACGACCAGATTCATTCTGAGCAGGCATGATGTCGTTTTCTCTGTGTGTCTGCATTTTTACTGCCTTTAGCTAGGTTAGGGGCCTTGGTGCTTATCACTTTTTAATGATTTGTTCTTACCTCTGCTCCTTGCTTCTGGCTGTTTGTTCTTTACTACTTAGGTTGTTACTCATGTTCATGTAGAGACCTGAGAGTTAATAGAAAATGAAGATTGGAGTTGCTCTCACCTTCCCTTCTCCTGTAAGGTTGCCTGGGACAGTTCCACACACATTTATATAAGGCTTTGCAGCATCTTGGCTTCTGACACTGTTACGGTTGTGTCAAAGTATAAAGCTAAAGCTGGGAAGCTAGCAGCTCATTGAAATTAACTTCTTTGGATTTATAAAATCACTGATTAATCATCTTTTAATGTGAGTATAAACATAGAAGAAATATATAGTCTCTGTCTTAATTGTAATCTTTTATATGAATTTTGCAGTAGTCATACATATGTATTATATACAAATATATATACTTAGCACAGAGGTCACAAGGCAAGCTATTATACACAAAGTTCTCTAGTCCTTGCTTAATTTATGTGCATGTATTGTCCCACTGGAACACAGGACTCTTGTGTTGCATGCTTATTTTTAAGCCTTAAGTATATTGAGACAAGAGGGTTTTTATTTTGGTGTATTTTGGGGTTTAGTTTGGTTTCATCACCTCAGTGGTAAAGAAATGGTGGTTATTTTGTGTAGCTTTAAGTCACTCAGGAAGATAGTTGTTTCTAGTCAGTCCTCAGTCCCTGGCTTCTGTGCTTTCTCAATTTACATACTTGCTGCAGTAACACAGGTGCAGATTTGGGTCTTCATAGTTGCAAGAGAAGCTTTCTGTGCTGTAGCTTTAATCCCTTTGCCTGGAAGGAAGGGTTGGCTACCTCAGCAGATTGTTCCTGTCATCTCCAGGTAAGATTATAAGCACATCATTCTCCCACAGAAGGGATGAAGCAGGATGAGCCAAGGCAGGAAGGTTGTAAATGTCCTCTATCTCTGACCCCTCCAGACTTGGGATAGGATTCACTGCCTATGGCCAATACATATGTATATTTTAATCTTGTCTTCAAGGTCACAAGACCTTCCTCTTTGAGGCTGCTGGGTGTGACAGCACTTACGTTGTTAGGATGGCTCATCTTGGGAATGCTTTGCTACTGAGAGGGTTCAGCCCCGCTCCAGCCCTCCCTGTACTAGGTGGCTTCTCTGGGGATGGCTGCATCAATGCCAGCAGAAGCCTAGAGATGGAAAAGCACATCCTGATGTAGGAAGCTGTCTGGAGAGCACTTGATGTCTTGAAATACTCTGTAAAGTAGCTGAAAGACCACTCTATTCTTGGCTTTGCAAATATCAGCACATGGATCCAGAGCTGTGCAAAATGAATGAGGACAGATGTTTTTAACTGGAGCTGTCTTGAACAGCAGTTGGTTTATCAGGCTAATGTTGCTCTTCTCTCAGTGACAGTCAGGTTACACTTCAGTTACTTGAAGAGATTCTCATTGCCAAAGACTTGACTCAGCATTTGATGCAACAGAGGCAGCAGATATTGCTGGTAGGAAGGAAGGGAACAGAAATGAGCTGCTGTGGCAGGGGTGGGTAAGGAATCTCCCATCATCAAAGGGCCACAGGTGAATAGCAACTGTGTCAGTAGTTTTGCAGGTGTTCCTCTTTCAACAGATACTTCCTGCTTTTCCTCTGAAACTTTCACCCTCTTGTATGTATTGAATGTCATATCGTTTGTTTATGGGGGTGTTAAAAACTCCACACAAGTGGCTCACAAGGAGGGCTTGTAGGGAAATGATACATTGATTTATTGGTGGGAAAAAATGGGGCAAAAATTAACCACCTTGGTTTTTTATTACTGTTCAGATAAATACCACAGCAAGTCTAATACAAAAATTTCCCATCAGGTCAGGCTTGGACTTCTTCCTCTTGCTGCTGTTCCCTTGAAAAATATGCCTAAATTCAATAGTCTTTCCATGAATTTTCAAGCTGCTGAGGGCATGAAGAAGCTCTTCTTAGGTATTGAACTGTAAATGGTTGCATATGGCACCTGGAGGAGTTGAAATGGGCTTTTACAATTAATTCAGTGTGTTCATCACACTTTCCCTGTTGTGTGCAGCGGTTCATGTTGAAGCTGAGAAAGATGATTCATTTGCTTTCTTCTCCCTCCTGTCAGTAGCAGCAGTAGCCCTCAGAGCAACAATAAATGCCTGGCCTGCACCTCTGTGTTACTACTTCTCTTCTGGGCCTTCTGATGATACTGTAATCAGGTGAGGGACAAGGTAAGAATTCTTTTTTCTGGGGAAAATCAGACTGAGATTTTTAAGTATTAATCAAAACCCAGTTGTTAGGATATTTTTTAATTGGCCAGCAGATATTTTTCAGTCGTATGGCTTATGCTGTCAGGAAACACAGGTTTGGTTTTTTTTACCTCCTGTATAAGTTATTTTATGATTTGTGAGACCTAGTGCTTTGTTCTGAAATTTCATGTGACTGTCAACACCCCTGGGATATGGTCCCCACTCAGAACATGGATGTTTTGTGTTCCCTTAGCATCAGTCTAAGAGGTTGCACTACAGGGAGGGTATCCTGTGATACTGTGCTCCTACCTGTTGTTAATATTACACTGCTGTCCTAGGAATAGGGTTGGGTTGTATGCTGGCTGCATCCTTTAAAATGTGAGGATGTGTTGTACAGGTGTGGCTGAAGGGGGCGTTGGAGGCAAAACAATCAGTTTGCAATTATGGGACTCAACATGGCAGTAAACCATTTTATTTCCCCTGATTTGATTTAGATTCTCCTTTAGCTTGGCTCTGAACTATTTTCCTGTCATGCTGCTGTTCTAGCTACTTCCAGGCATTTGTCAGAGACTGGCTAATTGAAGCATATGCTCCAGCTTGGATCAAAACTGCTGTTTTGATCAAGACTGTAGATGCTGTTACTCCTTCCTTGTGGAGTTCTTTCCATGAAGTACTAGGACTTTGGTTTGTAGGTTTGGATTCTCAGGGTTTTAAGAAAGCACAAAGTCTCTGAACACAGAAAAAGTGGAAGGTTAGAACAAAGGCAGCTTCAGGCAACAGTCCTATCATAGAATATTCTGAGTTAGAAAGCACCCATAAAAACCAGCCAAGTCCTGGACCTAGATCCTTGAAGCCTTCCTGTAATTCTGCTTGTAAACTGAGATGTTCTCATCAGTTCTGGAACAGCTGCAGCCCACTTGCAAAGTGGGTGCATAATCCAGTGAAGGCAGTTAAATTCTTGGACATCTTAAGCCCTGTCCTTTGGATACTTCCACACAGTTTTTATCTGTTCACCCCTACAGATCTGTCTAAGTGCCTGTTGGTGTTTTGTATTTCTATTACGTCTCTTCCATACCTTGGCACCCCTATGATGTTCACATTCAGGGGTGTTTTTTCTTTCAATACCTGTATTTTGCTGTGATATTAACATCTTAATTTCCTAAGACATCTGTGAGACTTGCTGGTTATGACTACCCTATTTGTCTCAATAGACAGGAGAAGAGGCTCTCTTCCTTTTCCTCCAAAATTCCCAGGACAAGTAATTCTGACATGGCCTCTAACTTGAGACTAAGTTGTGGGTCCAGGAGGGGTTTTCCAGGTGTGCAGGAGGCCCCTGGACCTTCTGCACAGCAAGTGCAGTGGGAATAGAAGATGGGAGGAAGGTGTGTGGGGAGCAGAGTGTGTCAGGCTTATGGCAACTCCTCCAGCAGCTCTTTGAGAGCAACAGTGACAGAGCTGGTAACTTATTCCTCTCTGTTCTTTACCATGTTTACTGGCCCCAGCTTCTGTCTTGAGCCCGAAGCCCATATACAACCTTGGAATACACAAGAGGTTTTGATTGTTGGTAGATTTTTGACAGGAAGCTGCTCCCATATTAATGGATGCTGGTGTGGTGCATCCCACCCAGATCCCATTGAGAGGCTCAGGCTTTTTGTCTGTAAAATGGGAGATGTGTTTCTTCAGGTTAGGTTGTGGCTTAGTATTGAAGTGTCATCTGAGAGAGGGCAGATGATCTTCCTGCTGCCTGGGCAAAAACAGTTGACAAATAGCAACTGTGGGAAGCACCAGGGTGAGGCCATACCCAGGAATCTCACAGACAATGTCGTACCCTTGGTTTCTCATGTCAGTCTTGCTGAACATCATTGACTTACCAAACTGCTCTTAGGAGCATGAATTATCTCAATTCCCTTGCAGACACATTGGCACTAATTACGTTTGCAGGTGCGCAGTTGGCAAAGCTGTAGGAGAGGGAATTGATTTATCTCTGTTACCCTGCTGACCTGTCATTACTGATGGCCAAATGGGAACTTGAAAGAGCACAAGTGACACCTAACTTGAATCAGAACGGCTACCAAAGCTACCTCCTGCCTTGGGAACTGGCAGGTGACTCTCCCACACCTTTCTTCCCCACACACACTGCACACAGCTGCAGGAGCAGGCCAGTGTGATACAACAATGCTGCTAGGGTGGCTAGGGTGGTTCCTAATAGGGGTGGAGGGGTTTATTAGAGTGAGTAGTTTAGCATATGACAAATTCAGATAGCAGGCAAGTATATGTTTTATATGTATAAAACATGCTCATATCTGCAGAAGAGAATAAATATCTATGAATTTGTCCGGTTGATGTCAAGACATGTGACCTAAGTGTGTGTGTGTGTGTGTAAAATATGTTTGATCATACTTAAACCTTTTTAAACCTTATATTTATTTAAAACTTGCATCCTACATCTCTTAAGCCTGGGAGCATGTCATTCTTGAGGCACTTGAGCAAAGTGGGGTTTGGTCCCTGAAGATATTCTTCAGAAAAATACCTTTTACTCTGTCAAAAGTATATTCTTGCTTAGGAATTTTCAATATTTGGCTGAAGTCCTGGTCCTTTTGGCACGAGTTCTAATTTCAGCTGATACAGAATCAAAATGTCATCCTCTCTGTGTGAAGTCCCAATCTTGGTGTCCAGAAACCAAATGCTTCCTTTGTGTGCTTTTTGTATTTATCAGTACAAAGACTTTTTTTGTTAGTTCAGGCATAATTTTTTTTTGTGCTCTCAAACTGAAATGCACTTTTGGTTCAAAAGCACTGCAAGAGGAATAATTTCTTATAGAAAGTCCTTCTGGGACTATAAATAATAAATGCTGTGACGCAGAGTGATGCAGGCACCCCTGCAACATATATGTGCCCTGCAAAGATTCAGTAAATAATTATTTACCTGCTCTTTGTCAGCCCTAAACTAAGAGCTAGCTTTCTTGCTACCTTGATGGGTTTTGTTTGTGCCGTACTGCTTTTTAGGAGTTCTAAAATGTGGTGCTGTTTTTGAAGGCTGCCACTTCATGAGGGGTATTAAATATTCATCAAATTCTTAGTTCTGAGCCAAGATCTATTCAAACCTTGCCAGCTTGTAGTAGGTGCTGACTGTGAAGAGCCACACTTAGTGCCTTATGGTGCAATAGTAATGGACAGTTATTATTTCACAGTTGCTGGAATTATTAGATTATTGTTCCTCCCCCACCCCATAATGAGGTAGTTTTGTAATTTGTGGTGTGGCTGATTGACAAACAGGACCGTCTTCAGGACTGGGGTTAAACTCTCTAACTCTGTGCATTGTGATAAATTGTACCGAAGAAATCCATGAATATAACTCATTCCAGGGGTAGAGAAGAAGCTTATTCATAAGTAGAAGAGCAGTCTGTATATGTTGTCCTTTCTTCTCCAGTAAAATAAAAGCTCGTCTAAGACAAAGAGACCAACATGGTGTGTGTGGGTTATCAGAGGTCCCACTGATAAAGTCACTAACCAGGATCTGGGGTCAGTGGAAAGGCTCCTATTAGCATCAGTGGGATGTAGGTCATGCTGTGGAGCTTTCTGAAGTGTGGAAAACACAAAGTCAAGATGTGTTTTCTCAAGTGAAGGCAGCTCCAAATCTAACTCCACTCCTAGAGTTACAAAATTCAGAGGAAATATATCAGACTTGTTCCACACAAGGCAACATCTTTGTATTCAGAGGCAAAACAGGACAATGAGATGGTCTTAAAAAGAGAAGGGTGACTTCGGATTTCCTTAGTCCCAATAGGATGGGCTGAGGGCACTGGATGGGCTCGCTTCTCTTTGCTCTTTTCTATTATTTATTTCCCCCAGGCAGATGTGACTGACCAGTGTCTCTCTGAGATCCTCTCAGGACAGGCATAGGCTCATACTGTAGTTTGAAGTCCACCTTGAGCATGTGGGAGGAGGTATTAGAGAACTTTTCTTCTTTTTCATCCTTCTTATTTTACCTGTTAGGTCTCAAAGGGAAAATCCTCACAGACAGATATTGAACAAGGTGTGTCCTGCAAGTATACTATCAACAAGTTTGCAAAGCCTTGTATGTTTGCTTCTTATCTGCCTGCAGGAGTGTCCTTGCAGGGCTGGGGTCTCACTCCTGTGTTTAATGGTGTAACTTCATGCCATGAGCTATGATCTGCATGTAGATCCCATTGTGGGATAAGAACTGGAAGTGTTACCAGTCAGTTCTATTTGGTTTGCCATCTTCGTGGAGCTGCTCAGCCCCTACAGGTTCAAGCTCTGCTGTGAAGGTTTGTGTAAGGCACTCACCTCCGTGAGCTTGTGTGCAGTAGGAGATTTTCTTATAAGCTCCTAGATAATTTCTGTGCCTTTGTGTTTAGGAATTGTTTCCACCATAAAAAATAACTTTAGTATGAAAATACTGTTCCCTGGATCTCTGAAGGAGTGCAGGCACAGCCCTGTTCAATTCTAAGCCATTTGCTGACCGTCACAGCTGGGAAATTGCTTTCCTGTGCCAAGGGAATTACTAGAAAGCACGACAAAAGGCTTTCACGTCTTCAAGCAAGGGACATTTTTTCCCTTCTCTCCTATTGTTTTCTTCTTTTGTGTGAAGTCTTTGGAGTAACAGTGGCATTAATGATCCTCAAAAGCAGGATTTCTAAAATGCATGTGTCCCCCCCTCCCCAAAGCAGTTCGCTGCTTGTCTCCCAAGACATGCTCAGCTCCGTGAAACAGCACGGCGGTGTTTGTTTCAGTGTGGCCGCTCGTCGGGGATTTGCAGGAATACTGCAGCAAATCATCCTGCATGCAAGGCTGACCTCTGGGAGGCTAACAAATTGAGGTGAGCCAGCTGGAGCGGTAGGACACTGCCGGCAGACAGAGCATGCTCAGACCTGGGGGAGAAAGGTGGCTCAGGCTGCCGATGGTGCACGGGTTATGGTGCCGAGAGCTCTTAGGTGGGATTTTTGCTTTTTCTTTGTGGTGGTGAGGAAAGAAGAGGACTGGAGAGTGCTCGTTCCCCTGCAAAGCATAGCTTTAAGGTGTCTTCTTTTTTCTTTCTCCTGTGAAAGAGAGGCACCGGATAGCATTTCCTGTTATTTAGCAACACCAGGTATGCGTGCATGTGCTGAAACACTGATCTACTTCCAAGACTAAAAAGGTTGCAGATTTGTATTTCTTTGCTGGGTGTCATTGTAACTGTGCTGTGTTTGCTGTGCTGATCACATACGGCTCTGAATTCAGTTTTGTTGGCAGTCCTGGTTGCAGTGTACTGAGGAGAGGGGGGAGGTTGGCATGTTTTCGATGGTATCTCCTCGCTCCCCCCTTCCATGCAAGTTCACACTGAATCCCTCCTCTGTGTGTGTGTACATGTGGGGAGGGAGTCAGTAGTTCATTCGTAATCCCACGTCTTTGTAGTCCCTCTTTGTTTGACTAGTGGTTTGCTTTATAATTTTTAAACAAAAGTCTCATGGGGAAAACATCTCTGATATGGACTAAATTCTGTAGGTTTGCAGAAATGTATTTCTTGCCTGACACGTGCTGCTATGGGATTACTTTTTTTTTTTTTAACCTTCCCCTAAAAACATGCTAATGTGGAGCTTGTGGTAACCAAGGAGGGATTGTCGCTGTTCTCATTGGCTGCGCTGTGCTCCGAACAATTTTGGCTCCTGCTTAGGATTTGCAGCACACAGGAGCGGTCCTGGGCACCATGCTGATGGAAAGCAGGGAGAGGTCAGGCTGTGAGTGCTGCTAAGCACCGAATAACACAGGTACTCTGCCTGCTGGAGAGCACAGAAAGAAAGGATAGATAAAATACAGAGAATAACAAATGGCAGCTAAAGCCCAGAGGCACAGTTGGAGTGGCTGAAGATCGTCTTGTTCAGTACTTTGGGATTTCACATCATATTCTTTTTAATTCGGTTTTGCAGTATTAGTAAATTTTGCCTTTAGTCATCCCCGCTCTGTCTTTGCTTTAGGCAGACCACTAAAGTAAGATAAAACTTCTGCTCTCTTGACACTTCTTTTTCTGACAAAGGTATGTTGTTTACAGGCTAAAAGCAAGAGACCAGGCAAAACGAGAGGTTTTTTCCTCGTATGACAGGGCTGTTAGTGACAATGTAACTAGCTGGTTTCAGTGGGATACTCGGGTGAACAAAGATCTGCTGGAGTGAGCTCTGCCTGTTAAGCTTTCCCCTCTATCCAGCTGTGGTTATTTTGCGTTACTTGGGTTTTCATCTTTAGGCTTGGCACTCTTAGAAGGTGAACAAGACTTGAGGGCCTGAGAGAAATACCTTTTTTTTTTTTTCTTCACCTTTTTAGCTCATTTTCCTTACATCTCTCACCTCAAGCTTGTTTATAAAAAATGCATATCTTTTAGGGGAATTTTCTTGAGATCTGGAATTTTGTATGGGGAAAGAATTTCATACTCCATTATGGATGGAGAACTTGGAAATGCAGATCTTAAAAGCCCAAGAAGTATTCTTTTTAGATTTATACTTTTAGCTCAGCTTTTTGACTTGCTTCTATGCATTGACTGCTTAGTGTTGGAATTTTTTTTAACCTGTTATTTGGTAGATCAAGACAGGAGTATCAACAAATATTAAATCAATGGTTGCTAGTCATTGTGAAAGTCAGGCTGGATCTCTTCCTGTCCCAGCTTTCACTGACTTGGAAATTAAATGGAAGAAAACTTGGGTTTTCTATCCATAAGTGCAGCTGGGAGGTGCCCTGTAGCCACCAGTCTTCTCCTGTTCATATGGAAGGTACTTTTGCAGTAGGGACCATTGCACAGAGCCTCAGTCTCCTTTGGTTGCAGTCTTGTATAGAAAGATTTACAGTTTTTCTTTCTATTCCTCACTTATGCTGAACCATAAAAACTGAAGATGGACCTAATTTTGATCACAACTATCTATAGATAAGGTTTTTATAAGACAGGGGCTTTTAAAATATATTGTTATACTTTGATTTTTTTTTCTGAATAAAGCTCTATTTTTAAAAATCTTCTTGAGACTACATAGTCAAGATATTCTTATTTTCCATGTCCCCTCTTTGTATCAGGCTTCAATAATGATATTTTTATCTTTAACTGCTTGGCTTACTCCCTCTACAAGAATCTGCTCTTTTCCTGTTTAAAAAGTCAGCACTTCTACAGTTGGCTGCTTTTTACAAGGAAAATGTTCCAGTATATCAATCATTCAGTGTACCATCCTTTCTTTAATGTGCTATGTACTGTGAAAGATATATGTATCTCATTAAATAAATAGAGTGAATAAGTTGATAACAGCTTTTTGGGCTGTGGGGATTGACTTGCTTGTCGTTCTGTGGTAATCTGTGACAGAGATGAGAATAAAAGCAAATTCTTGGCTGCCGAATCCCAACTCCCCCTCTTTCCCGTTGGGAAAGTTGCCTTCTAGCAACTTCTGCTTTGAGGATGAATGAAGTAGGTATTTAAAACTGCATGTGTTACATACACCGAATCCTTAGCTAAGTCTCTTGCATCAGGGATGGGAGAAAGAACAGAAGACATTTTGCAGGGGGAGTGCAATATGCCACGTTTGCATGCTTTTCTTTTCCTGTACTGGTCCTGGAAAGCCAGTCTAGCAAGAGATAGATTCAGGGGTAGGGAGTGCTGATGGAGAAAATGTCCTTGAAGAGGGAATATCTGCTCCTACCCCTCCCACTGTTACCGTAACAAGAAGCCCATTTCCTGCCCATGCAACTCTGCCCTAACTCCTTTGCTGTCCTATGGCAAGGGCAGCCCCAGTGCACTTCCAGTTGTGTTATGTTTCTGGGAACTGTGGAGATGGTTCTGTTTGGACACCCTGCCACCACTGGCAGACTGTGCACAGGAGCTGACCAGCTGGGCCAAAGCCAAGCTGGCCTTCATGAGGAGGCATTTCCCTCTGTGCACAGAGTGGTGATGCTCTCTGGAAACGTGTCTCCTTCTTGCTTTTTGGTTTTCCATTTTATGAGGATTTTTAGCCTGCTGTAGCTATGGGAAGCTGAACATTGGCCTGGAAAATGTTTGGGCAGTTGGTAACAAAAGTTCATCAAGGCCTAAACAGACAAAACCAGCACTTCTCATTTTGTTAATACCTGCAGGAATAGGTGACCCGTCTTTAGGAATGCTGGTCACCCTGTTCACCCTTGTTCTCCCTAATCAAGCTCTTGGTTTTTTCCCTTTGGGGGTCTTAGTAGT
Organism: Ploceus nigricollis; assembly: GCA_013399945.1. NCBI lineage: Eukaryota > Metazoa > Chordata > Aves > Passeriformes > Ploceidae > Ploceus > Ploceus nigricollis. The sequence goes on along the minus strand of VXBC01009483.1, from coordinate 494,819 downwards.
GTATGTTTGTCTTTTTTGTATTTGAGATTTTTTATGTGGATTTTGTAGCTTTTCTCCCTATTTCTTACCTAGATTGCAACTTTTAAAATGGAGAGGAGATTTGAAACACTGTCCATCATATTAATAGCTTTAGTGATTCATCCTACTGTAGCTTCACAATTAAAAAAAGAACAACAGAACCCATCTCCTAAATGAATCCAAACAGTTCTTTGTGCCAGCTGCCTATTAGTGGAAATTCCTCTCTCATCCCGCCCACTCTGATCTCCTAGGCATGTTAACAGGAGATGGAGAACAGTGTCTCCATCTATGTTTCCTGTGTCCTTACCACTTCCTGAGGATGTTTAATACATCAGATAACCTGTAGCTAACAGGCAGAAGGTGCTGCTGTGTCCAAACTTGCATGAGAATGTTATGGACCAGCAAGACACTGGAGGGCCCTGCCAGAAGTGCCTGCTGAACAAACCAGATGAATATTCCCGAATACTTCACCTGCTCACCAGCAGCCAGTGCTAGTTAGAGGAGAAGTAGCTGTGCTGTGAGAATGAAACTGTGATGCTTTTGCTAAGTGAATGGGGGTGGAGGAAGAAAATGGGGTAAGCTCTTCATGCCTGTGAACTCTTGGAAAAAGAGTAAAGATGAGCTGACCAAAAATAGAGTGCCTCCCACAGGCTCTTAGCTGCTGGAGCAGCATCCATTGTGGCTGAGCTGCAAGCCTCAGGATATGCTCTTAATTCCATTGCACAGTCTTGAGCTGCCCCCACACTGGTGTTTTTGTTGAATTCTCCTTGTCTAGCTCTAAGACTGCTGCCTCCTGCCCTGTCAGCATCACTGCCAGGGAAATCTGCCTCTTCTACCTCCCTCTCTCACTCCTTGTGGTCCCCTGCAGCCCACTCCTCTCGGGAGTCCTCAGGGTCACATCCCATCCCCTTCCATGGGACATCATTGCCCTCTGCCAGCTTGGCAGCAAGAAGCTCTCAGCAGCTTTTACATGCACGACTCTTCTGGCTTGGCTCTGGTCTGTCAGTTGCCATGTCTCCTAGTGCTGAAGGATGGTGCTTTAGCATTTCAAAGCAGAGAGTGAACAAATGTCAGTCCAATCGATTTCTTTGGTAACTGGGGCGTATTACTCATGTGGAGCAGAGGCCTGGGTATCCCAATGTCACCGGGAAGCAAGAGGGTGGATGAACGTGGTAGGGATGGGGAGGAGGGAGTCTATGGGCAGCTTGGGGGGTGACTTGCCTAGGGGCTGCCCTCTATGTAGAAAGAAACAGCACAGAGCACTCTGCCCTTAAGTAGCAATATGTCTGGCCTGCCACTTCTGCAAGTGCCTTTCAGTTCTTAGGATGTTCTCTGATGACACCATGGGAGTGGCAGCTCTAGACCCATTTCATGAGAGAGATTTAGTAATGAAAGTTTCTTTTATTGTGAAGCAGCTCTCTTCAGGTGGAAAACTAAATGCTTTCACCTATTTCAGTGTTATCCTCTGCCTCCTGGGAAAGTTTCTTATCCCAGGTCTACTGCTGCTGACAGCACTTTATGACTGATCTCAGCTTGGGGGACTGAGGATGTGGAGAGTGATTGCTTGGCTTTACTCCCTCAGTGCAGCCTCTCTTGGGTATGTAAAAGCAAACAGTGGGATCGTTTGTTACTATTTATGCTCTATCATTCCCTGAGGGACCAAAAATTATAGCTCCTGAAGGTCTGTTTTCACTGGAGGTGTCAGATTGAAAAAAAAAGTGGATGATAAAATGTGGGAAAACAGGCAAAGAATTAAGACAGTTCTCTGAGTACCTGTGAAATTCTCCTTTCATTTCTGCCTGCAACACCCCTTCCTGTCCACATCCCGTTGTTCACTTCCATCAAAAGCAGCTTTCTCCCAAGCAGCATGAACTGGGATTTAGGAACTGGCAACGAGGAACAGAAATGAAGATGGATTACTTTAGCATTGCTAGCATTTAACATATATTCCTGACACCTGGTTAGCTAAAGCACATACAATCACTTCAGCTAAGTGCAGGGAAGTGAAAGAGCTGCAATGAGGGAAGAGGTAGAAGAGGGCCTTGCAGGTGATTTTTACTAAAAAGCTGAGTTGTTCATTCCTAGCCATTTAGCAGGTATGGCTGTGGCAGAGTCTGAAATGAGAATTGCTAACCTCTGAACATTGGTTGCATCCATCAAGCTGCATCTCTGAAATGCCTCTTATGCCCTTCCTTTGGGGCTGGAGGGGAGAGAACAAATCAGTCAGGGGTGAAACATTTGAACAGGCTGTTTTCAAGGAGACCTGTTTGGCTCAAGGGGTTTGTAATGGTCGGCAGAGCTCCCCACCACCCAAATGCCTGTCAAATGCAGATGGTATCAGTGGTGTTTTTATGGACTGTGGGCTTCTTGTGCCTTTGAAACACCCACACACCTTGCCATAACGGAGTAATAAAGAAGCCATGTGGTTTTCCCTCCTCTGCCAAGTTGTTGCAACTTGCATTGACTCCGTTGAACTTGTATGTGCTTTGTTCTTCTGACCCACAGAAGTTAAATTTCATAATGCCTGCGGGCTGGCCTTCCTTTAAGGGTGTCCTTTCAGGAGAGTACTTGCTTGTTAAAGGTCTCCTCCATGAACTGATTTAGCAGGCTTTGCACGTGGCTGCTGGGGCTCGATCCTTTCCTTGCTGATGCTGTTGAAGTCACTTAAAGCTGTGCTCGCAAGATGAGAGGTTTGTAGTGGAGAGGTTATGTACAGAATTGGATGATATCATTACACATTTTTCAAAGACAGTGAAGAAGTAAAATAATGCTTTGAAAGTTGGTACCAATAAAATAATTCAAGACCTGTCCCCATCAAAATCTTCTCTTCCTGAAAACTGATTTGATTGCATTAGCAAAACCTGAGTGATGTACTGCTGTCCCCAGTGAGTTTCTATTCCAGGCTGTCCATGGAATAGCCATGGTTGAGAGTTGCACAGCCATGAGGAGCAGCAGTCACCCCTGCTGACAGAGGAGGGCAGATTGAGATGTGATGTGACAGCCATCATTTTTCTGTGCAGGATATCTGTGGCACCTGGGACAAGACCCAGTTAAAATTGCTGTGGTGGAAACAAAGGCTAAGTGTTAGAAAAGGGTTTATCACAGTCCTTTATGTCCCTCTTGATAGAGGCTGGCTGAAGAGATGAATGAGTGCTAAGAATGAGATAGAGAAGCATCTTTGGGGCATGGTTTAGGAAAGTTGATCCTGCCCTGACAATCAGATGATCACTCTAGGTCCCTTTTTTTTCTATGGTTGAAATCAAAACAACACATTTTTAATTTGCTGCTTGCTTTTAGGGAGTTTCTACATTAAGCAGTTCTTCAGATCACTTGCCAAAGGAGGTGGACTTCATTTCTCTTTCACTCAAGAAATTGAAATTAATTTGTTGCTCAGATCCCCAGAGATCACCTCCTGAGTTTGTGTGGCTTACATCTAACACTTGTTTCTTTGGCATTATTCAGACTCCCACATACCTTCAGTTCTTCCTAAGATAGATCCCCCAGGCTGTTGGGATCCCTCCTGACTTCATTGAGTTCCATGATTCTCCATTCAATCCCAAGTTGCAGGATCAAGCTTTTAAGTTGCAGAAGCTCTTTTCAAAGGAACTCCTTTGGCAGTAGAGGAGATGTTTGCTTTGGTCCCAAGTATGCCTGGCTAACTTCCTCCGCATTGCTGTATAATTGCATTGTGTCTCTTGGTTAAAATGCTAAAGGATGCTTGGGATGTCAGAACATGTGCTTGAGACATTGTTTTTTTCCCCCATGGCAAACTTGCACCAAAAGAAATTCAAAATTGCTACCTTTAAAAATGGCAGCTAGAAACAATCTAGTGAGGTAAACACTAATCAGAAATTTCCCTTCCTGAAGTTCCCCATGAGTCACGGGTGCAATTATTTACAGCCTGACTAGCAGCGAATCTTGATGCATAATGAAAATTGAAGCCCATAAATTCTGTAGGTGAATCAATACCTCAATTGAAGTTCACAGCTGAAGTTATAATCAATACTCTGATATAAGCCAGTAGTGTTTCTGCATAGAAGGGAAACAGTGTAGAAGAAGAATCAGGGAGGCTTTGGAGCAGCACAGAAAAGGTTTTCAGGTTGGAATGGGAAAATGCCAACAGTGAAACCCTTAAATGCATTAGCTTATCATTTGTATAAGGGCTGGCTGTGCTGTGCAAGCCAGACTCTCACTAAATGAAGGTCTGATTGCTTTAATGACACATCAGTTCCTCTCATAAAGAGCACAGCTCTCCTCTCTTCCATGCCAATATTTCTTTTGGAAGACGATGGCAGTTCCTAGCCTTTGATCCTGGATTGCAGCCAGAGCAACACCCTAGTGACTTGGGATTCTCCCTCAGGGCAGTCCATAGACCTGCAAGTCCTTCCCCCGCCCCTGGATAAAATGAAATTGAATGTGATGTTCACTAGTTCACATTGCACACTGGAGTGTAGCGAAATCTGTCCTGGCAATACCCCTCGAGCTATCGCTACCTGCACAGTGAAGGTGAGGGCACTGCTGAGTGCTCTCAGCCATACAGGGCGGGAGGAAGAGCTGGGGCTCTGAGTCCCCTGCAGGTGGCCCAGTGAGTGCCCTGCTTTATTTCCTCTCACTGTAGGAGTGGTCTGCAAAAAGCAGAGTCGTCCAGAGTTACAGAGAACATACTTTTCTTTCTAACAGATCTTCATAGAGCTCATCTTTAACGTCTTCTGCATTTTCTTCTTCAAAAACATAGAAATGAAAATTAGAGAGGAGCCTTCCTGTAGAGCAGCTCCCAGTTCTGTTTGCTTTATATTTTTTTACAGTTTTGGGGAGAGCTTTGTCACTTTTTTCTTCTTTCCCCTCATTCCCTTGAAGGAGGAAAAATTACTGAAAGAAGTCTAAACTCTCTTGAATAGTCCATAAAATATGATTTATGGTGGAGCTGTAAACCTGATGTTTAAAGGTTCCTCTCTTGTTTTATTTTCCACAGGTCTTTGCCCTCACCATGTCAAAGAGTGTTAATGATGTGTTCCCTCTCCATTGCATTCCCCACCTGTCATCCTGCTAGGATCTAACTACAGAATGAACATAGCAGCTGTGTTCAATGCCCTGCTCGTGTCCGTCCTCGCTGCCGTGCTGTGGAAGTACATCAAACTGTGCGATCATGCCGCCATGGTGGAGGAGGAGTTGGTCCTCATGCGCCAGTCTCAGGAACTTTCTGAGGCTCAGATTGACTACCATGCAGCTCTGCAGGCCCTGGTGGAGAACGGTACCAGGATGGTGTGCACTGGCAGGATGCACACCGACCGCATCTGCCGCTTTGAGTCCCTCTGCTACTCTACCGAGGCTGAGGAGTTTGTCTACTTTCACAGCAACTCCTCCGTCATGCTGCCCAACCTGGGCTCCCGGAGGTTCCAGCCGGCTCTGCTCGACCTCTCCTCTGTGGAAGATCACAACACCCAGTACTTCAACTTTGTGGAGCTGCCAGCTGCTGCACTGAAGTTTATGCCAAAGCCGGTCTTCGTGCCTGATGTGGCGCTGATTGCCAACAGATTCAACCCAGACAACCTGATGCACGTCTTTCATGACGACCTCCTCCCCATCTATTACACCATGCAGCAGTTCTCCGACTTAGATCTGGAGGCACGACTCTTCTTCATGGAAGGGTGGAGTGAAGGTGTTCACTTTGACCTCTACAAGTTACTGAGTAACAAGCAGCCGCTCCTCAGGGAGGAGCTTAAAACCCTGGGCAGGCTCCTCTGCTTTACCAAATCCTATGTGGGACTATCCAAAATCACCACCTGGTACCAGTACGGATTTGTCCAGCCACAAGGGCCAAAGGCTAACATCTTGGTTTCTGGTAATGAGATCAGGCAGTTCACCAAATTCATGATGCAGAAACTGAACATCAGCTTGGAGGAAAGCTCCAGTGAGGAGTACATCGTAGTGTTCAGTCGGACAATCAACAGACTTATCCTAAATGAGGCAGAACTAATCCTGGCTCTTGCTCAGGAGTTTCAGATGAAAACCATTTCCGTCTCTCTGGAGGAGCATTCATTTTCTGACATCGTCCGGTTGATCAGCAATGCGTCCATGCTGGTCAGCATGCACGGGGCCCAATTAGTCATGTCGCTCTTCCTGCCAAGAGGGGCCACCGTGGTGGAGCTCTTCCCATATGCTATCAACCCCGAACACTACACCCCTTACAAAACCCTGGCAACCCTTCCTGGCATGGACCTGCAGTACATTGCCTGGCAGAACACAGACAGGGAAGACACCGTGACCTACCCGGACAGACCTTGGGATCAGGGTGGGATTGCTCATCTGGACAAAGCCGAGCAGGAGCGCATCATTAAGAGCACGGAGGTGCCGCGGCACCTCTGCTGCCGCAACCCTGAGTGGCTGTTCCGTGCCTACCAGGACACAAAGGTGAACATCCCGTCTCTCATACACGTGATTAGGCAGACTGTGAAGTCTAAGCCTGGACCCAAGAAGCAGAAGTGGTCTGGTGGCCTCTACCCTGGCAAAGTGAGGGATGCCAAGTGCCAGGCCTCTGTCCAGGGCACGAGTGAAGCTAAACTTGCTGTGTCCTGGCAGATCCCCTGGAATCTGAGGTATCTCAAGGTCAGAGAAGTAAAATACGAAGTGTGGATACAAGAGCAAGGGGAAAACACTTACATGCCTTATATATTGTCCCATCAGAATCACACCTTCTCAGAAAACATTAAGCCCTTCACAATATACCTGGTGTGGATACGCTGCATCTTCAACAAAAATCTTCTGGGACCTTTTGCAGATGTGCTCTTGTGTAGTACATAACCTGCTGCACTACCTGTACAGCTCTAACCTGCTCTCCACTCCATCTGTGGTTTAAAACTTCTTGTCTTGTAGTTTGTAGAGGGCTGAAGAGGACTAGACTGTACCAGTGCCTAAGTGTCCATTTTATTGCACTCCACATATATTCTTTCAATGGTATTTATTTCCAGTGAGTGTTTGGGAAAAAAAAAAAAAGAGAGAAACCTCTGTGTCCTTCAGAGTAACTTCCAGAGGTTAAATTACATGCTGAATACATGTAATTGAAAACAGAATGGAAGTGAATTGTGTGTACCTTGGTCGTGATTTAAATTTGCTCCTATTGTGTGGTGACTATTTAAGCACAGCGTTAAAGCGCAGTTAATTCCATGGCTAAGTGAGCAGTTCTCATCAGCTTTTTCACTGTGAGTTATATTTTTCCGTAACTCTTGACTGTAACTTTGAGTTCAAGATTTTGTACAAGAGCCTTCATTAAACTGCTGTAAACCTCCTCAATACTTTTTTGTGTTTTATTATTTGTCCATTGCTGTGATAAAATGTGTATCTCTAGCTTCCTATGTTTATATTTTGACTGAAGAGAATGACTACAGACTACAGCTTCATGTTTAAAATCAGATTTTAATGCACCCCTATTGCAAAAGATTGTAGTAACAGATAAGAGGTAGAAAGGATGGAGTAGATGAAATAATTTACTGTGTTTTAGGAGTTTTCATTTTGTGACTTATGTACAGGTGTGTGAGAAAGGAGTGGGATGATTTGGGAGAGCTGATGGGGAAGAGATTGCATTTACAGCAATCTGCTCAAGAAAGTCCTTTTTTCTTTTTGGTGTTTCATCAGAATAATCAGTTGATAATAGCTACTAATAGGTACATGCTTTGCTGGGGAATAGGCAGGTGGTGGCATAGGGGAGCTCTCTGTGCACAGGTGTTCCTGGATGTTGGTGGAAGGAAGCAGAGTCAGGCAGGAAACAGGTAGATATGCCAGGGAATTGGGCTGGCCAGAGAATGTGGCAGGGATCAGGCTGATGACACTCACACCTCTGTTACTCCAGTGGGGGGAGTAGTTTAGTCTAGACTTAAATTCATTTTCCCTGAGATCAGAATCTGGCTTCATTGCCAGGCTAACACACTGACTACTTTGGACCTGATCCTGCTCAGATCTGCTTTAGCTGGAGACCCTAAATGGCACTGTCTTTGAAAAATAGCTCTGAGTCACAAGTGCAGTTCTTGAGGAGGGGAGAAGGAAAGGGGCAGGAGTGTGAGATGTGTCCCTGATAAATATTAGCATCCTCTATAGTTTATAACCAGTGTTGAAGCAAAAGAGAAAGTGTTTTCTTCTCCTTTCCCTCCCAGTCCACACCTTCCTCCCAAGGTCTGGATGGACATTTGAAGAATAGGATAAATGTCTTGCTTTCTGGGCTGATAGATGAGCACCTCAAGGCAGGATTATAAATATGGGTTCTACGGAGAGGGGGAGTACAAATGCCTGTATAAATTTGGACAAGAAACAGAAGGATTGAAAAATGAGCAAAACACAGCACAACATTGGACCTTTGGGCAAGTGCTACTTCATTGTAAATTCATTTTCATTATGTCTTGCTTTGTTTTCAAACGTGTTTATGATTTAAAGGAGGGGAAGAAACAGAACATGAGTCCCAAAGTCTGCATTTGCTTTGCAGTTGTAACCTTGCCAACTAATGGTTTTTGCCTTGATATTTTAAAGGGGCATGGGAATATTCCCATTGTTGTTTTCTTAGGACAAAATGGGCTTCTTGCTGTAGTGAGTATTCGAGCTGTGCCCCAAAGTCTCCATGTGGCTGCACATTCCACACCATATATGTCAGAGCTGAAGTGAGAAAAATTTCCTAAAAGATGGCAGTGAAAGCAAGCTGTTCAGGGAAGCTTCCAGGACCTGTGGCTGCCCAGGAACTTGCTGGCCGATGAGCTCCAACTCACAAAAGGGTTTAGCAGCAGTCCTGCATGCCCACATCCATTCAAGCTGAAGGCCAAGCCATCCTGCTGGCTCTTGCAAAGGTGGTATTGTTGGTATCCTATTTGGTAGTTAATGAGTCTTCAGACATCTGAAATTTAGTCAGCATTCATTGTGTATCAGTTCTCAAAAATAATTTTCTTTGAGTGTGTGAGCTGCCTGTGTTCTCCTAACCATTGTTCATCCTCAGCAGGATATTGATCTGCTTGTTGCCTTCCTGCCTGCTTCTCTCTGTGCCTTTTGTAGTAATCCTATGCCTGTAATTTGTAGATCATCCCATTTCACTTAAAATTAGTTCCATATGATTGCAGATTTTATAACATTTGCAGATTGGTTACAGCACGTTAACTATTTTCTTCTCATATCCTAATGACTAATCAACAAAATTGGCTACAGAGCAATGAAGTATCATATATGTGGGTTTCTGTGCTCTTTACTCTGGCATGAAATTGTCTCTCATGTTCAGAGAGAGACTCATTTTTTCCAGAAGATAATCAAATGTGCTTTCCAAAAATGTGCATTCAGTTTCTGTCTTCCTCATCAGTGCTATGACTACTTTATGAGGTGGAAAAAAAGAAAAAAAAGGACTTTTTTCCTTTTCAAATTCTCAGACAGCTGAAACTGAAGTTGTGCTGGTAATGTTGCCATTTTCCTTCAACACCTGCCCAGTGTAAAAGTGTCTGTGCTGGCACCTCACTGCTATACCTGAATTTCTCCTCTGCCAGAGCACACAGCAGTGAGAGCCCCTGGTGCAGCCTGTAGCCATCATAAATTGGGCACAGTAATGTTATGCTGATTTATACTACCTCAAGAACTGCTCTGGAGTGCTGGCATCTTTCCATAGTAAATTTTCTTTCTTTTAAAAGCTTTGCCATCAGTGCTTTGCAGGCCCATTCCATTTCTCAGGCCCAGACCTCCCCTGTCCCATGGGCTCTTTGCTTCCCTTGCTCCTCTCTGTCAAAGCCACTTCTTGATGGATCAGAAGGAATGTGTGCCTGGCATCTTTTAAAGTTCTGTCCTATATTGAATGCAGACTCTCTGTGCACAGGGGCTGAGGCTGCATCCCTCTCATGTGCAGGAAGGAAGGACTGGAGCTGGATTAGTCTATTTTTTTCATTGGGTGAGCTTGTGGGGCTCCTTTTGACAAGTTGCTTTGTGCAAGAGACTTGGAACTTCTACCGCTGCATCTTTTGGTTCTGCTCCCAAAGGGAATACATTATGCTCTCCAGTGCTATCTGACCATGCTGTCCTGGAAGAAGAGAAGTAGCTGGGATTAAATCCAGAACCCTTTGGGGGCAGTGCAGGATGCTGGTCTTGAACTCGCTGCTGCTGGCCTTGTCCATGCTTGCAGAGATGGATTATCCAGGAGGATTTCCTCTGGCTGCAGTTTCGTGTCTCTTAAATAGCCCAAGTGCAAGCACCAGCCAGCGGCTGTGGGAGGGCTCTTACTGACGTGTATGAGGATGAAGAGGAACTGGGCTTGGACCCGTGAGGTGTTGGAGCAGGAGCTGCAGGTTGATGGTAATGCCTCCATGGGTGGTAGGGGCGGGCAGTGATGGGCTGGCTGCAGCCCAGGTTGGTCACCTCGAGTGGGTTTTACAGCTCCAGAAGGTGACTGGAGATAGTTAATCAAAATACTTGGGTCTACAGAGTTCAAATTGAGATGTTTCTGTCACCTTTCTTTCCACTCTCCTGATTCTTTTTTGACAGATCCTTTTCTTAAGGAAATTAGAACTCTTAAGAGCAGTAACTTGGGGCTTTGCAAAGTACCTTTTTTGGCTTTATCACCTCAGTCTCTAAGAGCTAAATACGTTACTCAAGGTAAATGTACAACAGGATTATTTGTTAAAGCTGTCTGTTGATTTTTAAAATTTTTATTCTTTCTTCCATTTCAAGCCACTTTTTTGCCTCCATCTCTTAGGGCTTTGCATGTCCAGTGCTCTGGGATCTGTGGATATTTCTTGTCCCAACACCCCAACACCTCACAGGACCCAAATTCAGTGAAGACACTTAGGATATTATTCATTTCAACACCCTGTAGGCTGTTGGTGTAGATGGCTCCAAGGCAGAGGCACATTTGCTGCAGGTGGACTGGCAAGGGCCCTGGCACAAGCCTTTAGCCTCCTCAGGGCAGGAGTTGGTCCACAGCAAGGAGGTTGTTGCTCTCTGGGATCCCTGGGTGAAAGAAACTCTATAAGCACACCATCATTTAATTTGCATTGAACAAAACAGTGACTTCAGCATCTTTATTGCTGTATCTCTTCTGCTGAGCTGTATAAATAGCAGACTTATTTCTGTAATATTTTTGCTTCTGGTGTCTATGCTGGTGTAAGGTAGGATTGGTTTAGTGGATAAAAGAGCACTTAATTTTCCCTTGCTGGACTTGGGAGAGGCACACTCTTGGAATGGCTTTCAATGTGATGACTGACAGTCCATCTGTGCTGTGGGTGGTATGAGAAGTATCACCATCTGCACGTGTGTGAGGCACATCACCGTCCTTATGTAAGAGAAGTCACCTCCCCCAGCTGTCCCTCCTGAGGGGCTTTCAGCCAAACCCTCTGCGAGTGTGAGGCTGGCTGCAACATAGAGAGCCATGGTGAATTTACACTGATTGAGGGCCTAGCCCTGCTTGTCACCCTCTCAAGTTGCCCCTTCAGAACATGCTGATTACTAAATTAATTGTTGGCACGTTCAGACAGATGCATGGAATAGCCTCCTGTTTGCTCAAAATAACTTGGCAACAGTTGCCACCTTTAAATGCCACTTAGTCCTGCCGTTTTCAAATGTGCTGCCTTTAAAATTTAATTGAGTTTCCCTTTGTTGGGTGTGCATTCAAACATCTTGCTCCAATTGTCTGATTTACCTTCTGGGTTAGCCATGTCCCTGTATGCATAATGTAGCATCCACCAACAGATCCACTCAGGGTAACATCTCTGTTCCCTGCCCTAGAGACTCCCTGCTCCTTTGTCTCTCCTTGCTTTGATGTTATCCTGGCCTCTAGCAATAGCCAGCCAGCGTGTGGGTAAGGTGGATGGAGGTGGGACAGTCTGCAGGCATTCCATCCCCAGCAGCACTGTTGTTTTCCCACTGTGGGTTTCCAGCAGTGTTATCCTGTGGATGTTCCTAGCAGTGTGATGTTTCTGTGATGAGTCAATTCCTCCTGCTTCTTCAGTCTGCCTGGCAAAAACCTGCCAGGTTCCTGTGGCTATCCACAAATAGGTACTGGGGCAGCAGCTGCTCTGTGGGCTCCAATGGATCTCCTGCTTTGGGGTGATTTCACCCGTGCTAAAAACCAGAGCTGCATACTGGCCTTTCCCCACCTGCCAGCCCCAGGCCAGGTCTGCTTGTCTGGGTGGCAAGGTGTGACAGACCTGGGTGAGGAGACACAGGCTCAGGCTGCTGCTCAGGCTGCCTAGCAGAGTAGAGGCACTAGTGGCCATCTGGCTGAGGTTTTCATGAAATGTGTCTGGTTTTTTGTGGGATTCTCACTCCAAGAAACATGGAGGAGAGGGAGGTGGCATGTGGGGGAGTAATCTGGGGTGAATTACTGGAAGATCTCCTCTATTTTTTAGGTGAGACACCAGCGGAGGACTGTAGATTGAAGCCTTTTGTTTTAGCATGGGACTCCAAGATTTGCTGTTTGTACAAGTCCTCATCCCAACCCTGCTCCTCTGTTTCAAGGATTTATATCATTCTCCATTACTTTGTCCTTTTTATTTGCTCTTCTCTAGATTCCATCTTCTGTTTTGCCATTAGAAGATGAAAAATCTGAGCTGGACTTGAGGCAGAGGGGAGCAGGGGGAGAGCTCCATGAGAAAACACCTGTGTGTCTCCAGCTGTGGCCAGGAAAGCCCCTGACAGCAGTGCTTCTGCAGGACAGTGGAAGATGAGTGCTGCCCTCCATATTTCATAAGCACTCTTTTTCATCTATTTCCTTCTGACAGAGAAAGGTGCTTTCCTCCACACATGAATACTTGTCAGTTTCAGAGCCAGACAGCTGTGAAAAATCTCTTTCTACTTCCTCCAAATTCCTTCCTCAGGATGGTGATGGTGCTTCAGAGGAACAATTTGAAATGCTGTTTGCTTAGGGGGAAGAATGGGGTTCGGTTGTCTGCGAGTGAGGGTTTCAGATGTTTTGCATTCTTGTTCTTTTCCCACCTCTCACTTGCTAAATTTTGGGCAGGAGGTGACTCTGTAGGACATCCTCTGGTTATTGCTGATGCCTGGAAGATGCTTGTCCTTGGAGAAAGTGGACAAAGAGACATTGCTGCTGCAGCTCCAAAGGGCCAAACACCACAGTTGCATGTCCCAACTGCTTTTGTGAGAAACATTTTGTTTCTCTGACAACTTTTCCTTCCTCCACAAAAAAACTCAAAAAAGCAAAACCAAACCAAGCAAAACAAAAAAACCAAACTCTGTTAGGGAGAATTTTTGATGAAATATGTAAATTCCAGAGGTATCTTTCCACTCAAAACCGGTTTTGACACAATTTTCAACAACTGATTAGGGTCTAGAGAGGGGGTTCTGATTAGACAGTGGTTATTTATCCCAGGCTAGAGGAAGGGCTGAGAAATTGGTGGGGGTGACCTGATAGTGCCTGTCTGCAGTGCCAGATTTTCAGTGGAAGTCTCAGGGCAGCCTTTTCCTCCCAAAACTGTGCTGCAAAGCTGGTAGGCAGAAAGAAAACTACCAAAGGGCAATTAGCTGCATTCTCTACATTGCACGTTTCCCTTTTAGGTACCATCACCTTTCTGAGCAAGGACCTCATTTGAGTGTTCTCCTCAGGAAAAAAAAAAAACTTGCTTCTTACAGCCCAGGTTTGGGAAAACTCTGACCAGCAGAGTACACTTCCTATAGCAGTGGTGTAGGGAAGGGTGGCAGGTGTGTAACGCCAGGCTGTGATGGACACAGCTGCCGATGTGGCTTTTTCCAAGGTGAGCACTTCTGCTCTCACCCTGCTCCTGCTGAGTTAATCCTTATTCCATGAAAAGCAAGAGCATATTGGTAGCCAGTTTGATGCATCCTCACCAGTAGCTCAGGTGAGGGCCACCTGGGTAAGCACCAGACATAAATAAGCTGCACAGTTCTAAGCAAGGATGTTGGCTCTGCTTTCTCAGCTCTGTTTCAAAGCAGTAACATTTCAGGGGAAACCAAGACCCACAAAATGACCCATGTGGAGCAGTAGTGCACCTTGGTTTGTGCTGCTCCAGGCCAGATAAGCCATTTACCTGGAAACCCTCTCTGCTTGGTAGAATTAAAGAGTGTCTTACAGCCAATCCCACATGATCTGTAGGAAAATCAAATCACCATTAGGTGATCAACAGCTTCAGGAGCAAGCAAACATGCCTGAACGCAGCCAGGTGCAGTCAGTGCGTCCAGCTGTAGCTGCATGGAGCTTTTCCCTTTTTATCCCTGTTCTGGTCTGATAGCTTTTTTCATACCCTTCGCCTTCATGTAAACAATCACACGGGTTGCAGTGGAATAAACAGAAATCAATGACTCTTGAATGTCATTGCTTACCGGGAAAGAGACCAACGTGGAGCTCCATGAAGCCTGTGTGCAGCGCTGCAGGCACAGCCACCTTTGCTGGGGCTCTGCTGTAGTGGGGAGCTGCAGCCACCTGCACTGCCTTGGGAGCCTACTTACCTTTGCATGGCTATAGAGCAGCAGGGGAAGTCTGACAGTCACTGTAAAAGGGATCTGTTTGTTGTTTAACTCTGAAGCTGCCTGGCTCACAGGGGAACCTGTTCCTCTCCACGAAATCTAAACAGACTGGAAGTGCATGTCTTTAGGCTGAAGTGTTTTGAAGCACTTTAAAAATGTAAACTATCCATAAATGCAAACTGATTGCAAATCTGCAGCTTGAAGCAGAGGCAACAAGAAGCATAACCCCAGTGCAATTTATTTTAAAATGTTTTGTCTGTTTCCATTTAAAGCATTTAAATAACCACATTGGTACCTCTCTGCCCACCTGCTGTGCACCTGCTGCTACCCCAGCCCAGCTCTCCAGCTGCCAAGAGCTCCAAATATTTCAGACCTTGATGTACAGTGTTTCTTTCAACATCCTGCCTACCGGAAGCCATGGTCCTACAGCACACCAAGCCATGAGGCTCTGGACTGCTTCACTGAGCTTCATTTAGTTGCTTGAGACCAGGCATCACCAAGACCAAGTTGCCATTGTTCACTTGGAGGTGTGGCTCGGGGTAAATAATATTCCAGTTTAGCTAAGAAGGCAGCTCAAACTCTGCCAGAGTGGGATCCTATATGTGATGGCACGGCTTCAAAAGAAAATGCTGCTGACAGTGGGCTCACTCTGTTTTCCCATTATCCAAGCTGCATCTGTGGTGACACCAGGGTGATGCTCCAGGGCTGAGGCTGGGAAAGAGCACGAGGTTGGCACATGGTGGTGGTTTTCATCTGGTGTCCCCTGCCAAGCCCACCAGGTCAGCCTGTCCCTGATCTGTGAGCCATTTTCTCCTCAGTTAACTCAGTCTGACAGTTCCAGCTGGTCCCAAGCCATCATAATTAATGCCACATCTTTCCCGTTTCTCTCCGGCTTTCAAACATGTGCCCAGACTCCTGCCAGCTCCCATCAGCCATTCCTCTGGTGCCAGCAGAGTAGCAGCAAGCCAGAGAAAGGACCAAGTGGGCTTGCACCAATGGTGCAAGGCCAGGCTTTGCCAGGTCTGGATGGGACTGGTGCGTCACCTTCCACCTCAGAAGTTTGCTCTTGGACTCTGCAAAAGTGAGATTAAAGCCTCTCTGCATTTGGTGGCAGCTTCCCTGTCCTCTTCCACTGTTTTCTGGCCAAGTCAAAGAATCGTGGAGAACCTGTGGGTGTGCTGGCCTTGCTCCCCATCATTTATCGGAGTTGTTTCCTCCTTGAGGTGTTTCAAGCTCTCTACCCAGAGAGAGGACCTCTGCCATGCAAGAGGGTTTTCTCAGTGCAGCCACTTATGTTCCCCTTTGTTCTCCGCATTTGCTTTCTTTCCTCCCATCTTCAGAGACAGTGCAATGATTTTAAAAAGACACCTGATTAAGGGTTTCATTTGAGGGCACTGTAAAAAAAATTGTGGAGTAAAACATGTTTTACTCTGTTTTGCTAAAATGGAGATAAAAGTCTGTCCAAACTTTCCACACCTGGAGCTGAGAACTGCTCAAGGACTTCTCTGCAGGCATTCAAAGACCTGATTTATGACAACCAGGTTTTAGGTGAAACATTTTGTTCTACCTGATAGCAAAAGTGAAAGATTAAGCTCTTCAAACTCTAGCTCTTCCCAGGCACATTGAGGAAAGGACATATTCCTCTCACGTTGTGGGGCTGACATTTCAACATCGAGTTCCATGCTTGAGTTTAAGGATTTCTTTGGCATCTGGCTGGGATTTTATTGGGGTTGAAAGACGGAGCTTGTGAGTGTTTTATTCGCTGTTCCTTTACCTGTGAAGGGAACATCTATTGTTTATTAGTTTAAGAGAAGTACAAATGATACATTGAGTTCTTGTTTAATAACTTCCCCCCCCCACCCACCGTGCTCCAGCACAATGGCAACTTAATCTCAATGTAGGGTGCTCTCTGGAGCTGGAGAAGATTCCAAAATCATGGGGAAAGAAACATGCAAACCTCCATCCCCTTGGGCAGGAGAAGCCTGTGACAGAGATGGTTGCAGAGGGGCTGTGGACACTGGTGGTAGGTCTTGCAGAGTGTCAAATAATTTTGACTAATAGCAGAATATGTTAAAAAAAAAAAGTCTGGGTCTCCTCATGGATAATTCACAAGCAGTAAATCAAACAATGTTTTGCTGGGAACATCTTGCCTTGTACTTTTTGCCACATGTATCTTGTGTATGTTGCCACCTGGAAGCTTAGTTGTCTGCATGTGTTTGGTACCAACCTCTCTATAAAATCCAAGGAAAATAAGCTGTGAAGAGCCAGAGAGCTTTTAAAAGAGGAATGCTTTACAGAGGGAAAAAATACAGCATTGAAAAGACATCCAGCAGTTATTTCTTCTCTTGGGCTAGTTATGGTTTAAGATTTATTTGTTATGGGAGTAGTGAAGTTGGACCCAAGCTATTAATCCGAACCAGAGGGAGAGTGTTCAGCTAAGAAATATTTTCCTACCTGCCAAACTTCCCCCAACATGTAGAAAATCTGTTTCCCTGCTCATGCAGTTGGGTTTAGCTGTACTTCGTGTCTCAAGGGACCTATGATTTTTTAATTTCTCAATGGAATCTAATCTTTAAATTCTCTTCCTTTGCAGAGGAAGAAAGAAAGGAGAAATCATGGTGCTTGTGAGTAGGACCACAAGTGAAGGATCTCTTGGAGGGATGTAGGACAAAGCCAGCCTTGGTGAGGGCTCCCTGGGCTCCAGTTAAGGTGATGGTTCCAACATTCTCTGGACAACACAGTCTCACCTGGAAATAGGTGTGACCCCTCAGTCCCAGCATCCTCATAACTGAGACTGGGCTGAGCATCTGGGTCAGGAATAAGGATTTGGAGGGAAGATTAGGGAATAGGAAGACAACAGGACTTCAATGGAAATATTTGTTTTGCCCAAGGATTTTCATTTCTTTGATTCACCTGGAAAAGCTGAAGCAGGGTCATTAGAAACCAGCTCAAGATTTGGTTTAATCTGCAGTCTCCTTTGCTCTTCTGGAAAGGGGCTGTTCCACCTTCTCCTCACTCCAGCCTAGTTCCCCAAACACTACCTACAGAACAGAGATGGGGGTGGTTTTTAATGTTTAAGTTAACTATTTTTAAAATATTTATTCATTACATGTCTGTTGGTGCCTCATTAGGGTGTTGGCTGAATGAATTATTTAATCTTTAAGGAAAAAAGATGGGGAATATTTTCTCTTCCTATCTAAGTGCTGATTAAAATGAATCCCAGCACTGTGGGGGGGGCTTATGTAGTGGAGCCTGGGCTCTCCCCATTAGCTGGGTACCACACTACCCCTTATTATCCCATTTTTACAAATAAGCTTTGATGCCCTTAGTTCCAGAATTTGCTCATCAGACACCTCATACCAGCCTCATGAGCCCAGCCCAAACCTTTAGAGAGCTCCAGCCAAAGCACCCCCAGGGAGATATCATACAGAGCAACTCCCTGAGGGTGTGTAAGGGGCAGGAAGGTGAGGGACAAGGGGGCATTTCCTTTACTGATTCCCTATTAAATGGTTTCCACACAACCCTTTGCTGCCTTTGTGCCCTCACCCCATCAATGTGTGGCCCAGCTGCAATCTCCACTGCACTGCAGAGGAAGGGGAGAAAAGATTTTGTGCAAAGTGAATGTTGGCTGCCCCAACTGTGTGAACCGAGGATCAGGTTTGCTTCTGCAGCACGTCAGAAGATGCTGACAGGAGGAACCTTTCTTCTCCTGCACCCTTGCAAGAGCTTAAACTCTAATGGCATCACAGTCAAAAAATTAATGGTAGCATCATTATAACCATTAGATTTGGGTTTTGCAGAGCTGACGGGACTTGACTCGTCCCAGGATATGACTGCTGTAACCACCCTCTTGTGATGTGATGATACACAGTCTGGGAGGATGCACTTCTTTTGTGTAAAATGGCAGAGATGAGTGACCTGGGACAGCTGTGAGGAGCCATCCTGCCTGGCAAATCTCCTTTTCAAGGATGGAGGAGAAGGTGCAGAGATTTGTTTCAAAGCTTCCAGCAGGTAACGCTGGGCTCCACCTGCTCTGCCCTGCGAGTTCCTCAGGGTCAAAACTTGGCAATGCCAACTAATAAATAACCATGGTTTTAGAGGCTTTGCTAAGCTCTTTTTTGTAAAATAAGTCCACAGAGACTGTGCACAAAAGAGCTGTATCTCCCCACAGACAGGCTGTGATCAGCCTTGCTATTTGTGCTTGGAGAGTATTGCCTTTTTAATAAACCAACGTGATTTTATGGTATTGTTTTCATATAAGGATGAAGAAAACAAATTATTGATTCTTTACTCACAAAGAGGTTGCTTTGCAGCCTCCCTGTAACACCTGCAATGATTTTGCAATATATAATGATTTGAAAAAAGGGACAAGGACAGTTCACCTGTGCTTGTGACCATCCTCAGCAGCACACTTTTATTGTTGTAGGAACGCACAGTTTGCCTTACAGACCTGTGTAAGGGCTGTACAAGATCAGACAGAGTCAGATCTTGTGCCATTTCCCTCCCAGTCTCTGTCCCCCACTGCCCACTGCAACCTACTGCAGCAGCCCTTGGAACAAATGTGCCATCCACCAGGCAAGCCTGTAGTAGCTGCTGGGAATCAGGCACTGCTGGAGGAGACAGCAACTCCAACACCAGCACCTCTGCAATCTGTGGCTTCAGTCTTAATGGAGCAAAACTGGATCTTGGAGGTGCCTCTCTTGGTCCTGACTCAGTGGTGTCCTTCATTACGGGAGCCTCTCTGCCCACGCTGGATGCAGATACGCTGCAGAGTCAGCGTGCTGGGGAGGGAGGTCAGCTGGGAGGTGAGAAACAGATCTGCACTTACCTGATCAATTCAGGCATGGCCTAAGCTATTTTCCACCCACAGCCAGGAAATCTGTGAGAGGGGAAGAAATTGGATTTCAGCCTCCCTGGTATGAAGCTGGAGCCCTAATCACTAACCTATCTCAGAAATGTAAATTTTGCAGAGTAACTCCTGCAGACCTGGTTTGCAGCACTCAGCTGGAGACAGACCTCTCCCTGAGATGATTAAAATCTGATTTACAAGGCACGGTGGACAGATGGCATCTGCTTTCTGCAGTCAGTGGTCCCTACAGAATAAAAGAGGCAAACTTCAAGGCCATAGCTCTGCAAAGACAGAGAAATTATTGTCCATATCCATGCAGGTGCCTGCACTGACACATCTGCTCCCACCAAGCCAGCAGATACCTGCTTACCCTCCTTCCCCTGCCTCTCAGCACCCAAATGTTCCCTATTTCCAAGCCCTTCCCCTGCCCCACATCCCCTAAAGCTAATGTGAGGGCAAGCCAGGGGGTGGGCAAAAGCAATTAAAACAGAGGACAGTGCCTGGCTGCTTTGTGGAGCGTGCAAGAGGCAGCTCCAGCAGGCAGGGGCAGGGAAGGGATAACGCTGCAGGCAAAAAAGGGCAGCGTCTACTTAAAGCAATCAAAATGCCTCAGGAAGATGAGATCTTTTAGAAGGGCGAGTGCAAAAGCATCACCAGGAGGGAGATGCAGGGAAGGACTGAGCAGATTTTCCCTGTGCACAGCCTGGGGCCAGGCTGGAGCGGAGCCCCAGGACGTGAGGCCACGTTGCCCACCCAGGGGCACCGCAGAAGCACAGCTGTGCCTTTTTGGAGCTTTTTTCCCCACCTCTCAAACTGTGATCAGCCTTGAAAAGGTCATGCTCAGCTGAAGTAGAGATATCTCCCACACATTGTTTTTTTTCCTGTTTCTGGAAGAAGAGTAAAAATAAAGGCAAGGAAGAGGCTGCAGCTGATTTGATGCCCCCACACAGGCACTTAACCCTCCAGTTAAGCTCCTCAACAAATTGCTCTGGCCTTTGGTAGAAGCCTTTGATCTCTGCCCTCTTAGTTTACAACTTTCACTCAACTGGGTAGGATGAACTCTTCCTGAACACCTAATTATGGCTCTTTCCATGTGATGCCATGTTTCATGCTCAGACAATAAACCTAACCTGCCCATTCTGTGCATAGATGTTGTGCCACCTCTCCCCCACACTCCAAATCAAGTAAAACCATGCTGAATTGCCTTAAATTTAATATAATCACCAATTCCCTGCTCCCAGACTATTTACTGTTGGCAAGGAGCAGAGCTGGCAGACCCCGGTGAACTGAACAAAAGCCATTTAAAAAGATTTGTCCCAATTGTGGCAAATCTCAGCCTCCTGGTATCTTGTTGGCACCTAGATGTGCTTCCTAGAAGCCTAAATCTGCAGCTCAGCTTATTAGATCCCTTTTTCCCCCCCAAGATTTAACTCAGAGCAGCCAAGAACTTGTTTCAGGGAAGGTCAAGGCAATAAACCTCCAATTGTTTATGTACATAAAGAGCCCTGGGATGTAACACGCTTTGCTTACTCCAAGCTTTCCCAGATGCCCAGAATGGGAAATTAAAACCAAATACATGCAAAAATACAGCAACATTTACAGTGTAGCCTGCACCACTCTATTCACTCACCTCACCCTCAATAAAAAATACATCCCTGCTTAGATACGGCCAAACCTTAAATCCAGGGGAGAAAATTCACGCAAAAAGCAGGACTGGAAGAGGTGGTACCATACCTGCTCAAGCAGAGAGCCTCACCAGAACACCATGGAGTCATGCTCACCTCTTGCCAGGGAAATACCCCTGCATGGGCACATCCTGTTCCATTTCTGTGCAGGGTCAGGACTCAGGTTTTCCTTGGGCTCCTCCCTGTACCTGGTTTGAAACCCCACCATATTCATCTGGCAAACCTGGGGAAAGGATTGAACCATTGCCTACAGAGAATTTGTATTTGCTTTCCCAGAGCTGAGCACCTAGTGGGAAAAAAATCGTCACCCACCCCTTTCAGGTGCTTCCTGAAGGCATCACCACACGCTGCCTCCTCCAGACAGCTGGGGAAAGGCCAGGCAGCCCATTTGCTGCATTAATACCTCTGCAGACTGACATATTAGTTCCTGGTATTGGCAAGACAACTCACAGATTGAAACAAAAGAGCTGATGTCTCAGTCCTTGCCTCTCCTCACCTCTCCTGCCACATGAGTCTCCCTTCTGCCTGGTGATGCAGAGACATCACCAACTACAGCCTCCCATCCCCAAAGGATGTAAAATGGTGAGTCCAACTGCCTAACCCGGAACTCGGACAGGAGCTGAGGAGGGGAGAAAAGCTCATGTGGTATCCAAAGCCACAGTCTGAAGTTGGAGGGACATGCATTGCATGGGGCACGAGCAGCACCCTGCCTGTGGTTGGCAGCAGGGGTCCCAGGAGGGCCCCAAGGGTGCCAGATGCAAGAAAACCCTTTGCACCCACATCACCTCTTGGATTAGTGATGCTGGGTGTGGCCTAGGGGAATAAAAACTGGCTCAGCTCAGAAAAGGAGGAAACATGAGGCAGGTCCTTCAGTCAGGAGTGAAGCAAAAAACCCAGGGAAATTCTCAAGGATGCCATGGTGATAGTCTGGGGGTAGAAAACTACTCCTGTTTGGGAGAGGCTGTTCCCATCTTTGGCTTGCCTTGCTTACAAACCAGTGGATTTCAAAGCCCCAGAGCATGGTTGGATTTGTGTTACCTGCCAGTTGGATGTACACAGCTCTAGGAGATGTATTCTTTTAAAATCCATCCCAGGGACAGCTGCGGGGCCCATTCAGAATGTCCTGAACTTTACGAGTTCTCTGGAACAGAGACAATCCTACCAAATCAGCAGGTGTCCAAAATAGCTCTAGGGAAAACCTCCTGGATTTGACCACCATTTGAGATCTTCAGTCCAAAAATCCTGTGGGTGCTGTGCACCTGGGTCCACATTTGGGTCCACACTAGGGTGGGAAGAGCTCTGGGTGCTGTGGCACTTCGTTCTTCAAGCAGCCACTTGCTCTGTCTTGCTCGCAATATGGAGCAACGCTCTGCTTCCGTAAATCTAGATTTTTGTAGGAAAGAGAGTAATGGGGGGAGAAAAGGTGGTGCTGGTGAAGAGATATAAAGTACAGCTGGGCAGATTAGGCTGAAAAGGAATTAGGGACTTAATGATGCTTTAGCAGCCTGAAATCTGCCAGTCCAGAGATGAAACTTGTAAGACGCTCTTGGCAAGCCCAGGGAAAAGTCAGCCTGTCGAGCCAATGCCACCTGCTGGAGACAGCACTCGGACACCAAGATTCATGGCACCAGTTAAATTCATGGTTTTTAGTTGTCAATGTACCCAAAACCCCTCTTCTGAAGCTTGAAAACCTGAGCCCATGTCTGGCAGGGCAGAGACCTCAGGAACCCCCAAACACAGCCCCTCTGCCATCCCCAGGAATGTTTCGTTTCTCCCAGGTTCCCTGTCTCCTTTCTTCCATTTGCCTTATCTGGCAGGTGTAATTATCCTTGCAGCGGTAATTGCTGCAGGAGCCATATGGGATCCATAAGCTGTTAATGCTGGGGGATTTTTTACAAAGACTCATAGGACCCATACATTATTGTTGTTGATATTGGCATGATTATCCCTGGTGCAAAAGCAGCCAAAATTGCCAAAATATGTTGCAGAAATGGTTACATCAGCACAGACACGAAGACAAAGTTATCTCTGAAATCTTAAGGGTTTTTAATTGAGAGGAAATAGTATGTTTGCAAGCTCAAATGAGAGAGTTACAGAATAAAACCCAAAGGGAGGGAAGGAGGAGGGAGGTGAAGCTTCAGTGTGGAGACCACCCCACTGGGATTTGGGAAGCAGCCACCGACAATGCGGCAGATCCAGGGCGGGCTCAGCACTTCCCCCTGTGTGTGTACATGGTGCTTATCTAATAAGCCATTTCTTGAGCTCCAGTGATACTGCTACTTATATCATAAATTCAATGATCTTCACTTTACTGGCCATTAATCTGCTTCTTTTCCTGACAATTTTATACTCTTTTGATAAACTGTTTGTCTAACCACATGGAAGAAACAATGTCAAGAGCTGTACCTTAGGCGTTCGCCCAGCTAATGAAGAAAATCCATCACAAGGAGAGTTTATCTATTGCTTTTCTGGATGTAAATAAAACATCAGGCTAATTTACTTCCATTAATCTCAAAGACCATTGCTACAACAATAATCCTATGTCAGAGCAGACTTTTTTTCCCCTTTTTCACATAAATATTTAAGTAAGTACTGAAAGAATAAATAAATTGCTTTCTAAAAGCCAGATTATTTTTATATGCAGAGATTTAACAATGAATTTGGATTTATTTGCTAGCTCGTGCCTTTCAGGCAGCAGTCAGCCCACACTTCCCCTGTGCAGCACAGGGATATTTGGGTGGGTTTTGCAGAGCACCCTGTGGATCTCTGAGTGTCACCTGTGACAACCCACCCTTGAGGGGAAGGAAGCACAAGGATGGCTCATCATCTCACCCCCAAGTGCCACCCCACTGGTGTCACCCCTGGCCACCGGGTGGGTTCAGTGAGTGCTGGGGCTGCTCTGTGAGGTTCATGTGGGGCTGCAGAAAAGGCTTCTTAGTGTCCCGTGTCCAGCTCAAGAAGTGGCCCTTAAGTGCAGCAAATGGGCATTTAGTTTATGGAGGGTGAGGCCAGCAAAGCAGTGGAGCAGGCTGCCAGGGATCACCAGCTTTGGGGGGTGAAGATCAGGCTGAACAGCAGCAGTGACACGGTGCGTGTCTGCACGTGTGAGTGCGTGCCCTCGGCAGGCTGGAGCCAATCTGGCCCCTGCCTTCCAACCCCCAGCCCTATTTTCTGCCAGCTGAAAGGCTGTGCACAGCCAGAGAGCTGTGAAACATGGGCCGTGTCGCTCGGATCACTGTGGAATGAAGCTGTTCCCTCCCGATGGAGCTCCATGGATGTGCGTGCCCGTGCTCCCAAATGCTGTTCTCAGAGCACATTCCAAGGTGCCAAGGGTGAGCAGGAGGGTGCTGCAGAGATTCCCCCCGTCAAGGAGCTCTTGTCTCTCCACTGGTTTTTCCCTTGTTTGGCTGCTGCTGCTGCTGCCTTCTTAAAGACAAAGCCATCCTGCAGCCAGCTTGGACCATCTTTTTTTGCGACCACACCCCAACACGATCTGTGATGATGTGCAGTAAAATTTGGTAAAACAGCATCCCTGCTCAGAGGGAATCTAGTTTGTCAAGCATGGCCCCACAGGAGTATTTCCAACTCTAAAGTAGTTACAACCGTAACAGTAAGTTTGTCATAGGAAATACGACACGCTGATAGCTGGAGCAAACCGAACCCAGCACGACACGGTAAAGGCTGACGCAAGCAGGGCACAGGATCCCTCTGAACAGCCATGACTGCAGTTCAGAGCCTGTGCTGGTTACATAGGCAAGCCCATGGAAAAATTGACTAATTAAAGAAGAGTAATGATCAGTCTCAGCAAGATCTTGGCTTTTGCTTCTCTCATTTATCCATACATGGCTCTTTGTTAAATCATGAGGGATTTTTATTCACATGTATAACTGCTTACAGATGTTCCCACATGTGTTTAGCCAGCAAACTCACATTACAACTAAAGAAAGGCAAAAAAATCCCCCTACCTTGTGCAATGTTAAGGTAGAACAGATGCAACCAGAGGCAAGGCAAAAGCTGCTAGTCCAGCTCAGCAATGTCCACAGCTTTGGCCACTGCACAGAGCCCCACCTGTCTCTTGATTTTCGCTGAGAACTTGGCTTACATGGGATGAAAACCTTTCCTTTGATGAAATTTCTCACTTCAATGAAATAAAACAAGACTCTGACTTATGCTGTACATCGTAACTACTGCTCTTGTTACCTCACGTTTTTTCCCAGAGTATTTTTTGGATTTAATTTTGTTACAGTTAGTATCCTTTACTCCTACACAGCCATGCCTCGGTATGGCTTTTCATAGGACCCAGGATGAGTTATTTTGTTCTCTTTCAAGCTCACAAGCTAAGCTCACCTCCCAGTAATAAATCCCCATGATTCAGGCTTTAGCAGGGTTTCCACAACTGTCATCCCTCTCATGGCACAGCAAATAGGGTGATAATTCACGGGGTGGAGAGAGTGCTGGGGGAAAGGCCCTCCCTGGCTAATTGGAGGGCAGGACTCCAGGAACAAGCTGATGGCACTTTGGATGCTGCTGTGCCTGTGATGCTGAGTGCTGATGCTTCCTGAGAGCACTCGTGCTTGCTTGTTGATTCATGTCATCCACATCTTGCTTCACCCTCTCTTCAGCAAGAGGGAAAAGAGGAAAAAAGGTAATTAATTGTCTGTGCTTATCAGCATGGCTGTTAAAGCATCCCCTTGCTCTCAAACTGATACAGTGCTGAGAAGGATGGAGCAAGGAAGGTATCCATACTCAGCTTTTCCTCTCCCACTGCATGGGTGGCCGTGTTCTCCAAAGCAATTGCAATGGAACAGCTGCACCATGGTGCAGCTGGGTACCCATGCCAGTCTCACTGAGACTTTCCAAAGGCACAAGTGAATTGGAGTGCCTGAAGCAATGGATGCTCTGCCTGTAACGCTGGAGAAATGGAGGCCTTTAAAAAGCCTTCTGGTGGCAAACCATAAACCCACAGGCCAGGAACTGACTGCTCCAGGCTAACACTGACTGCATGCCTCAGCTGGGATACTGAGGGGAATTATGGAGCCCATCACTGCATCTCTTTTTCTCCTGCTCATTTTGATTTTGAATTATCTCTCAGCTCTGACACTTGAGGACCTGGCTGGCTGGGATGCTGCTATGCTTCATCAGAATGGGCTGCTGGGAAAGAGCCTGAGGGGTGACAGGAACAGGGTGGGCTCTGCCGGAGGTGCCAGCATGCTCAGAAAGCATTTTGCACTTGACTGCCTTCTGCTAAAATAGCTTGGCATTTTTGTTAAAACATATTTCTGCAAGCCTGGGGAAGAGTTACATGCAGTCATGCCCAGGAGAGCAGCCAGGAGTGCTTTTCAGAAGTGGGGTAGTTTTGCCTTTAATCCCCTGACAGTGAAGGCAAAGAGTGAACGAGAGATTTAAATCTTCAAATCCGACATTGAGAGCATTGGCAGCAGCCCAGGCCCACCAAGGCACATGCATGGATCATGGCACACGGCACACAGCACGTGGCTCTCACTGGGGATGGTACCATGGGCTATGTGAGGGCAGCTGCTGCCCAGTGCTGGTGAGCTTCAAGGTCCTGCCTAGTCTCAGCTCCAGGCAGTGGCTCACAGTCTCCCAGGCACACGTCACCTCTTCTGCAGGGGGAAAAGGCAGAGCTCAGCTCTAGTGTCTTGTCTTTTTTTTAAATCCACTTAGAAAGCTCCCCTCTGCTTTCCCCCTGCCTCTCTGTCCAGCATGTTTTGGAAATAGTGAAGGCATCATCAAAAAGCCCAGTATAAGCCATGGAAAGGCTGCCAGTGACTTCTTCCACAGCTTCTTTAACTCTTTCCAGGGCTCCTGCCAGCTGTTCAACTGTCCAAGACTCCAGTTTTCATAGTTGCTGTGCGCGTGTGAGTAAAGGCACCGAAAAAACCTCACGGATGTGCCCCTCCTTTGAAAATCCATGCTGAGACCATAACTTGATGACTGTTGCCTTTCTCAAGCAGTTGTGGCTTGTCTTAGGAAACTTCTCCTCCCTATCTTTCCTACTCCCTGTGGTCCCATATGCTTCTGCAGGTCATCCTACAAGGTGAGGGGAAACACCTCGTGGAGAGCCAAGCACCAGCACAGAGCCTCATAACGTCCATGCCGAGGGCATGAGGTACATCCACGGCTGCTGGGATGTGCAAGGCAGGCACCGTGAGCCAGCCGGAGGTCGGTTCAGCGCGGCGAGTCCTCAAACACCGTCAGGTTGTGCTCTTGGATGTGGCGGAGCAGGATTTGTGCCCGCCTGTCAATGGTCCGGAGCAGGGGTCTCAGCCCCTCGGCGCCCCCCTGGCTCTCCCAGAGCTCCCGGTCCAGGCGCAGGGACTGCAGCAGCAGGCTCTGCAATCTGCCCGACCGCAGCGTGGCCACTGCCGCCGCTGGGAAGCTGCAGTGGAGGAGCAGAAGAGACAGGGAGAGAAGGGGTTATCCAGGGAAAGCTGAGCAGAGAGGGAGGGAGCAGCGGGGCACTGGAGCAAAGATGCCTCAAGAGGAAATGCATGTCTACCCAGAGGAACGCAGGACAAGGAGCCTTCTGCTTAAAACTCTACCCATGGTGAGCATGCAGGATAGCTCCATCAGACACAGACCCAAACAAATTCCAAATCATGCCTCTAGCATGCCAAAATGCCTCATGGGCAATGGTGCAAGAAATGCTGAAATACCTGATTATTCATTATTTTTGTGCAGCTGCCAATTAAAGAGGGGAAATAGGCTTTGGAGCCTGCCATCAGCCACCCAGAGCAGAATAAAGAGTTAGTTTCAGGGCAGGGGCACGTGGGATGTTTTTGAGAGCCTAGCCAGCCACCCTGTGCTGGGGACATCCAGAACATCTATCCCCATTCAGAGGGATGCCCCATCAGGGAGGCCAGAAGCAGCAAGAAGGTGAGCACACACAGGGCTGCTGGACATCCCCTGTGTGCCAGCTCAGCCCTTGCTCAGCACGTGCACATCCCTACCTGTCTATGCCTTGCAGGAGCCTGAAGTTGAGCTTCTCCTCAGGGTGCTGTGGCCTGCCCGCGTTGTCGATGAACACCAGGCGGGACGGCGCGCTCCTCCGGACCTGCCAGCAGGATGGCAAGGAGGAGTTCACTCAGTGCAGAGTCACCAGCGTGGGGGTTTAGGCTGCTTTTTAATGCAGTGAGAAAGCCTGAGAGTATCTGGGGGAATGCAGATGCCAATGTCTGTGTCCCTCCATGCCTGGGCATGCCTCCCACCAGGGACCCAGCATCACCATGGGACCTACATTCCCTTTGCTACCACCTCAGCCCTGCAAGTGCCTCCTCCCAGGCACCTCCATGGTAGCCCCAGAGCAGCCCTTGGACAGCAGGGAGACATACCAGGATGTGGACCAGGACCAGCTCTGCTGGATTCCGGCACTTCTCGTGGAGCATCTCCTCCACGCAGGGCTCAGAGGGATCAGGCTGAAACCCACAGCAGTAGCGGTCCAGGCGGTCATGAACCTGCAGGAGACATTTGGGGACCTTAACAGGGACATGAGCCTGGGACAAGGAAGTCCCGTTGTGAGCTGTTCTTGTACAGAGGAAAATGAAACATTTCTAGGGATCATCAGGAGACGTGCAATGGAAAAGCTGCATACACTGGTGAGTGAGAGGAATGGAAGCACACATGCAAAACCCCTTTGGCATGAAGAAGGTGGTGACAAAGGTGATGGTGACAGGCTTTTCTGATGGAGTTCAGACACCTGGTACCTCCACAGTCTGTATCTGCACAGACTGAAGGGGTTGTGCTTCCAGCTGAAATGAAGGGAAGACGCACACAATGATGAATGAATGAAAAAAACCAACAAAGCACCCAAGGAAAGCTAGAGTCTGAAACCTCAAAAATAATTTACTTTTCCAAGTCCTGGTGCTCTGTATGATGGTTTCATCAGGTTCCTGTCACATATGCAACCTTTCATCCATCCCTACAGTAACCTGAGCAGCCCTCAATGGAAAGATGAATGGAAAAGTGTCGGCAAGGGAAAAAGCGGTCTGTGAATACACAGAGCATGCCTGACATTTAAGTTGGGCCACAGTGACTTGTTTCAGCTACATTTGTGTTTAATCATTTGCAGGTGCTGCTAAGGCTCCATGTTGTCCAGGCTGTCAAACCTCCTGCTTCCCATCCCAGTTCCCTGCAGAAACCCTGGAGCTGTTTGAAAACTTCCAGTGTTTCAACCACACTCTTGGAGGAATGAAGGGCTTTTAAAAGACATAAATCTCTGCCAGACCTGGCCTCAGTATTTATGGAGCTTCCTCAGCTTTGTCAGAAGCAGCTGGTACATCCTCTGGGGTGATTTGTGGGGCAGACAGGACCCTGGCTGTCAACAGACCTCCCCATGGCTGTGTGTTGACATGACCCTGTAGGGGAGCTGCCTCACCTCCTCCCAATCTCGAGGGCTGTTTACAAAAAACCCCCATGTATATATATGCTCCTTTAAATATATATGAAATACATAAAAATATATATAAAGTACAAAATAAATGTATTTTCTGATTGCAGCATGAAAATGTCTGACTCGCTGCTTTGCTTGGCATTGCTGGTGCCAGCCCAGGAGGCAGGGCTCGGGGTGCAGAGAGGCTCCTGGAGCCACTGGGAGGGCTGGAGCAGGTCTCAGGTGATCCAGAAGGGATCTACAGGTGACAACGAGCCAAGTGACCCACAGAGGCTGCCTATTCCCTTCACCCTGGTAATTAGCACAAGCTATCAGCTACAGGCTGTGCTTTGACACAGAGTTCAGTCTGAGCCCAAACGCTGACCAAGCACTGGAGAAGATGCTACAGAGAAACACAAATTGTGATCTCTATGGCCATTCCATTCATAACCCTTTGAGAAGAAGGATTAGTCCCACACTGGAGCCTCTCAACCCTCTCTGTTTCCTGAGGTTTAATGAAGAACTCAGGTCAGTATTTCTCCACTGGGAGACACTCCGGCTAAAAAGTGCTTGAGCGTCTTGTCACAAAACACATGGAAACAGAAGAAAATATCACATTTCCTCCACGCATCTCCTCGGTCTGCCTACTGGAGAGCTCAGCACGCCAGCTTCTCTCACCTGCTATGTTGTTTTGCAGGCTGCACAGAAGGTGAAGACAACCTGAGAGAACTTACAGAGACATTAAATAGGCTCAGCGCTCCACTCCCCCGCCCACGAGCACCTGTGGAACCAAGGTGGATTGGGGCTGAACCCGCAGAGGTGTGAGGTGGAGGCAGATCTGGTGTCCAAGTGGAGCCCCAGGAGAGGGACCAGACGGCTGTGGAGATGCTGAGAGTGCCCTGACATGCTGACAAGCCCTCCCTCCCCTGGCCCTCCCCTGATTTTTTGGTATTAATTTCTTCCTTCCAGAGCCTAAACAGCTGTAGTTCATGGGAATTTTAGTATTATTGCTAGAACACAAATACATGAGCCACACTTTCTCCCATCCAAGCCCAAACATTACCAGAAGCTCACCTTCAGCCCCTCTTATGCCCATCCTGGGGCATCCCCTTGCATCTGATAGGTTTTTCCAGTTATGATTCAGCCTGGGATGGCTTCCCCTAGGGAAATTTTCCTTGCTCTCCCCATGGCTGGGAAGAAGGTGTCCCAGGGCAGGGATGTGGCGGCAGAGTTGATTTGGTTTTGGCCGTCTTTAAGTGCAGGACAAAGCCATCAGCAACTGCCCCTTTTCTACCAGGCTTGGCATTTTGCCCCCACTAAAACTTTGCACATAGTGGGGGGTTCCCTTATGGCAAATATCAAGAGAAAATAACATAGAAGAAGACAAATTTTAAGATAAATTGAAGAAAACTACCAAGATTTCAATGCCAATGTACAACAGGGCTCAAATCTCACCAACTTCTCCTTCCCCAGCAAGGGTGGGAGATGCTAAAGCCATTTCTGAAGGATGCTACTCCACTTCTGTAATATCCTCTTTACCTTTGTGTGACTTGTTCTGCATGGGAGGATTCCATTAGAATTACTGAGAAGAACCTGTGGGTTGCCCTTGAATTTATCATTGCGCTGCTTCAGCCCTTGAGGAGGAACTCTCCTTAGAACTAGATACTTTCTCCTGCAGTTTCAGCCTTTCCACTGCACTCAGCAGTATTTTGGCCTGGAGAAGGGAAGGGGATTGGTTCATCTTCTAATATCTCTGGTTTTTTCAGCTAAAATATTTTCAAGCCCAGACAGAACTGCTCCACCTCTGCCAGCCATAGTTGTAAAAAAAAGAGAAAGAATAAGGAAAACATATTTTAGTAGTTCGGGGTTTTTTTCTTTCGTCCCTCTTTTCTTTTATTTGTATTAATACTTGTCCTTTCAGGCAGTTTTCTCTTGTCTGATAGCCAGCCCCCAGGTGGCTAAACAGGCTTTCTTTTTCTGCACAGAAATCACTTTTGCCTCCTCACAGCTGCTCTCCAAGACCTGATAACTCTCTGGGATACTGTTGTAATCCCTCGTAGCAGCAGGGTATGATTTCCCAGACAGATGATTAAGTGCTAT
Source organism: Ploceus nigricollis (assembly GCA_013399945.1). Lineage (NCBI taxonomy): Eukaryota > Metazoa > Chordata > Aves > Passeriformes > Ploceidae > Ploceus > Ploceus nigricollis. Next base: position 463,330 of record VXBC01009483.1, on the reverse strand, counting down.
TAATGCCGAGGAGGAGGAAGGCAGTGCTGTCCAAGGCACGGCTCCTTATTTCCAATGCCACATCCCTGAGTTTGGATGTGATGGGGCTGGTGCAAGATATGCTGCTTATCCCTAGGGATAACCTAGGGATGCCTCTAGGGATGTCTCAAGCCTCTGCCAGCACAAAATGAACAGCAGAAAGCTCGCCCACGTGAGGACAGACTCACCACAACCTGTCCGTGTTTCCCCTGCAAGTCCCAAACATGGACCATACTCAGGCCAAAGTGCTCCTGCATGAAGTTCTGCTGCTCCCCATCAGCTGAAAGTGAAAATACATTCCAAGAAACCACAGCTGATGTGACCCCACAGAGCAGCAGGAGACCATGGTCAGACAAAACAGGTGCAGGTGCAGGGGAACCCGGGTGCCACATCTGATGGGACAGGTGGCCTCAATCACCACAGCCCTACCTGGAGAAGAAAGTCAAAGAGGGCCAGGCGGCTCCACTCGCTGCGTGGGATGCTGGAGCAGGGAGCATCCCTGGCCAACAGCATCGGTCTGTGGGGCTGCAGCATCTCCTGGTACTGCAGCCATCCCAGGGCACAGGAGTTCTGGTCATTGTTGGCATCCTCCAGGTGCTGGAGGTCAGGAGCCCACCAGATGACGGGGCGCAGGGTGCCGTCGGTGTAGCTGTAGGGCAGGAGGCGGCTGGTGAAGCGCCGGGCCACGGCGGGCAGGCTGCGGTTCAGCCCCAGCACCCTGTCCAGGTGGAAGGCCAGCACCTCGTACAGGTCCCCGGGGCGCTTGATGAGCCCACAGCGCCCATCCTGGCAGTCTCCTTCTGGCCTGGCTGCCAAGACTTCCCCCTCGGCATCTCCCTTGGCATCCCCCACGGCACGCAGCCTCACTCGCATGATTTGCCCGTGGGCAGGGACACGGGTTTTGGAGACCACCTGCCCGCTGGACAGCAGCCACATCTTCTGGAGGTCGTCAGCAGAGAGCCAAGGGGGAGTGTCCCTCTCCAGCCCCCGCCGCCTCCTGCTCCGGCCAGGGACCTGCTCCTGCTGCAGGTGAGTGCGGGGCACGGGGAGCCTTCTTCTGTAGGCTTGTCCTCCAGACTGGGGGGCAGCCACCTCCCTCGGGGGCCCTGCGGGGGACGAGGCCGGCAGCGGGAGCAGGGAGTGGTCCGGTGGTGGGGGCAGGTGGATGAGAGCCAGCAGGGCCAAGGCCAGCAGCACCCCGACAGCTGCTGGGGCTGGGGGCTTCATCCCCGTCCTTCGCCATGGTCGCTGGGCCTGCGGAGACAGAAGGGTGGAGTGATGCTGGAGTGATACTGCAGGCAGAGCCCTCGGAAGGGTTTGCTTCAGAGAAGCAGCCCCTCTGCTTGTGTGATCCCTGCAAGAGGTATTCCACTGTGGCAGGAGGGTTATGGCTGGTGCCATGATTTGTGCCAGAAATTAGCTGCAGTCCCTTCAGAAACAAATCAGAGCAAGGGCTCGTTCCCCACCCAGAGGTTACCATATCTGCAGCACTGAGGTACAGGATGAACTTATGGGCAATGAATTTTTCATGGTCAAATATTTATCTTTAAAGACTCAAGAAATGAAAAAAAACCAAAAAAACAAAAAAACAAAAAAAACAAAGACCAAACCAGAGCAAATTCCTATCTAGATGTGAACACTTTCCAGTTCCTAAGAGGTTTTATTTTTCAGACCTTACTCTGGCCACCCTCACTGGTTCCTATTCTGGCTGCACACTGAACCCATAACTTGGATATCTCAATGTGTGCTGAGACAAGGCCTCTGGAGCTCTGCCCATCACGGTATCCAGCAAAAGCAAGGCAGCTCCAAGTGTCAGTAAGGACCTGTGACTGGCTATGTTTAAAAAAAAAAGGGTGCAAACTCCTGTCGGGCTGGAACACCTCTCTATGAAGACAGGCTGAGAGAACTGGGGTTATTCAGACTGGAGAAGAGAAGGCTCTGCGGAGAACTTACAGCACCTTCCTGTGCCTAAAGGGACCCACAAGAGAGCTGGAGAGGAATTTTTTACAAGGATGTGGAGTGACAGGACAAGGGAAAAGGACTTTAAACTGAAAGAGAGGTTTAGATTAGATATTAGGAAAAAATTCGTAGCTTGTGAGAGTGTTGAGGCATTGGAACAGGTTGCTCAGATAAGCTGTGGAGGCCCCACCCCTGGCAGATGGCAGACATTTTCCAAGCCAATCCAGTCCCTGGACCATGCTGTACCTATGCCTCACTCACTCAGGAATGGGCAGCCTCACACACTTGTGAGGGCAGCCTCACACACTTCAGGAGGCTGGAGGCACAAAAAGCACCTTGGCGCCGTTTCTCTGCTTTCAACAGGCATTTCCAAGCAGCTCAAACCCACATTGGAAGTCAAGGCGATGGTCAAGTGGATACATTTTTCTCCAATTATTTATTTTGGAAGCACAAGCATATCCATGGCAGACACAGCAGGACAATATATTGCCAAAGAAGGGATAAGAGACTGTTTATAAGAGAAAAAGCTTGAAAAAAAAGAGCTAAAAAGCTGTAGAGGTGAGAGCCAGCAGACAGAATTACTTCCAGAAAGCAGCTGGGGAAGCAAAAGCATTTCCAGCTGTGGGGCTTTTAGGACCACAGGCTCCCACTGACCACAGGGACCCATCACCAGCACAACTCCTGCCCCATGAGCAGCTGCCCCAGGCAACCCCAGTGCATGAGCTTATGAGCTGACATGGCACTATCCTAGAATCCATCAGGTTTCATGTCCTCAGCTTGGGGAGACTGCTTCAGAGAGCCCCCCGGTGAGGAGCCACACCCCTTGCAAAGACACTACATCAGCTGAGGTGGGTAAGAGGAGCCACCGACTCGCTGGCCTCAGCCATAGGGGGTGTTCCTTCCATGCCTCCCTTTCAAGGACTGAGCAGATTTAATGCAGTTTATAAGAGCTATTGATGGTGCACTTGGAGTGATTCAGCTTTATAGCTCTCACTTAATTGCTTCTCTCCCAGAAACACAATGTAGTGCAGCAAAATGTATCTGCTGGGCCGAATGTTTTTTTTCAGACAGGGTTTACACCAGCCTCTGCCAGGAACCAGGGGCTGCCTGGTACAGGTCTTTGGGACCTGCCAGGGGACCTCTGTTTTATCTCTTCCCAGAGTGGAAAGGACCTAATCCAGGGTGAGACTGTTCAGAGAGGGATGTCCTGTCCTAGATCACCAGCAGGGTTATTCAAGGCTTGGCATTAACTGTCCCGGGCATCAAACTACATGGTTAAATCATTGTCTTAGGTGCCTCTCTGGGGAGGGGATGAGCGTGAGCACCCCTAAGCACCCTGAGGGACAGCAGGACTTCTGTCAAGAGGCTGGTTGTGATCCCAGCTCTCTCCCACTTGGATAGGATAATGATTTGCTGTGGAACCACAGCCAACACCAAGTGACACAGGGAACACCCAAGCTCAGCTACTCAAAACCTTCATGCCCCGGATTTCAAGCAAATTCTGCAGAGCGCAGACACACATTCTTTCCCAAACACCTGCAATCCACATCTGGCCTCCTCAGCAAGAGTTATGGGGAGGTGCAATGTCTAAATCCTAGTTTAACCACAGTAAAATAACTCTGTGGCATATAAAGGGCTGATCCTGGTATCCTGATACCCACACTCCTTTCGAATCATCACTGTAAGTGCCTCACAATCTGTTCCTCTGGCCTCAAAGTGTGCTGAATTAACAGCAGTGATATCTATGGAATCAATCCCAAAGGATAGGGCTAACTGTAAATCTCAGTATTCCCATCTGCATTGAGCCAAGTCCCTTCCCAATCTGTGCTTTCTTGGGCATGTTTTCCCAGCACCTCTCCTGTCCCACCCTTATGGAGAAACACAGCCCATCCCGCTCTCACCAAAAACCCCCATAACCCTTTTCTTCAGCACAGAGGATTTTCAGGGTGATTGTTTTTGTTATCCAGCTGATAATAACCCTCTGGTTGCTTATACCATTTCTGGGTATTTAAAAAGCCTGTCTGCCAAAACTTCCAGTATCCTGGAGTGCATGTGGGAGCCACATGGAGAACTTTCAAAGCACTGCAGGAAAAATCCTTTTTAACCCACAGCCAGAGAACAGAGTATGCCAAATGGATGGCAACGATTGCTGGGTTTTTAATGTCAAGTCAGTTTACAGTCCAAGTGGTTAAGGAATCATTATTGTCCAAACCCACTTTGTCTTCCCAGTCAGTGAGCTTGGGTTTGGGCATCACAAGTTAAAGCCCCATTTCTTTCCCACCCTAAACTCAAAACCCTGGGCTGTGAAGTTGGGCAAGGGCCAGTGCAGGCTCCCTTCCCCAGCACCATCAGGGTTTCCCTGCCACATCAACAACAAAAAGAAACAAAAAAGGTGCAAGTACAGTCTCTGTGTTATTTCTGGTGGTTGATATTGCAAATTTAATAATAACCTAGGTGATAAAGCATTGCAGAAATAATACTGTATTTACAAGCCCTGGGTAAATACTTTTCCAAAGAGTCTTTCTCTGAGCCCGTGCTGTAAAAAAATGCTGCAGTTTAAGCTGTGGCTTTGATTCAGCCTGAAATGCAAACCATACGTACAGCTCTGCTTTGCCAGGCTGACATACTGACAGTACAGCATGTCTTTGCCAGAAATTAGGTCCTTTTCCCAGCAGGCAAAATCCATAAAAAGGCTTAGAGAGGTACTACTTGTTCTAGGATGCCAATAAGTAAATAATATATATTCTCACTCATCAGAGGGACATACAGCATAGCCCAGGCTCTAAAGGCACAGTGGAGAGCTGTGTAGCTTTAATGCTAGGAGATAAAACTTTCTAAGTCTAGTTGGGGGTGAGGTGGGGGAGGGTTATCCTTGACATTGTATTCCCAGGATGCTTGAACCTTGGCAGAATTTGAAGCAGAGAAGTCTGTTTTCAATTTCTTTTCAAAGTGCATCAAATTGGCTTTGTCGAGCTTGAAAGAAAAGAAAAACAAACCCCAAACTTCATTATCCAAGAATGTAAGAAACAGCCCTGAGACTAGAAAGATGCCACGGAAATACGTGGCTGTTGAAAACTGGATGGATTCCTGCTTTCCTCTGGCACTCAAAAGAGTCCTCCTGCCCTTGCACTGGCACTGCAAGATGCCTTCGGCAGTAAATCCCACTGTCCCAAAGAGGTGCCCAAAGGAGCCAGGATGGCTCAGCCACGGCCACATCACTCTTGGCCACCTGCCTGCCCTAGACTCCCAAGCTCAGAGGACTTTGCCAAAGGCAACCTGCCGATGAGCAGGTTAAAGGCAGGCCTGTGCATGTATCTGGGTGCACACTGAGCGGGGTGCACTCTGCACAGAGGGTGCAACATACAGGGCTCTGCTCACCCTCTCAGCTCCGCGCCCGCTGCCCGCCCAATGAACCGCAAAACTGCCTGGGCAGCAGGAGGTGCAGCCTGCCGTGACCAATTTTAACAAAGACTGCTTGAAAAACAAGTGGGAAACCTCCTCTGCCTGCCCCCCACCTCTGGGAATGTCTCCAGAGCCTTGCAACCACACATGGTGCTCGCAGCAGCTCCCGGTGCAATGGGAGAGCGGGCACGTCAATCAGATCCAGGACTGGATCAGCCTCTTCCTGTTCATATTGTGCAGGCAGTTTTCTTGGTTTGTTAAGGGCATGGCATGTGGGTTGGAGACCTATAACCATGCAAAGGACATAGAAGGAGACAAAACCTCATCATCCCGGAGTGACTCCGCGCAAGTCCAAGCAGAAGGAAATGCTTGGCAGCATCCGTCGCCCATCATTCAAGTGCATAAATGCCTCCCTATATTATCCTGCTCAGGGAAGACAGATGGCTGGCAGAGTGGGAAATTAAAAACAGCTATTAAATGATGATTGCCAGTCCCAAAGGTAGCTCTGGCTCAGAGTGGCTCCCCAGGAGGGCAGGTCTGCTGTGCTCCCCCAGCACATGGGGACAGCTCCACCAACACTCGCCTGCACCCACATTGCCATGGGGCATGAAGAATAAGACAGCTCTTCATCTGGCCTCATGATCCATCAAAGGGGCTGCAATTCCTAGCAGACCCACACTAGCTTTGTGTCTGGGTTTTTTCCCCTCAAGAATGCCCTTCCAGAGGGGAGAACCATGACCCCACTACATTTCGGCACTCTGCAGACACCCTGAAGACCATCCTGCTTGGCTCCAGGACAGGGATGTGGCAGGTAGGCCATGCCCATCTGCTCAAGGTGCTCCTCCAGCTCCAATTCCACACAAGTGGCTTGGGAAGCTCAAGCCAGGCAATGAGAATGTGGGAAAGGGGACTGCTCCCATAAAGCCTATGAAACAGAGTCACAGCAAACATTGGGTCAGCTGAAGCTGGAGAGATGGAAACGTGACACATCACCACATGGTGCTGGGTCCTTCCCTGCAGAGTCAGCAAAGTCCTCAGAGCTGACACACAAACCTCCCCACAAACACGTCCAAAACCAAAACAGAAAATAACCAAGTTAAATTGCTTGGGATGAAACCTTAAAACATGCTTTACTTTGCTAAATTTTGGATAGTCTGCAAAGTTTCTGGGATCATTTATAGCCTAAGTGCAAGACAAGCATGCTTTGCACTAGCAGAGGGCAGCACTCTGGCAGCAGCATAAACGGATCAAACAGCGTTGGCCCTGTTCAGTCTGAGCACTGACTTCAAAGGGATGGTGCCAACACCCCACCTTTAACTTCTCAAATAATGTTGCCTTCACAGTTCTTCCCGGTTATCACTACGGCCTTGGGGCAGCAAATTACAAAAACCTGGAAACCTTCAAGCTCCACAGCCTCTCTCTAGAAATAACCTGGTGTGTCCTTGGCTCCAGGCCCTGCATCAGCCCCTTGAGCTTTTTGCTTCCCAGGGATGAAATGTCCTGTTTCTTGCTCTAGAGTGACTATTTCCAGTTTTGGGGAGGCTCCTTGCCCTGGAGGTTCTTCTCTGCACAGCCATAGGCTAAGCACAGCTCCTTCTCATACATCCATCATCCAAAGAACCATTTCGAACAAAATCTGCATCCATAGCTGCAAACTGCTCTGTTAAACAGTGCTATTCCCATTGCAGCTGTCTGCTCCCAGCTGAGTTATGTGCCAAAGAAGTATAGCAGAAACACAGGCTTGTAAACTCCTTGCCCTCTCCAGGAGTAGCTTACAAGAGTGGCAAGACTCCCAGCAACCCAAATGTCCTGTTCAGTATCTCTGAAGAAGGAAGACCTGGAGCAGGAGACAGAGGACACACCTTGAAGGAAACAGATGGCCAGCACCTGGCTGGAGGACACCACACCATGGGGTGCAGCTGATGCACTCAAGGTCAGGGCTGTTGCTTGGGGGAACCCAGAGGGGACACAAACCTTGTCCTGCACCTGGTGTGGACTAAAGCCCTGCAGGGTACCGGCAGGGACTTGCTTGTCCTGTGATGACACTGTCCTTACCCCAAAATCATGTGATTTTCACTGAGCAAAAGGAAATATTCATAATTCTCCTCACTCCCACTGTGTAAATCTCAGCTTGCAGACAGTTAATTCTCTGCTCTGTGTGGGATGGACAGGGAGTTTTTCATCCTGGTGCTATGTACAGTGCAGCTCAGGACCACTCTGGTTTAATCCCAGAAGTCAACACAAAGCACCACAAAAATAAACAGTCTCCAGGATGCCACACTTCTTCTGCTTAAAATAAGCAAACTAAAAGCTTTCAGATGCCTTATCTTTCTCCTATTTAAGTTCAGAGTCAGGGCTTTTACTGCAGACTCTTGCACTTAGCTGGATCTTCTACTTCTTGGAGACACATCTCCCAGGAGATTGATGGAAGTCTTTCAGAACACATCACTGAGATGCACAGGTTTGCTGTCATTTGCATGTGCAAATATCTCCCTTACTTTTCACCACTAAAAGGTGATATCAACCAAATCATCCAGATCACAGAGAACCTGAAACAGCAGCCCGTGTTCACAGGGGACAGTGAGGACCTGGGCAGCCCTGAATGCACGACTGTCCTGCTATCCTCAGGGGACAAGGGAGGTCCTCCTCATCTTCCCTTCTCTCCCTCTGCTCATTCCTCTAACTCTCACACTTACATGAGAGCAGCACAACCTAGAAATTCCTGGCAGGGACGTCAAGGAGGGAAAGCAGCACTTTTGGGAGGCTGTTGCTCCCTCACTCCACCACTGCCGTGCAGGCTCCTGCCAGGTTTCCCTTCTCCCCCTCCCCTCGTCCCAGTTTCCTGGCCAGCCTGTTGCACTCAGCTCCGTAAGTTTTCAGAGAAGCTTTCCCATCTGCTTGCTGAACCAGCAAGTAGGGGGCCCCTTCCCCAGTGAAACAGATGTGGCTTGCCTTTGTGCAACATCTGCGCCTCATGCCCTGCTCATTTTGAACAGTCTTGCCTTTGTTTCTGAGGGGTTGTACGGGGGATGCTTTGGAGGAGGGCAGCAGCCTGTGGCCCTGAAGGGCTGGACTCCTTCCCTTCAAGTCCCACACACAAACTGCCTCCAACCCTGAGTTACTTCTGGGGAAGAAAAATATGCTTTGTTCCTGTGGCATTCTGGAACTGAGAGTCCTGCTCCTCAGCAGGTTCCAGCCACAGACCATAGCTTAGGAGCTGACTCCTTTGGGATGTCCAAACCTAGGGATGTAAGAACTGGAGCCATGGACTCCCTTCCTCACAACTCCCCTCACCCCGGTAGCTTCTCTTGCTGCACCTCTGAGCTGCTCACCAGCTCTGGTTTGGCATCCCCAGAGGGGCTGTGCTGCTGCAGCTCCTCCACACATAACAGAGGAAAAGAGCAGAGGTGCTGGAAAGCCATGTCCCTCTTGCAATGTGTTCTGGGCTGTATTTAATATGGGGAGGAATACATTACAATAATATCACATTTTATTTCCTCCTGCTCATGATGAGTTTGCCAATCCTGCTTGTGAATGCCTGGAATGCTGCTAAAACTCTCACACATTTTGGCATTTGGTTCGGTTTTATTTATTTTATCGGGGTCATGTTTTTTCTATATTTTGGGGGGGAGGGATTTTGATCCACTTATTTTCAGTTTTCTTTTCTAACTGGCGAACCAGCACCAGGGAACAGGAATGCTTGCTTGGTGCCCAGTGGGGGCTCACAAAAGCCTCTTTGGGGTGTTGGCAAGGAGTAGCACTGGATTCCCTTGTTGGAGTTTCAGTGGAGGTTGCCCAAGTCAGACAGTTGGGTTTCCCTGAGCTGACTGTCAGGTTTTTCCTTCCTGGAGAGCAGAAAAGTGCATTCGTGGGATTCCAAAGGGGAGGGAGAAGGAGGAGGACAGCGGGGCCTTTCAGCCCTGTGGGCTTTCTTCAAAACAGAATTGTTCATACCAGCCCCAGCCTCAGCTGCAGAAAGGCAACCCTATTTTCCTCCTGTTAAGCCATTACATCTAAAAGAGAAAAAAAGGGGAAGAAAACTGCTTGCCACTTGGCTCTGAGTGCTGCCTGTGTCCCACAAACCCCATCCTGGGCAAAGCCTGCTGGCAAACACCCCCCAGCCTGCTTCTTCTCCTAGCAAAATCCATGGGGTCAGCAAGCAGAGCAAACGTGGTATGAGCATTGGTGCAGCCAGGCTCACAGAAAAGGGGCTTTTCCTTCTGGGCAAGGCAAGTAGCTGCAGGTGGACTGGAGTTACTGGCCATTGGAAGAGAAGGGGTAATTGAGGCATTTGGAATCTATGCTAGAGGATTAACACAGTGTAATCAGCCCCTCCTATTTAGAGTGCCTCATACTAGGCAAACAACATCAGCTGGAAACTACTCTCTGGCAGATTCTGAAGCCAGAAGAAAGAAGATGTTTCTGTAATTCAGTCATCCCCCAGCACTCTCTGCTGAGGCAGGTCGGGCATGTGCGGCAGCCGGATCCAACAAGGAGCCGGCTGCAAGCGTGCTCTCCATACCAACACAGGAGCTCACAGCTGGCATCCCTCTGGCTTTCTGCAAGGGGGCACCCTCCTGGTGATTTTGAAAGGAGTCAAAAATCATCTCGAGCATTTTGTTTGGGGTTTTGCTGCAAATGAAGCAACAAGATGAAAAGCTGGGGGCATAGCCTGGATTTATTCCTCATGACCACCGCTGCCCTGCCTACAGGTGCCCAGAGCAAACCCAGGTTATAGGCAAAATCAAAGCAGTCAATGCAGGAGCTCACAAAGAGGAAAGGACTGCAGAAGCAGACCTTCCTTTGCCAAAGCAAAATGGAAATCCTGGCAAAAAGTATACCCCACTCTCACATGGGAGACCACACTAGGTACCTGGCTCAGGCTGTACAGGCTTCGAGAGGCTTCTCAGTGAAGGCTTGTACAGAAGAATGTTACTACAGACAAAAGGCTGGTATGGGGAGAGTTGCCTTGCTTTTCCCTTTGACGGGGAGGCGTTATCTCCAAACCCAAAATGGGTGACATGAGCCCCAGTCTTGTAATTTTTTCCTGCTGCTGAAGTTCATTAATTAAGAAACCCAAAGCAGCCTATGCAAACTGTAGGGTGGAAAGCATAAAGCATGACACCAGTGTTCCCTGTACACAAACACACACACTCCAGTGAAGGCTGGCACAGCAACATTGTCCCCAGAGATGCTCAGAGTCATCAGCACTCTCTCGAGGACATGAAAATGCTTCAGTGACACAAATTACCAGCTTCTGGCAGCACCACCAAGCATCCCCTCAGCTCATCCATCACAGGTTTGCAATCCCTGCCCAACACAAGCTTGGCAAGGGCTGAGGTGGTGAAGCAGGGACAGAGCTCCCCGCCTCAGTGCAAACTCCCTGGCATGACACTCCTCTGTCCCCTGGTGGGGCAGGGGTAGTGGGACATGGGGGATCATCCCAGCTCAGTTGATGTGTGCTTGCTCAGATGGGTCTGCCGAGGGATGTTCCAAACTGGAGCACTAAAACTAGATGACATGAAAAACCACCCTAAGGTTTGGAGCACGCTACAGATGTGGATAAACCTTCTGATGCTGGGGAAGCACAACATTTCTTGGGAGGGACGTGAAGTTCTCCCTTGCCAAATTGGCCAATTTTGTGGCTTTTTGATGAAAGTGCTGTGCTTTGTCAGGACCAAACAGAAAGCACAGAGCGGCTCGTCGTGATCTCTATCTGCACTTGGCTGCCTGCAGCCCACGCTGCTCTCCTGCCTGAAGCAGTGCCACCTGGCCACTTAAAAGAGGTGGGTTTTGGCTGAGGGAGTGTAATCACCTCCCTGGCTGACAGCAGTGCTTTAGCCACAGCAGCCCCAGGAACTGCCCTCAGGGGCATCCTGACAATCTGCTCTGCCCATCCCTAGTGAATTCCTACAATCTGCTCGGTCCATCCTAATGCTTTTAAGGACCGAGAAGTGCTGTAGCAGTTCCCTGCCTTGCTTTGCTCACCCGGCTCTGCCCCTCCGAGTGGTCCGGCACAAGAGACATCCAGGATACGCCGTTGTACCTCACATCCCGTGGGGCAAACCCAGCTTTGCTTCCCACTACCAGCTCAGCAAGAAATCCCCCAAATCCTACCATGTCTCGCAGCAGCAGCAGCAGCCGATGCGCTCCTCCTCATGAGCTTCACCGCCTCTGGGCGACACGGCACACGGTCACCTCCTGAGTCGGGTGTCGGCCGCCTGTGGCACTTCCATACGACACCAGGAACCCACACAGAATATACAAAAAAAATTTTTTTAGACAGCAGGTAAAAAAAAAAAGTTTCCAGCAACTAATCAGCCCGCTTCCTCTCCCCAGGCCATCAGTCACAGCCGGGGGCTGTCACCCAGGGGTGCCCCTCCGGGCTGCCCACAGTCCCTGCTGCCCAGCCCCGCGCTGTAGGGGCTGCTGGGCTCCTGTCACCACACGCCTCCGCTTCCCCCTGGGCGGGAGGACACCCTTCAAACTTCAGCTGCGAGTTTTCAAACTCTGCCTCATCCCAGACCCACCTCCCTGTGGGGAGGGGAGTGGAGAGGCTGGGAAGGGGGGAACAGGCATTTGAAAAGTCTCTTTTTCACAATAAAAGCCCTTCTTGCTGCTTTTTTGCTGGCTTTTTTTTTCAATACCAAGGGCAAATTTGAGCCAGAAGGAGATGAAGACACACGTGCTCCTCCCAAGCCCGTTTGTTCCCAGTGCCTCCAGTGCCAGCCAGCTAGAGCCCAGGGGCCACAGAGACCCCAAAGCCAGGAAAACAAACCAGAGGTCTGCACATGAGTGCCCAAGAAAATGCTCTTTGCAGGTCTTTTTTAGCATTTCTTTGCCTTTCAGTAATGGTCCAGCAAAAAGCTGTGCCACATCAGTGCCTGGAGTGGACACAGACCTGGGAGAAGATTTCTTATCTGCCTAAAAGGCATTAATGCAATAAAACCATTTTCAGGGTGCTCAGGCACCTGTTCTTCTGGGGCACCCAGTGCCTGCAGGCAGCCAGGAGAGGGGCTCAGGGGAAGAGGACCCTCAGCACACCCAGCAGTGCAGACTGCAGCTTGCGGAGCCCTGCCGTGCCCATTGCAGCTCCCCCACCCAGCACCTGGGGTAGGGTGAATCCTGGGTGCCATTTCCTCAGGCCTCTGGGAGAAGAGGCTCTGGAGGCGTTGCTGTAGAAAGCAGCGTGTTTCAGGAGCCCTCCATGGCCAGGCAGGATACACAGGCAGCTGCCAGGCTGCAAAGCATTTCTTTTTCATATAACTTTCCCCTTCCAGCTCTGGGCTGTGGCCAAGCAAAACCCATCAGTGCCTCACCATGGCAGGTGACACTGCCAACTGCTCCAGCCCCTCACCAGCTTCATCCCCAGCCAGCCCTGCCTGGGGACAGGAGGAAACCTTCTGTCTCAGGCGTGGGGGCTTTCCAGCTCCCTGACACGTGCAACTACTTCCTCCAGGAAACCATAAAACAAACCAGATTGATCAGCATTGTTCTTTACTGATATTTGTGTTTTTAAAAAAATCTGATGAAGCCACAGTACAGGTTGTTGTGAGCTATAATGAAGATATGGTGGTCTAAAAAGACAGGAGGATGAGGCTGAGGGGAGCTGGGCCAAGTCACTTGACCAAGGCAGCAAGGAAGGTTCCTGGCAGACCCAGGAGGAGGCTCCCGTGTCCCCAAGCCCCATTCTAGCTCACAGACCATGCACAGTCCACACTGACATTTCACAAGGTGGTGCAACTCCGTGGTGTAAACAATTATGCCAACCCAGTGCTCTTGCCCAGCGTGCTCTTGTGCCAGTCCCAGTGCCCCAGGGCCTTCATGCCCTCTTGGTTCACTGAGTGCATCTTATTTTAATACGGTACATCTCCCTACCCCTTCCACTGCTACTCAAAACTATAGCTAAGAAAAGAAGTGGTTTGAAGGTTACACAACAAAGCAGTGTGCCTGCTTTTGGCTTCAGCACACCCCACCCCATACCATCCTTGGGCATGAGGAAGGGGTGCAGAAACCAAGCCCTGCATCCCCTCCTTACTGTCACCACCAACCTCATTGACCCCCGCCCTTCCTGGACACCGCAGCGTTGAATATCCTGAAACCCTTCCCCTGAGGCCAGTTCCCTGGGGGCAGATAATAACCTAATACTTCTAATACAATTAGCAATATGAAGTAATTAGCAATAACCTACTATTGGCCTTGGCACCCAGATGGCCTGTCCGAAGACAGAGCAAGTGCCAGGGAAGGGATCTGCAGGGCTCCAGAGGCTGAACCCTGTGCATCACAACTTGTCGGTGGCACCTCATTTCAGAAGCGTTTGCTTTCATCTCCCTTTCTTAATTTTGAAATGATTCAATTTATATGCAATTTTCTGTCAAAATGATTCCTGTCAGTGCGGCGGCACCGCAAACCTTGAGTGACAGGCCGAGCGCTCCGGCTGGTCTCTCTGGATTGCCTCTCCCTACAAATAACCCTTTAAAATGCACGCCTGACAGCTGAGGAATTTGACATCAGAAACAGGCTTGGATGGCTGCTGTAGCAGACAGACTTAAGTGTTCAGTGGCCAAACCAGTAAGGTAAATCTAGTGGGCCTTGAAACAAACATTATGATATTTCAAAAAATTTATTTCCCCCCTCCTTCCCCTGCTTTTTAATGACATTCAGCGTGCAAAAATCGGATTTAAAAAGAAGACCTAAGAAGGAACTGCATTGTAAACCACCTTTCTGAGGAGGACTCCCCAAATCCATAGGACTGTGACTACCTTGTACCTGAGCTGGGTAGTCCTAAGCCCACCAGCACAACCCCAGATCCCATAAGTAGCATCCCTGCTACTGCATTCTGGAAAATTAGTGAATACATGAACAGTGGAAGTTGCTTTTCTTGTCTTCTTTTTCTTTTCTATCCCTTGACCACCTCTCCTCGCATTCTCACAGACATTCCTACTCACCCACACAGAGATTTCCCTGACATTTCCCTGACTTTAGCTGAGACCAATCCTTCAATCAGACAGACACCACCTCTGCAGGATGAGAGACAATCCTGGCTCCAAGAAACCCCCAAGAGATGTAGGCAGCAAAGGGAGATGGAGGAGAGCAGGGAGGTAGGACTGCACCCAGCTTGCAGACAAAATGTGAGGCTCCAAAATAACCACATCTCTCACCAGGTGCTTAGGCCAGCTGACTTACAATTTCCAGTACCAAAGGTCTCCCAAGCCTGATTCCTCTCACCTTGTACTTAGGCAGGAGGAAAAGCTGTTCTGTCCACATTGCAAGGCACAAGACAGCAGTGTGGGGGGCTCCGTTTGCTGGTATCTCCTGGCAGATCCAGCTTAGCCAGGAGCAAGTACTTTGAAACAGGAGAGCTGAGACCTTTCCCTAGGGTTCTCTGAGCAGGCCAAAATCCAAGGAAATCAATGGACAGCAAAGAAGGCCGTGGGTGCTGTTGCACCCACAGCAGGTCCCACAAATGACTCCACTGTAGGCACTAGAAAACCTTCAGGTATAACCCTGACTCCATTTCATAGACCCTGACTTGCCTTTCCACTTGCTTGTCCTCATAAAGAAATGCCTGCTGCAGAAGGATGAAAATAGGCTGATTTTTTTATTCTTTCCCAGAAATATTTTTTCTTTCCCTTTCTGTACCAGTGGACCTGCATTCATTTCTCCCTTGGGAACTAAAGACAGGCAGTGGAAAGGGGACAGATTTCAAGAGCTGTCAAGAAACAGAAAGCTATTCTGCCTCTCAGAAAGTAAAGCTGAAGGGTTTTTTCTTCCTTTTAGAAAAGTGTGAGGCTCTAATGGGTTTGAGGGTCTATGAATATGACTTTTTGCATCTGCCAAGATAATTATGAGCTTGAATGAATTTCTGAGACCGAAACCCTGCCCAGATAAATCATACCTATCAAGCACTGATTAAAAACAAGCCATTCAGAAAGCCTTCAAATTTATCTTCCCACCCCACTGTCTCCTGTATCTGTTGGCAATGGGTCTCAATGCTTTACTAAGGAATTGTAGAAGAAACCCTGGTACTTCACCCTTTCTTTGCAGGAGGTGTGAAAGAGATGGGAAATTAAGGCAGTAGGGACCAAGCAGAATGAAGAGAGATTTGGGCTCAGACTAGGTCTGGCACTGGGACACAGAAGATGCTGAGAAGCAAGTAAGCTGCAAAACTGAGTTTTGCATCTGGTTTCAAAGCATGGCGTGCACCCATGACCCACTTCCCAAATCAGTATCGGTACAGGAGACAAGCAAGAGTCCCTAACTTAGAGGAAAACCTGAATGTGGGTGATTTCTTTCAGTTCACTGTGTGTGGGAACGACTCGTGCATCTCAGGTTTTCCTCATTGTTCACATGGAAATAAGACCACCCCAGTCATTTATGGAATGCACTGAATTTTCATAAATATGCTGAAGAAGCTGCACATCTCCAATGCAGTAATTAGAGTAAATTAATGCTGCTGGGATACCTTTATCACCGTTTGTCTGACTCAAGAGAAAAGGCAGAGAAGTCACATCCTGAAGGGAGAGTAATCCTTTATAAGCAGTGTTTAAGATGCCAGAGGAAACAATAACATCTGCAGAGGAACCGCATGTTCCCTGAGTGCACAGGCTTTATCCTTCCCACAAATACCTGTTGTATCCTCCTTGTTGTCATGACTCAAACACAAGCATATGGAGGAAGGGACAAAGAGTTATTAAGTCCTTCAGAGGTGATTACTCATTCCTCCAATTTAACATTTTAGATAAACAGTACAAACTCTGAATTGCTTGTCAGAACAGAGTATTGGTTTTACAGAACATGAGCTGAGTCAAACGAGTTAGGGTTGTCTCTTCATTTTTTAATTCCTAAGGGCTATTTTTAAAGCTCTCCCATGTTCAGCCAAAAAAAAAATCTTACCACCCATGTTCCGTGTCCAAGACATTTGCTGTGTTATTAGAGAAGGAACTGTCTCCTAGCCTGCTCCTCCAAGAAAAGCTGACCACTCTGCATCATCAAGGGTCTCAGCCTCCATCATCCTCCAGCTTTTGGAAACAATTGAACTTCAGCCCCATGTGAAACAGTCCAGCCGTGTTGTGGCCTCCCAAGTCCATGGGAGAGGGTGAATCTTCCAGGTGGCACAACATGGGTGCCAGGGCTCCATCCCACTGGGTTCCATTGCTCCCAGCAGCTGATGTAACAACTTGAACTTCAACACTGACTTTCTATCTGTATTTCACCCCAGACACCTCTATCCTCTTTGGTCTTCCTTCCCAAGGCAGGGATCCTCCTTTTTTACGCCTTTTCTTCTTCTCTCTTTCTCCTTTATAGATACAAACCCCAGCACTCCAATGAATGAAACACCTTATTTTTTGGACTGTCACCATGTAAATCAAGAGGTTCAGATCTCTATTATTTCCTATCCCACTAATCCTGCACCATCTGCAATCTTCACTAGCAAATAAATGCGTGTGTGTCTGTGTATCATTAACTTGATCACTGCTTGAAAATACAGGATGTTGGATGAAGAACAATTCCATCCCACCGCATAGAAAAGCTTTAGCACTGATGTCTCATTTTGAGATCTGTTGTTGAGACAGTTTCTCATCGAATATGTAAAGCAGTCCCGGTAAATTATACTGCTTGCAAAATAAAAAGGACACATGGTGCTGTGTCCATTGCTTTGGAGATGCCCAGATGTGCCCTGCCAGCACAGATGCCATGCCCTCCTTGGGAAGGTGATGAATTTGACCGACTTTAGCTGGCAATCATTGCACTCATAGCTCCTCACTTCTTCTTAGCCTAGCCATCCACTTGTGCTGATGCCTTGAGAGGCTACCTAGAACAGGGGCTGGACAGTGTTAAAGGAATAAAGGAGGTATTTATTAAAAAGACCTTCAGAGAACACACCTTGGGCAGTACGGGAGTGCGGCCGAGGCCAGGATGAATGATGGGTCACAAGTTTTCACTCTTTTATAAGCTTTCAGCCATTTACATATTTAGGTTAATTGTCCAATTACAACTTCAGGTTATGAAGTCACATTCTCCCAGTTTGCTCTCCTCAATTCGCCCTTGTTTATACTTTTTGGGCCTGAAGCTGCAACGGTGTCCTTGGTTCTCAGGCTGGAAAAGGATTGTTTTGTCCAACTGAACTGTGAAGAGAACTTGCTAACACTTTATATGAAGTTCAGAGTTATATACTAATGCAGTACAGAATCTGGATAATATGAAAGCTAAAACTTAAGGCATCAGTGGCCTTATGGAAGGTGGCCAGGAAAAGTCACTGGAAACTCTCTATCATTACAGAAAATATTCCTGGAGAGTTGCAAAGTTAGTGCACAAATTACTTGGGCTTAGAGGGGCTAAGAGTTAGTATTAGGGGTTCAGAGAGCTTCATGGCTGATTCCCTTGGCCTCCTGAGCAGGAGCTGTCCAAGCTCATCTTACTGTGGAGGTGCTTGGGGAGAGAAAAGGAGGTGTGATGGGGCTCTGCAGGGAGCAGCTCAGCTCGTCCTTGCCTGCTCTGGCACCTCACAGACAGGGCCAGGATGAACACAGGTTCTCCTGCACCATCCAGAGCTCCCTGCATGGCTTAAAACTGTAGGCAGCTTCCAGGAAGCCTGAAAGGGAGCACAGACAATGCCAGGTGGGAGCACAGAGCATTTCTGCCTGAGATTCACTTTAGTGGCTACTGGTGCTGCATGCCTTGCCTCCCCACTGAGTGTGACTGTGGCTCTCCAAGGCCTTGCCAGAGGTCCATTCCTACCTCTGCATTTGGGCCAGATCCTGGAGGCAGAGCCTGCCCTCCTGGGTTTGCTGTGTGCCAGCGTCAGGAGCCCAGGGGACATCAAGATTAGCATCTGACTTCATTTTCTTCAGAGCATCTCAGCAAACCTCCAGCTCTAATCTGCAGGATCACACAGAAACAAGGGAAAAATGAACACAGACTGATGCATGGAACATTTCCACCCCCCCAAAAAAGAGAAAGAGAGAGAGAAAACAAGACAGAAGCAACCTTTTTCTTTTCCTGGATGGAGTTATTGGCATATGCTTGAGTTGGGACCACAAAGACGCTCTATTGGCTGTGTACATACCTTTGCACTAGGGAAAGTTCTCTGTCACTGTGATGCCAGGATGGGGGAAAGTGTATGCATTAACACATGGAGCAATCAGGCAGTATTTAATCTGAGAGCTTTGAATTGTGGCTGCTGAAAATAGGATCTGACCAACATATGGGCTCATGAATCTTTCCTGACAGCCCTGCAGTTACAGAAGCAAGAAGTGGAGCCTCCTGGTTATAAATTGGTCATGAATAAACTTAGGTTGACAATTAGAAGGTTTCTAATAATCAGAGGATTATGTTCTGGGAACTTTCAGACACAAGTGGGCTGTGAACCTTTGTCTTTCCCAGTAGAGCAGCACAGAAGAGAGGAGAGAACTGAATGGCATGCAGAATTCATCCTGTCCATGCCCCCAGGGATGGCTTTGTATCACCTGTTAATGGTACAAAGCAATAGACTTGGAGCCAAATTTCTCCAAAGTTTTGAGTAGAGTGGCCAGAAAGAAAGGTCAGATTGTCAGGGATGTCAGGCATGTTCTTCCAACGACCATGAAGACACCAAATTTCCTGTCTGAGCAGTGACCACCCAGCGTTGTTGGCAGTGCCTGTGACCCTGAGCCCTCTCATCCTGTGGCATGGCACTGGGACTTTCTTCTGCCACAATCCCAAATCTTCTATAGGATGCTAGAAATTATTTTGCGCCATGGATTGTGTGGATGCTTTTAAGTCTCCTGTTGGAATAATTGTCCTGTGGCACGATTGCTTGCACCGACATTTAAATGCAATTCTCCCTCCCACTCTAGACCTGCTGTACTGCCAGCAGAGACCTGGTATATCCAGTATGAACATCCTTCCTTCCAAGGTCACAATCAGGCGTCTAGGAGTTGAGGAAGCCTGCTCACATCTGGGATGAGGATCTGCATGCATCGCCAACAGCAGCAGCTTGTCAGCCTCTCCCTGGACCTTGAAAAATTCTTCAAGCAACCGGAGCAAAAATGATGCCACTTTCAGCTAGTCAGACTTCATTTATTTCATTATGCCGTGAACTCTGATTTTTTTTGCATTATCCACAGAGACTTCTAGGATGAGCTAAGACTCACATGTGCAATGTGAATGAGACAAGCAGTAGAAATAAAAGACAAACAAGGAAGAAACCACTCCCTTTAAAGTTATTCAGGGATTCCGGGGAGAAAGAGAAGGAAGAAAGAAAAAGCCCTCGAGCCTATTTTCCATCTCTTCTTTAGAACATTTTTACATAGCACCTGACTGTGACAATAACACAGCTAGCAATGGGCCCTTCTTTTGTAAATAGGAGGCTCAAACAGTGGCAATAAGAAGTCTTGACTGGTGAGTTATTGTGGAAAATATTCAGATTTTGTGCTCTCCCACTGTGTGTCCTGAGGTAAAGCTCCAGCAGATCTCAAAGATAATATTCTTTCATGCTATTTAAATATGCACACCACTACTTTTTTGAAGTATCTTTCGTTTTCATCAGAGCAGAGCTTCTTGATAAGATCCTGCCACATGAACCTTTCTTTATCAGGGCTCTGAAACACCACCTGCACTCCACCAACAACCCAAAGCAGATGCCAGGGAAGAACTCAGCTCTGCTGAGGGCCATGATGAGCAGGTCAGGGCCTCTCCTCACTATCTGTGAGGAACAGTTACAGAACTAAATAATCCTGAAAAATACCCTCCAACCAGGGATCACCAGGGAAATGTTATAAAGTACTTCTCCTATAACAAGAACTGGGTCAATGCACTTTAGGAAGGAGGAAGTGGCTCTGTGCTGGTGGCAATGACATAATTTTTATGTTGGTGACCAGCACAAATAGCTGACTGCAGGTGGAAGACTTCTCTAATTTGGATGCATATAGTAGTCTGAAAGCTTGTGGGAGAGGTGGAGAGTTTGCCAGAAAGACTTGCCCGGAGCCCACTCAGTTTTATCATCTCTGAAAGGGAGGTGAAGAAAAGATGACTAACTCTTTGTTTACCTAAATCAAGAATATAATACAGGGAGAGCTGCACAAAGTGAAGGTTGGGCCACATTCCCACTTAAGGACACCATGAACTGAAAGTTGCACAGCCCCCAGGAATGAAGCTTGTGCAGGGAAAAGGGTGTGGGTACACCACCAGTACCCACAGGGCATGTGTCAAGGTAGGGACAAGGACTGCAGGACAACCAGGGGTGTCGTGTTTAAACTGATAAAAGCTGATCTTTCTGTTTCAGTGAAGGAAATCCCAGTACAAACTCAAAAGTACCCGAGTGTGACAATAGTACATGCAACTTCAAACTCAAAACAACATTAAAAATTCCCAAATTAAACCCCCAAACAAACCAACCCAGCCCCCCTCCATCTCCCCAGAATTATGGAATGGAGTAACAAAAAGCTGAAGACCTGAAATGAGTACACCACACAGTCATCCCTATAATTTGCTCCACTTACCACTTCCTTGCAAGCTGTATTTACTCATGTACCAATAATGCTGTGAATAGAAATTAGCACCCCTTCATGCCGATAAAAGGCAGGCACGTGGAGCTTTCAGAGACACTTTATCAGTGTGCACAGGAGAAAAGCAAAGAAACCTTACAGGGCTGGAAATATTTAAGGGGCACTATAATTGAAGCAAGACAAAATAAATAGAACTGTAAATTAGACCAGATTTGTCACAAGTCCATCAGTAAATGCAGAGATTTCTCTTTCGAGTCTATTACATCTCAATGAAAAAATTGAAACACATTCAGATGCCAAACACAGTAACAGACATGCTAGTCAAGAAACAAAAGCATGCAAATACAGCATTTTTCAAGAAGAAATATGCATCACCAGCAAATCAGTTTGCACAGAACTGTGGCTGGTTCATGGTAATAACAGATTTTACACTTTTAAACTACAGATCATGCCAAGGGGTCCAATCCTGCTCCAGGAATTGCTCACGTCTCCCAGACTTTTCAGCACAGAGATTAGAACTGGGTTTGCCAAGTACTGGTATTGGTTTAGGAAATACAGCAATTATCTGCTGATCTCAGGGATGGGGCAGATGCCCTGCTCTGTCCCTAGCAAGCCCACTACACGTTCTGTGTGAAGTGATATGAGAAAACAAACACAGGGACTTCACTTCAAGCTCTTTCTAAACAGCAGACCCCATTTCTGTATGCTCAGCTCCACAAAGTAAAATAAGAAGCATATCCATAGTCCAGCAAAGTACACCTTGGTCAACTATAATGGCAAAGTGAAGAACTGGCTAAGCACGCCCAGTGCTCTCAAGTGTTTGTGCCATCCTTTTTGTTTGGCACCATTCCTTGCACGGGAAGGCAGCACAATTGCCTGGCCTTAGGAACAACCTTATGAAGAGCTAACGTTGCCATCGTGTGGCAACCCTCAGAAATAAACTGCACTCCTGTAGTTCTTCGTCTTCCCCGTAGCTTTACACAAAGGAAGAACCAGCCCTGAGGGCTGGACAATGCCCGTGGACTGAAAGGAAGGTGGCCTGCCCACACTACAGACCTGCAGGTTTCAGAGAGGTTCCATGAGTTGCTGAAAGGAGCATCAGATGCTGCTCGCATGGAACACCCAGTCAGAAATGCACAGAGCAGGTGCCAAAACCTGATATATTCCGTTACTGCTCTTTTCCCCTTTTGGCCAAATTGTAAAAAGCAGTAGTTTGACAGAAATACTGCTTGTTAGGTGTGGTGTTACAGAGCCCAGCTTTCTTTTAAGGCACAGAACACTCTCTCCCCCCAGCAGTGCCTAAATCTTTAATGCTCACTCTCGTGGAGCAGTGCTAGGGCAGACACAACTCTCTGCATGTGTTTTATACTGCTACCAGGTCACTCTCCAGGACAATCCCAGCTCCCAAGGATTACTGTACACCTTATAGCATGGCAGCCTCAGCAGCTGCCAAGTGGTAGGAATGAAAACACTGGATAAATTGCAGTCATAGGCAAAGATGATCTGGGGAAGACAGTACCTTTAAAAATGAGTAAATGCTGCAGAAAAAGCATTTCTGAGCTCCTTATGATTGAAGGCACATCTATTTTCTGTACAGGCACTTTTACCTTTTTTTCCCCTCAGTCTTATATAACCAAGCTTAACAGTAGTACATAAAAAAAATCAAGAACCCTAAGGGACAAATCTTTCACCTTAAAGGACCTCCAGGTTGATAGAACTTTGAAGTTACTTTCAAGAGTTTCAGAGTAGGTGGATTTAATCACTTCAAAATCCAATTTAAAATCAAGGTCTCCAGACACTTGAACATGGCTTTTAGTCCCAATTTGCATAATTTCTGATTTTTTTTCCCCTTAGCAGTTATATCCCTTCCTATCAACCATGTGCTTGAACTCTGTATTTCCAGGGCTATGTAAGTAGCTCAAGACAACACTGTATACTTCTAAGTGTTTGGGTATGCCTAATGCTGGCTAAAATAATGCAGCACTAACCATGTAAACAGTTAAAGCACACATTTTTAGCAACATATGCTTATCAGTGTATTTGACAACATATATTTGAGTATGTATATGACAATATAAAGGTCTCACAACCTTCATTCTTTAAAATATATACAACCTCCTCCAATTTATATTTGACTGAAAAAGTAATTTGCTTTTAAATTACCAGATACCTCAGACTTACAAGATTTCTCCAATCAATATGAAGAAAATGTATCTCCTGCCAAGAGACTACAGGAGGAAACACAGGAAATTACATGGATGCTGACACTGAGATTTGTAAACATTATTTTACAATGCAGACTAAATTGAGCAGTTCAGTGCTTCAGATGAACTAATTTTTATGTCATGCTCCCTTTTACTTGATGGTTTTGATTAAATAGTGGAAATTATATGCTACATAGTTTGAGGAATTGGAGTTAATCTCAGGTCTTGACACAAAATATTACCTTTAAACATGCCAAAAAGCAAGCATATTGAAATACATGCTGACAATTTCCACCTTGCTAGTACATCATAAACTGCTCTAACGGTGCTTACAGGGCAACTATGGTGCTTGACATCTGAAGCATCCAAGTATTTCAGGTCACTAATTTAAAAATTGTGGAAGTCTTTTAGAAAATAATTTAGTGTTTGAACAGCAATTTGTCAAATCTTTCAAACACTGATATTCTTGTATTCTAACCAGAACACATCCTTTCAGCATATGCCTGTATTTATACAGAACTATTAGTGTGATTAATTTCATGTATTTTACACTCAAGACTGTGCAAGTAATATTGTACATTCCCAACCAATTCCAATAGCAGACTGCTTTTAAATGTCAGGATCTGACCTACTTCAAATAACTGGAAATGCAATTATTTCAACTGGCATTGGGTACAGAGTACTGGGCACAGCATGGCAAAAGCATTTCTGCATGTTCCTGGGGAATACTAGAATCCAACACCTGGACATTAAAAATGAGACAGACAACCACTCTTGGTCAGAAATAAAAACAAACGTATGATTAAAATTTAAATCAAATGTTTGTAATTTTAAAATTAGAACAAGGACACAGAGTTATACATAATGAGAAGTTAATTTTATTTCTGTGCCTTCTGTGCCTTCGGTGCTGGTGCCTTCTCTGGCTTCTTAGCCTTGGGTGCCTTCTCTGGCTTTTTGCCCTTTGGTGCCTTCCCTGGCTTCCCTGGCTTCTTGCCTTTCTTAGCAGCCATCTTCTGGAGCTTCTTCATTTCATGCTTGATGATTCTGTTTCTCTGTTAAAAAAAAAGTTTACACTTTATCAGAATGAAAAGAGCAAGAGTTCAAATACTGTGCCTTAATTCAAATTCTAAGCTTTCAGATCCTGCCTCTTTTCATTATCATCCTTTACCATGCATTATATTTGAAATGTCAAATTTCACCTAAAACCATTCCAATCTACCAAGTGGACATTATCATTCTGGCTGGTAGTTCAGGCATCTCAATTTCATGTGTAATGCTTTTCATTAGAGGGTGAAATACTAACAGCAACCCACCCAGAATATTTGATTTTATCAGCAGGCAATTCCTTCCTCAGCTGTAACTTGGGAGGACTGACACATGGATTATACAAGTTCAAGTCTGACCAACTACAGAAGAGAAAGTGGTGACATACAAAAAAGCACAGAAAATTCAAGGCATTTCACACCCACGGTGTCATCCCATAACCCAAGCCAGCTGTGAAAGTAAGCTACTAACACTGGATGTGACTCTGAAATGCAAGCTACAAGCATTAACCCCATGAAGAAACAGCACTCGAACACTTACCATTTTCTTCGCTTTCATCACCTTGTAGCGATCAAAGTCAGTCATTTTGGCTTTCTGTGGGAAAAGAATCAGTCACGAAACTCTGATATATACAAGTAGTAAAACTCAGCATTCCAAAGCATTCCTAAAGTAACTGATCATCTCCAAATGAGGTTTAGCTGCACTTCTGGAACTAGCTCACAATTTAAGGCCTTTGCACCATCCCAGGATGCAGGAAAAGACGCTGTTACAGAAGTAACTGAACAAAACCACATTCACTGTTAAAATACGAGAAGTTTAAGCTGGTAAATTAAAAACCTATGCCTTGTCTATCTTTAATCCTAACTTGCCACTGAAAACATGCAGCCTTTAGACTGTACATACTTTTACGGAGCAGAAGCAGTACATGTACTCCTCATCCAGTGAAACACTGTTACCTTTTCTCGGGCCTCAATCTTCTTTGCCCATCTTGTCGCTGACCATTTCTCATTTATATTTTCCTTCTCCCAGGCAAGTCGCACACACTTCTGACGAGCGCTGCATTAGAACAGTCACAAAATCATATTCACAGTCTTGATTAAAAAAGGGTTCTCCCTGATGCTGCCCTCCCAAATTTCATTCAAGGAAAGATGACTCTACTACATTACTTCAGACACCTTATTCCAAGTCAATGTCACATGCATCTCTGTGCCCTAATTAATGTTCTGTTGAATAAGTGCTGTGCTAGAACTGACAGAATCACAGAACGGGTCAGGTTGGAAGGAACCACGGGGGTCATCAACTCCAACTTCCCTGCTCAAGCAGGGCCATCGCAGAGCACATGGCATAGGATTGTGTCCAGAGGGTTCTTGAGCATCTCCAGTGAGGGAGACTCCACAACCTCTCTGGGCAGCCTGTTTCAGTGCTCAGTCACCTGAGCTCCAGGAGATCCACATCTCTCTTGTCCTGAGGAGCCCAGAACTGGACACAGCATTCCTGGTGTGGCTTCACCAGAGCAGGATCACCTCCCTCACCCTGCTGGCTGCACTCTTCCTAATGCCCCCAGGACACCACTGGCTCTCTTGGCCACAAGGACACTGCTGGCTCAGGGACAGCTTGTTGTCCACCAGGACCCCCAGGTCCTTCTCTGCAGAGCTGCTTTCCAGTAAGTTGGCCTCAAGCCTGTACAGGTTCTCGGGATTATTGTTCCCCATGTGCAGGACCCTGCACCTGCTCTTACTGAACTTCCAAAGTTTTCTCTCTGCCCGTCTCTCCAACCTGTTGAGATCCTTTTGAATGGCAGCACAGTGCTCTGGGATATCAGCCACTTCTCCCAGCTTTGTGTCATCAATGAACTTGCTGAGGAGGTATCTGCCCCTTCATCCAAGTCCCTGATGAGTAAGTTAAAAAATACTGGGCCCAATATTGAACCCTGGGGGACACCACAGGTGACAGGCCTCCAACCAGACCCCGTGCCACTGATCACGGACCTCCAGGATCTCCTCCCAATCCACCTCACTGTTCTAATGAGCAGCTATTCCTAGCACTGCTACAGGATCAGAATCACTGCCCTTTTCTGATTCTAAATTATAGAAATTCATACATTAACTGAGCTAAAAGAACAGAATGAGTTCAGCCCCCTGCAATTCCACTGTAGTTCTGTAGGCAGGGAGCCTATTTAATGCCTGAAGGTGACTTAAGCAGTAGCAAAGGCAAAGCTGCAGCAGCATTTACCTTGCTTTCCCCACACCATCTACCACAGAACTACCTGTGAGATGCCTCGACTGCTGTGAGACTTCCTTTGCTCCTGAACAGCAGCCATCAGCCAACACTGGCAATGAAAACCTCAATATATTAGACCGCGATATCACAGCGTGCCCAATTTTTACTGTTAATCCCCTACGTTTGTTTGAACCTTCTAGACTTAGCAAGGATCAGTCAACAAGTGACAGCATGGGGTTTTTTACACAGGTCAAGAAAGATGCCAGCTCACCTGTGTGGGAACTTCAGGACAAAGTCAGTCAGCTGCATGCACTTGAAGGGCA
Organism: Ploceus nigricollis; assembly: GCA_013399945.1. Classification (NCBI taxonomy): domain Eukaryota; kingdom Metazoa; phylum Chordata; class Aves; order Passeriformes; family Ploceidae; genus Ploceus; species Ploceus nigricollis. The sequence continues at coordinate 436,672 of VXBC01009483.1, read as the reverse complement.
TGGCTTGCCTCCTGACACCACTGCAGGGGCCATCCACCAGTGCCTGAAAAAGGGAAACAAATGGGGGGGGTTTGCAGCAGTTTTCCCACTGCATTCAATTTAGACAGCTTCTTCCTAATAATGTATGAACAGTATCTTGACAACACTGATCCAAAATTGAAACACATATCATGCAGACAGAAGTGGAGATTGTTAAATCTTGCCTGTACAACCCAAGCTTTACAGAAAGAATTTTGAAGGCCTGCCTTTGACAAAAAACCAAACTGAATTAAAAAAAAAAAGACAGACAAAACTAAGATGTGCACAGGAAGAGTCCCCTAGCCCAAATACTCACTTTACACATACATTAATGCCATTTCATTAATAAGTTTTAGACTCCAACTGACATCCCTTGTCCACTTCTACACCAAGGAAACACAGCAGAGAGGGGGATGTATCACTTGCTGGTGGGAAAAAGCTTGCTCCTAAAGGTTTCAACTACAACAGCTGTTAAATCCTATCCATCAATTGCTTATTTGAGAACAGAATTTCTGTTGAAGTCAATACACACAGCCTGAGCATACAAGCTTCTGTCAAGGCAGAAAGGAGGAAATACAGGGCAGCACTCACAACTTACCCTGTTTTGGTCAATAACATCCACGATGGCCACCAGTTTGCCAGCATGTGGCCCGAAGGAGATGAAGGCAACTCTGCCAATCTCCACGAAGCGCTTGAACACCTGGGAGGGTAGGAATGGACAGAGTTAGGCGAGAACACACCCAAGACCATCTTCAGATTCAAGGCTCTGAGAGCTTTTAAAAGAGCTCCCCAAAAAATCACAGAATGGTTAGGGTTGGACAGAGACCTTAAAGATCACCTAGTGCCAACCTAGTCCCTGCCGTGGGCAGGGACATCTTCCACTTCACCAGGATGCTCAGAGCTCCATCCAACCAGGTCTTTAAAACTGCCAGGGATGAGGCATCCACAATTTCTCTGGACAACCTGTTCCAGTACTTCAACACCCCCATAGTAAAAAAAAAAAAAAAAAATCTTCTTACTATCTAATCTAAACCTACTCTCTTTCGGTTTGAAGCCATTCCCCCCTGCCCCATCACCACATGCTCCTGTAAACAGTCCTACCCCATCCTTCCTCTAAGTTCCCTTCAGCTCCCCGAAAGCTTTCGAACTGCACGAAACCCCAACGCTTGATCAAAGGGGCCACGGTCCCGCCGCGCTCCGAGCCCGGCCCTGCCCGAGCCCGCACAANTGTCGTGTCCCCGTGCCCGTCCGTCGGACTGCAGGGTGCCGGGAGGTCCTTTCCAGAAGAATCACTTCTTCCCTAACCTCCTGCAGGTCCCGCCCTCCTCCATAGGCACTGCATTAAACTGTCCCTCTCTGGCGTCCTGCGCCGCCCAGCATGAGCGCTCCCTGTGCTGCAAAGTGCGGGGTACACCGAGACTGCCTTCAGTCAGAATGTCTGTGGTGTAAGGGCTTGTACACTTCGTGCCGCTTTCGGCTGGTAGAGTTACCTTTCTTCACAGTGGCTTGTACGGAGCTGTGTTTTGCATTTGTGCTGAAGACAGCGTTGATAATACGGAGATGTGTGTGTTGTTGCTGAGCAGGGCTTACACAGAGCCAAGGCCTTTTCTGCTTTCTGTACTGCCACACTGGCAAGGAATTTGGGAGTGTATGGAAGGTTGGGAGGAGACACATCTGGGACAGGTGACCCTCACTGACCAAAGAAATATTCCAGACCTCAGTTTATAAAGTAGGGGAAGAAGGAGGAAGCGGGGGGCATTTGGAGTTGATGGCATTTGTGTCCCTAAGTCACCACTATGTATGATGGAGCCCTGCTCTCCTGGAGATGGCTGAACAGCAGCCTGTCCATGAGAAACAATTAATTATTTGTTTTTATTTATTTGTGTGTGTGGTTTTTGCTTTCCCTATTAAAATGTCTTTATCTCAGCTCATGAGTTTTCCAGCTCTTACCCTTCCATTCTCACCCTGATCCTGCTGGTGGGGGAGTGAGCAAGCGGCTTCCTGGGGCTTGGTTGCTGGCTGGGGTGAAATAACCACAGCTTTCAAGGCTAATCACGAGGAAAGGAGACCT